>OY744539.1:1350000-1445000 GCA_963556195.1 Sepiola atlantica | reverse complement strand
AGTTCAATAGCATCATGGCTATGATAAACAGTAGTGGCGATAGGGAGTCTCCTTGGAAAATGCCTCTCTGTATTTTTATCTCCGTCAAGTATTACCCTCCAGCTCTCAGTTCTAGTCTCCATGCTCCCATTAATTTCTTAATGAGATTAATAATCCCGTCAGTTATCTTGTACATTTTTAAGCCTTGAAATATCTATGCTTGGGGGATTCTGTCATAGTATTTCTTGTAGTCAATCCATGTAATGGCTATGTTCTTTTTTCTGCTTTTTACCTCCTTCAAGATCTTTTGATCGATGTATAGCAGATCATGTGTCCCTCTTTTCATTTTTCGGCATCATTTTTGTTTCTCAGGGAGCAGTTCACGATTGTCCAAGGAGTGGTAGATTTGTTTTCTCAGTTGTTCCTTTACAATGTTTCACATTGTTGGTAAATAGGTTATCGGTCTGTAGTTGCTTGGGATTTCTCTTTTGGGCGTCTTTTTTGTATCAGCGTAGTCTTTCCTTTAGTCATCCACTATGGTACGTTTGTTTTGTGGATACATATTCTCAGTTTCTGCGCTATCCATTTATGTAGGGTTGTGAATTTTTCAAACCAGTATGCATGTATTTTATCGCGGCCTGGTGCTTTCAAGTTGGCTTCTTTTTTTTAGGACTGTCTTAATCGTTTGTTCATTAATTTCTGTTTCTGTTCCTTCTTCAATTTCCAGTATTTGTGTATATAATTTTATATATTTTCAAAGCGTAATTTTATTACCTGTAGTAGTATAACTGCGGTAATGGTCCTCTGAAGAGAAGAATTATCTTTGAAAACTCATGAGCTAAGGACTTAAGGATACTTTGCTTGAACTTTGAATTCTAATAAAATTTGATTGACACCTTATTTTATTACTTCATTTTATATTATAATATTAATGCTCTATCCAGTATATTGATCTTCAGTTTTTATCCGGATGTTTCACTAATTATAAGATATTAGTTGACGCTTATATTTTTGTTGGATTACTTTATATATATATATATATATATATATATATATATATATATATATATATATATATATATATATATATATATGTGTGTGTGTGTGTGTGTGTGTGTGTGTGTGTGTGTGTGTGTGTGTGTGTGTGAAAAAGGAGTGATTTTAACATATCAATTGTAAATATTGCTCTTTTTATAATTGTAAATGATTGTAGGTGTTTTTATTTGTTGTTTTTCTATTTTCCTGTGAACGGATGCAAACAGTTTGGCGGTTCTTTTGAAGTAGTTTTTTTTTAATTTCTGCCGCGAAAAATCGATTAACATTTCAATAGATGCTCGTGTTATTTTTACCTTTTCTTGAATGAATAATTTTATCAATGTGACACAAAAACGACTATTTTTTCCTTGTTTTTATTCGATTTCCAAAATGACAGACTACTCTTTTCAACCGTGCAAAAAAAATTCCGTTATACACATTTAATATAGGAACGTTCGACGACGTAACCAGTGATAACATGATTATTCCCTGTTCGCGACTTTCTATAAAAAGATACTATTGTTTTAAGAAGATTTCAAAATGAAATAATAATTATTAAGTTTAATCAAACAAAATCTAGCTGGGGTTATTGTTGTTCCTCACTGTAAACTCATAATGAATAAAAAATGTTAACGAAGTAAGAAATACATGATTAACAATTCTGTATAAAATTTTATGTTCGAACCTTTCGACTTCCTTATTTATCATCGGGGTATAGATAAGGGTTTAAATGCCTACTAGATACTACGCTGGATTCAATCTTAATTCATACTAGACACCATACTGGAACCAATTTGAATGACAAATAGTCACCATCCTGGAAATAGTTTTAATCTATACTAGACATCATCTTGGAAAGAAGTTGAATGCAAACTAGACACCACACTGGAACCAATTTGAATGACTAATAGACACCCCCATGGAAAGAGTTTTAATCACTACTAAAACCATCCTGGAAAGAGTTTTTATGCCTACTTGTTACCATTTTTGACAGAGTTTGAATGCCTACTAGACACTATCCTGGAAATAATTTGAATGCATACCAGATACCATTCTGGAAAGAGTTTGAATGACTAATAGACATCATCCCGTAAAAGACTTGTAATGCCTAGTAGACACTATCTTGGAAAAAGTTTTAAATCTTACTAGAACTTATCCTGGAAAGAGTTTGAATACCTAGTAGACACATTTTGGAAATAGTTTTAATGCATACTAGACGCCATCTTTAAGTGTTATCAATGTTACTGTACAAAGAGTTGTCAAGACAACATACCAAGGGGATACTTCACCCTACAAGTAAACTCTTACAACATATTCAAAATAATATAGGATAACATATGAAATCCCCTTCGACACAGCTATATACTGACTCATACGAGGAACGGTGCACCCTCTCTTTCGCATGTGTCTTTAAGTTACAGCACTGAGCTGGATATTCCACCAGACTATATGAATTCTTGTCCTGGAATCCAACAAGGCCAAGAAAATACGATAATAAAGATAAACTATAACACAATTAAGTGGCAATTAGTGATCAAAACAACAGTGTTCTTCGCTGCTTTACCAATTCTTCACTGCTTTACCAATTCTTCACTGCTTTACCAATTCTTCATTGCTTTACCAATTCTTCACTGCTTTACCAATTCTTCACTGCTTTACCAATTCTTCACTTCTTTACCAATTCTTCACTGCTTTACCAATTCTTCACTTCTTTACAAATTCTTCACTGCTTTACAAATTCTTCACTGCTTTACCAATTCTTCACTTCTTTACCAATTCTTTACTGCTTTACCAATTCTTCATTGCTTTACCAATTCTTCATTGCTTTACCAATTCTTTACTGCTTTACCAATTAGTCATTGCTTTACCAATTCTTCATTGCTTTACCAATTCTTTACTGTTTTACCAATTCTTCATTGCTTTACCAATTCTTCACTGCTTTACCAATTCTTCACTGCTTTACCAATTCTTCATTGCTTTACCAATATTTTACTGCTTTACCAATTCTTTACTGCTTTACCAATTCTTTACTGCTTTACCAATTCTTCATTGCTTTACCAATTCTTCATTGCTTTACCAATTCTTTACTACTTTACCAATTCTTCATTTCTTTACCAATTCTTCATTGCTTTACCAATTCTTTACTGCTTTACCAATTCTTCATTGCTTTACCAATTCTTCACTGCTTTACCAATTCTTCACTGCTTTACCAATTCTTCATTGCTTTACCAATATTTTACTGCTTTACCAATTCTTTACTGCTTTACCAATTCTTTACTGCTTTACCAATTCTTCATTTCTTTACTAATTCTTCACTACTTTACCAATTCTTCATTGCTTTACCAATTCTTTACTGCTTTACCAATTCTTCACTGCTTTACCAATATTTTACTGCTTTACCAATTCTTTACTGCTTTACCAATTCTTCATTGCTTTACCAATTCTTCACTGCTTTACCAATTCTTCATTGCTTTACCAATTCTTTACTGCTTTACCAATTCTTCATTTCTTTACTAATTCTTCACTACTTTACCAATTCTTCATTGCTTTACCAATTCTTTACTGCTTTACCAATTCTTCACTGCTTTACCAATTCTTCATTGCTTTACCAATTCTTTACTGCTTTACCAATTCTTCACTGCTTTACCAATTCTTTACTGCTTTACCAATTCTTCACTGCTTTACCAATTCTTCACTGCTTTACCAATTCTTCACTGCTTTACCAATTCTTCACTGCTTTACCAATTAAACGTTTGAGAGGTAAAGGAGAATCTAAATTGAACGCACAAGTATCTTAGTGTTAGTCCATAAACGGGTCCCTTTTGATTTCTGAGAACTAACTGAAGTAAAGTTAAAAAAAACGTGATATAGATGCATGTGTGTGTATTCTAACTAGTGTGTGATTGGTATAATGGATACCTTTGTAATGGAAGCCGTGATACTAATAATATAAATAAAATGTAGACTAGAGTGTTAATGTCAGATGACAGGAGGTTCGTCCTTTCACGTGGAGATGTCTTCCTTGAATACAAGTAAGACATGCTGACATATAAGGTGTGAAGTAGGTCGACCACTGTCTGTGAAAAGCATTAACATTTAGGTGCAGATCATAGTGTCGATTCACGGATTATGGACCCAGAATTCTTCCACTGTGCAACTCTGGTAACAGAGCACAGTTTGTAAGTTTGTTCTCACATAATGAAGTGTGTGTGTGTAGAGGGGTGTATTGTAATCCGAACGTCATGGAATAGCAGAGAAAATTATAGCGGAAAACTCCGACAAGTATAAAGGATAGGGAAAAAGGTTTACTAAACAAAACATACGAAGTGAACAAAGTAGTTTAAAAATTACTAAGTTGAGCTAACAAGTCACGAGAGATCTCGTTAATTCTCGTTTTTATTCTATAGGAAAAATAGACGAGTATTGTTTAGCTATTTACAAAAAAGAGTTCGTTATGCGTTGTTTAGTTAGACACCTAATATTAGCGATCCTTTCCAATTAAATAAGCGGTTTTGCTGCGCGACAGTCACTACTTTTGCCTGCATGTTCCGACCTTCTGGCTGAGAGCAAAGTATAGTATCTGTTTTGTCCCCAGTCAGGACACGAGAAATCCATCTCGACTGGTGCAATTTTTTTCCGACCCAGAGTTATCTTTTGAAAGAGATGGTTATCCTCCATGGTAAAAACCTCCCTTGTGTCTTATTTACTCCCCCCCCCGTTAGTAGGCAAGTAAACAGAGACAATATATTTGCCTGTTATACACACACACATATTTCAATTTACAGATCTTAAAATCTATATTTCATTTTTGCTGTCTATCTAATTACATATTTCAAATCAAATATTATTTTAACATCTATCTATGTTGTTGTCTTACTCGGAATCTATATACCGTGTGTGTATGTAATCATCCGCAAACAGATTGTATCGCGGTATTATAGCTCTTCATTGTGGTTAGAAGGGAAAGCGCTCCAATCCGAGATCGAAACTAATGCAGTTTTCTACAATAGGCCATCAGAACAAACCATGAGGAAATGAAAACTTTGCATTATCGCAAAGCACTACTGTCCCACTCCCCAAGAAAGGAGAACATTAAAATTTAAAACACTAATGCTAGATGTATTTCTTATACCTGTTCTGGCACGGGTAATTTACTAGTATATATATATATATATATATATATATATATATATATATATATATATATATATATTTTAAAGAAAGAAAGAAAGATGAAGATAAAAAATTGTACAAAATTACATAAAGTTACATAAAATTAATACAAATTTTATTACATCGAAAGTTCAAATGCAAGGAGTTACATTAATCCTTAAACCATGGTTTTTCAAAGATAAAACTCTTCTCGTCAGAGGATAAAATCTGACGAGAAGAGTTTTATCTTTGAAAAACCATGGTTTAAGGATTAATGTAACTCCTTGCATCTGAACTTTCCATGTAATAAAATTTGTATTAATTTTATGTAACTTTATGTAATTTTGTACAATTTTTTATCTTCATCTTTCTTTCTTTAAAATTGATTGCTCTACTGAACGTATTGACCTTTATTTTATCGAGATAGATCACTCTACGATATTTCACTTATATTCCGGCTAAACGAGACTTTTTAATGGTATACCGACAATTTTTCTTTTCTTTTTTTTCTTCATTGTCGAGATCGAACAATGTTACCGCCGTAGACACCTGACTACTCCCGAGTTATTCGAGACTTTTTTTTTAAATGCCCCGATATTTGTAATGAAAGGTTGGCACGGATTAAATGCAATATTACTACATTTGAAAATATAATAAATCAGTTAGAAACCAAATCACGATGCAATAAAAATAATTGTTTTTATTTATTTGAAAAATAAAATCAATCTTTCGCATCGTGATTTGGTTTCCAACTGATATTGCATATTTTTATTAACCGATGCTTCAAATGTACTAATGTAGCATTTAATATATATTTTTTTATAATTTTTATTAATTTTATACGTACATATATATATATATATATATATATATATATATATATATATATATATTATTACACATAGCTACATAAAATGTTATAAGGAGATATAATAGTTTATGTATAGATTTTTAGTATTTACTTCAACAGTGCTCAATACCTGAGTAGAGCTATGTAGTAAGTTATCAAAATATATTTATTGCAATTAAGCTACACAGAGACTTTCGCGTTTCATCCCTGTAGGGAATCGTCAGGCTAAAATGAATTTTAGCCTAACGATTCTCTGCGGGGATAAAACGCGGAAGCCTTTGTGTAGTTTAATTGCCATAAATATATTTTTATAACTTACTATATATATATATATATATATATATATATATATATATATATATATATATATATATATATATATAGTAAGTTATGAAAATATATTTATGGCAATTAAGCTACACAGAGGCTTCCGCTTTCAAATCAATCTTTTCATAGATTTTATTTTTTATTTTTTACTTTTATTGTTTTGGCAAACGTTGTGTCGTACATCCGACTTCTGCTGAGAAAGTAAAATAAAAGAAGAGAAAGGAATCTCGATAGCGATAATCAGACAGACATAGAGAGAGAGGAGCGAGAGAGGAGAGAGAGAGAGAGAAGAAGAAGAGGGAGAATGAAGAAGAAAAGTATTTTGATCTCTAAGTTAATCGATAAACGGATGTGTATTGCCAATCTTGTCATTCATGTTAATTAGATTGATTTTTTATTGTAACGCCATGATCATCAATGTTTCTTGTTTATCTATTTATCTATCAATTTATCTGTTCCAATTAAAATAATATCCCGAATTCCATCTTTCTCTTTCATTGCCTATCATGTATGAACGTAGCGCACTTTAGTTTTCGTTTGAAAAACGATGTTAATAGAGGAAACGACTTTAGCAGTTTCTCTTGACCTTTCATTTGCTGTTATTTGAATTTTGTTGTCAGACACTTGATCTCAGACGAAAGAAATGAAAGATGAGGAGATCGAGGCAGATCGATTGATAGTTTCATCGATGGAGACATAGGTAATAATTTATCGCGTTAGAGAATGGGAAAGAAATGACATTTGATCGCTGCATGATGACCGATCAAAAAACTGCACAGATATAACAAATCAAATCAAACTCGTGTGCTAATGACTATTATATATTCACCGATAATTTTCTCGTAGCGAGGTATGGTTTAATTATTTAGTTTATTAGGTTTTTGAGAAGTTGAAAGTATGGTCGCAACCCGGCATGTATGCAACGAGGACGTTTTTGTCATTATCTTAACGGCTTTTTGATCATATATCCTTTTATCTAAGTATGTATTTCTTTCTTTCACCATATTCTTAATCCGTGTAAAATATAAACACAGTATCAGTCTAAACTTTCAGACAAGTTCCAATTACTAACCTTACTCACTTCATAACCTTGCTCTTATTGATACACAAGAAATAAAATGGCATTTAGCAATATAAACTCTCGTTTCTTGACATTGCATATTTTTAATTTTTACAATAAAATACAGTGATTCAATTCTTTTTTTTATCTGACGATTATAACATCCGAAGGTTCATTTTTTTCTTTTAAATATCTTTTTTAATAATTTACTAATAAATGAGGCGAAAAGCCTATAAAAGAAAGTTTAGATGCAATATTTATTAACATTTTTTTAAAGAACAGATTTTTAAAAGCGAAAAATAAGAGAAAGAAAAAATAAACTTTCCAATTTTAATATATATATATCCTTTTATTGTGTGTTTAGACAAACATAATTAACTAACGAAGCGGCGTTGATGACGACCTTTCCATAGATTAAATTTGTTTAGAACTATCGTTCTCGACACTTAAATTTATCCATGAAGCTATAAACTTTCAAGTCGTGCTATATCGTTGTTTTATATATGTTGTTCAAATTTCATGTAAATCCGAAATATTTGAATTAGACCGTGTTTTCCACTTTCGTTTCAGCACCCCGCAGTTTAAGTGACTCAAATTAACAGGTCACTCATACAAGTAGGGACTAAACTAATTTATCTGTTCAATTTTTGTTATTAGCTGTCGTTACATCTTTGATATATATATATATATATATATATATATATATATATATATATATATATATATATATATGAAACGGTTAAGAAACGCTATATATTATAAATAAAGCAGGTTACATTATATATACAATAGAAGCATCGTAAATTTTGACATGAAATAACGAGTGAGCAAGACTCTAGATAGTAAATGAGTCAATACTGAAATTCATGAACGAAAAAATATGTCCTCCCTTCATATCGGCAGTAATAACATTCTGTACTTCCAAAGAAATTGTGATTATATATATATATATATATATATATATATATATATATATATATATATATATATATATATATTGTGTGTCAGGTTGTATATGAAAAGAAATCAAATAAAGTGCTCGATAATATAAGAGAGGTAATATAATTTATTTAGATACTGTATGACATCTTTAGGCGTGACTACAATCATTTCAGCTTGCCGATGATTCCACTGGGCACGGAGATTTACTAAAGATGTCTATATCTACCATTTTGGATGAAACCGCGGTACATTGCTGAATTATGTAATATACAGTATCTAAATAAATTATATATATATATATATGTATATATATATATATATATATATATATATATATATAAGAGAGAGAGAGAGAGAGAGAGAGAGAGAGAGAGAGAAAGAAAGATTTTTCACTTAGAAGATAGATTATTCCGGGATTAGGCCAATAAAAACAAGTTCGATGACACTCGATTACAGGGTACAGAGCATTTATATGTGATTTTTTGAAGGCTTACCAAAGCATTCCGTTCAGGAGACCTATCATCACCACAAAAGACTTTTTCTTTCAAAGATTATTTATTTATCATATATATTCAAATTAAAGCGTTTTTTTCCTACACGTGTTTCACTAGCAAACAGGTTCTTGCTTGGCAGATCATTAGGGAAATTAAGTTTCTGGAATAAGAGTTTCAACAACCAACAAGACACAATGTGGTGTTGCCTTATTTGAGGTCACTTAAGAAGAGAATAAAATGTAAAAAAATAAAAAGAAAAAATAGAAAATGTCTTAGAAAAGTAGCTCGTAAGATTTTCGAAGTATTGTTGCTACTACGCAAACCAGCAAATAATTAGTCCCAAATGCATTCAAAAGAAACAGGAACAATGTGCGAAAATACACCTTCTCGTCAGGCGGCACAACGATGAAAAATATCCCCCCCAAACAAAAATAAAACAGTCAAAACACCGTTCACAAGTTACCATTCCAAGCCACTGATAGTATGGGCATTCCACATCTACTTCATCAGAAGGAAAGGCAACATAAATGTCCGTCCGGAATGCATGCGGTCGTGCGAGCCTTTTTCCCAGGGCTGACTTGCTCCCTTTCGAGATAAACACACAACGAGGCAAGTGAACAATAATCCCGCAGAAACCCCCTTTAAGAAAACAGTCCTCAAATAGTAGACATAAAATATTTATCCATAATACTGTTTCTAAAAATGTTGTTTCTATTTTAAAATTATTCTTTATAAAAATTAATTTTCCAACGTCTGGGACGTCTTTTTACATTTCGGGGAAAATATTTTTTACTTAATTTAATGTCGAGAGCTACCTTGTTGTTATTTATCGGAGTAGACATGTATACATTTGAAGTAAATTTAAATTGTTTCGAATTTTTAGTTTTTAGATTTTAATTTTTCATTCCTCACACACCGGTTATGAAGAGAAGGCGATCAATTATTACCATGACCTCGACCTTAATTCACGGATTAAAGAAAAACTATTTTTATTTGCTGGCTACTTTAATAATAATAATATATATATATATATATATATATATATATATATATATATATATATATATATATATATATGTGTGTGTGTGTGTGTGTGTGTATATATATATTTATATATATATAATGTGTCTGTTTATCGTTCAAGTTTTAAAGTATTGCATGGAAAGTTAATAAAATTGAAATATAAGCCAAATTAGCAATACAAGATTAATTTTTTTTATTGTTAAGCGATTGACAGTCATGCAAAAGATTGCATTAAGTCGCCCCTAATAGGACGTATTTATATATATATATATATATATATATATATATATATATATATATATATATATATATATATAATTTTTTTACGTACATAAAGTAATCCATGGATAATCCATAGCAAATTATATATATATATATATATATATATATATATATATATATATATATATATATATATATATATATATATATATATATATATATATATATATATATGCACAGTATATATTAGTATGCACAGTGGAAACCATCGCTAATCCCACCGTAGCTAATTAAGTGAGTGCAGAGACCGGGGATGTCCAGTTTTTTTTAGATGTGTTCGTTAAATCCTTCTTGCCTAAAAGGTTTAGACTCTGAAGTTGTAAAAGTCTAAATATCTAAATTTTTAAACTCTAGATATCTTTACAACTTCTTAATTAGGAAAAATTAAACCTTAAATTAAACTTCTTAATTGGATAAAATTAAATCTTAAATTACACTATTAAATTTTTAAATTTTAATTACTTTAATAATTTCGTAATTTTTAATTTCATAAATGTTCTATATAATTTGATAGGGTTAGATTTGTGAAATCGGTTTTCTTATGCGTAAGCTAGACATTTAAGTAGCTACTCGGAGAAGTGAACGTGATTAGACGCTCTGACCTAAATTTGCACATCCCTTTCCCTTTGACCTAGACAGGTAACATCCGGTATAGGTTGAATTGATTTAACATATCTGTCGATATAGGATGGCGTTTCTTTCTATGTTAACTTAGACATGTAACTTCCACTCTGAGAACGTCGTTCGGATTAGTAGGCATCTAGCGCCTTTAGTATTCCTTTTTTAGTGGCGATAAAAGGTTTTGTTTATTTGGCTCGCGGGAGAGTGAATACTTTCAAACTTTACTCATTGGAATTATCTTTGTTGGGCCCGGGGGAAGAGATGACTGTGTTTGTCGACTCAATTCAATTTTAATTTTATTCAAATCGGATTTAACGGATTTTCCATTTAACCAGCAAATTTTGATTTGTACTGCTCCGATCAAATCATTGGAACCCTAAATTTTGAACAGTATGATTTCTACACATAGTGAGTTTACTGAACTTTTTATTTGAGTTGGTTTATTTATCGTTGTAATAAGTAACATAAACATTGGATGCATTTTTCACTGCATCGATTGCGGACGCATCTCACGACTGGATAACTTTTTCAATTTTTTCAATTTTTTCAATTTTACATTTTTGGACTGTCACTCATTACTGGATCAATCTTCAGTCAACCTCCTGGATATCTTTCCTCAATATGTTTTTAAATTGTATGACTTGGATGGATTGTATAGATTTAACAAAAAAGTATGTTTTTGGGTTGATATATTTGATGTTATATACTTTAATGTATTTTTGTATTTATTTTTATATATTTTCAAAGTGTAATTTTATTACATGCAGTAATGTCACTGCGATAATGGTCCTCTGAGGAGAAGAATTATCTTTGACAACTCATGAGCTAAGTACGTTAAGATACTTTGCTTGAACTTTGAATTCTAATAAAATTTGATTAGCACCTTATTTTATTATTTAATTTTATATTATGATATTAATGCTCTATCCAGTATATTGAGCTTCAGTTTTATCCGGATGTTTCACTAATTATAAGATATTAGTTGACTCTTATATCTTTTGTTGGATTACTATATATATATATATATATATATATATATATATATATATATATATATATCATGGATTACTTCCTGTAAGTGTAGCTGCGCATCTATATATATATGAAAGAGAGATTTTTGTATTGCAGAAGGTTGTGTAAATGCGAGAAGAAAGCGTGGGTATCCTGAAACTGTAAGAAAAAATAAAAGTAAAAGTAAGAGAATAATTGGTGTTTCATCACGTAAGGGCTGATAATTTTCTTTATTTACAGAGTGTACACCGGTGCATTCATAATATTCCGAGGGATTACCTCTTCATATAAGATGGCGAGAAACTTGTGTGTGTGTATGTATTCAATTGTTTCCGTCTTTATTCTTTTGATTTGTTTTAAAGGTTTCATATTTTATTTCATTTTTATTCTCGTCTTCGTGTATTTAATTGCTATTCGTTTCATTAAAACTAAAAAACCTGCTATTAACAAGATTAATTTTAACACTAGCACTAATATACTTAAATGCTTATAATACCTAATAAACATAGTTAAATTTTCCCGCCATAATTAATTATAAATCTCACTCCAGGTCTTTACCTGTTTGTCATTATTCCACTGACGATGGACCCAGACGGGTCAGAAAGTACTCTGGACCAACATGTACACTATGGCAGTTTCATCAGCCAATTTCCTTCCGAGATTAAGATTTTAATCCGGAAAATTGAAGGGATCAACACTAAAATAGCCAGACAAAAATTGTCGGTTATTTTTAATAATACATATATATATATATATATATATATATATATATATATATATATATATATATATATATATATATATATATATATATATATATATATATATATATGTGTGTTATAATGGAATACTTCCAGGAGGAAATCCGGGTATGAGAGCTCAATGTAGTAAACAGAGCAAGAATAACATAAAATATAATAACACGAAATTACATAATTGTCGATGCAATAATTTATTTGAACCTTGCGGTTTTTTCAAGCATCTACTACCACTCTCTCTGGTTGTGTTTGAATTGTCGTAGTGTAATTCAATTTTCTTTCAGTCTCAAAAATGTAATTGTCTGAGTGATGCTTGAAGCTTGAAAAAAACGAAAGGTTCAAATAAAAATTATTGCATCGACATTTATGTAATTTCGTGTTATATTTTATGTTTTATATATATATATATATATATATATATATATATATATATATATATATATATATATAGTTTTGTAAGTTTTTCAAACTATATGGAAGAAAACTACAAAAGAAACACTTTTAGTCCCAAGCCATTTGTTGGAAAATTACTTTGCTTGTAAATTAATTTACTTTTTACAGTCACTATATTAGTTTGCTTCCAATGAATTTACGCTAGTCTTAAAATTATTTAAAGAGATCATCAGTTGTTTACTATGAAAAAATGTTTCCGGAATTTTTATATATATATATATATATATATATATATATATATATATATATATATATAGTGAAAGAGAGAGAGATTGTAAAATTAATTAATTAATTTATAAACTAATTTATTATATACAGATTTTTATAATTAATTTGTAAATTATTATATATATATATATATATATATTCAATATAAATATTCAGACACATGGTGCTTCAAAGATGATACCAATTTCATTATATATATAATTATTTGATTAATTAATTAATATTTATTAATTGATTTTTACGTACATCAAAAGAATATATATATATATATATATATATATATATATATATATATATATATATATATATATATATATATATATATATATATATAATTGGACTTTTCGGCGATAACAACAGCTACCTTACGGTGAAGTATTAACTAAATACAGGAGGGAGTGTTACTTATGCCTGTGGATAATTATGTTTATATATATATATATATATATATATATATATATATATATATATATATATATATATATATATATATATTAGGGAGATATAACAAAAGACGCACTCTGACAAGCATTTCTTTCATGTATTGCAAATCCTAGCTATATATCTATATATTTAATTATATTGGGTTCGGACTTTATTTGTTTGGCTATTTTACGATGACGAACTTAGTTCTAGAGGAATAGTTATTTCCTTTTGACTCTTCCCGTGGATAATTACATTTTCTAAATAAATTAATAACTATATATATATATATATATATATATATATATATATATATGAGAGATATCAAAAAAGCTATTGATCTATGTGATGATAAAAAAAAGACGTACTTTGACAAGCATTTCTTTCATGTCCATTAGATTGATTTGTGTTGCGAGTCCTTGATCTGCAATGCTTAGCTATATATCTATACTATTTAATGATATTTTGGTTGGACTTGATATGTATATATCTGTCAACTGTTCGTACTGTTTTCCGTCTCTATATAACTCTAATTTTTTTAATAAAGTTACGTACGCGTATATCTTTATATATTTGTTTGTACAGGTTTTACTTCTGAACTCATTAACCTATCATTATGAATGTTGGCAACACAGCTGTTAGGCGTAAGGGGTTCAAATGTGGTTCAAATGTGGAGCATATGTTTAATTTTATGCAAAAGGGATAAAAGGTGGTTGAAGCGCTTCGTAGGAACTCAGATACCTCTGATTTTTGTGAAATGTTAACTCTAGATATTCGATATTAATTAATAAACGTAACCAAATGTAATTATATTACAAAGTAACAAACAATTATTAAATAATAAACTCAGACTGCTTTTTATGAATGTAATTTACTTTTTCTTAAAATGTAAATATATTACAAACTGACATTGTTATATCTTTTAACGAATTAAACATCATAGTAATGACGTATCTACTACAGAGTATTGTATTATAGTAATGATGATATAGTAATGACTATTCTATTATAGTAATGACTTATCAAATACAGAATATTGCCGAAGAAATGGTTGAAGCGGACAAAAATATATTACGATTCTTTTTTTAGTAAAGCAGGTAGAAATGTCCGATTCAGTACTAATACATCGTTGCGTTCTTTAAATTCATTTCACACCTGACTCAGTTCAAACACCTGTAAATCAGAAACCACAATTAGTTCAGAGCTGTTCTTTGCAGCATAACCCATACAGATATAAATCATTACACATGCAAAATTTCATCTAGATCAGATAACTGGAAGTTGGTCAAAGGCATTATTTATTGAACATCCCTCGTATTTCAAATGGTTTTTAGAGACATGCTATGGCACACGCTCCAATTTAACAAAATTCAAATATTTCAGATTAATATTAAATGTAATCCATTGTTTTTAGACAACAATTAAGCAAGATTTCGAAACTTTTAATTTATTTTTAAGACCCCTGAAGCTTAATAGAATCCAAATCATGTAACGGATTTTGATCAAAATTGGAATACAAATTCTAGACATGAGGTTTAGTATCATTATCTCTTGAGTTTAATCTTTGTGAGGGAAGCGGACATAAAGTGGTGTAAAACTGTTCGTCTCGGGGAATTTATTTTACCCCTTCTGAAAAGTGTATTCTTCTAGTGTATGCAATACAATATATATATATATATATATATATATATATATATATATATATATATATATATATATGTATATATATGTATATATATATATATATATATATATATATATATATATATATATATATGTATATATATATATATATATATATATATATATATATATATATATATATATAAATATATATAAATATATATATATATATCCGTGTCTATTCTTGTTAATAGTAATTTAATAATGTGTAATTCATTTTAACACCTTTTCTATGTCCTAGTAAAAAATAAGATCGAATTTGAGATTAGTAGGAGAATTCGACACATTGGAACATGTGAGTCGCCAAAGATACTTGCAAAAATCGAAAACTAATAAAAATAACGCCATGTCGATAAAGGGAGATAATCGCAATTGGACATTTCTATTAAATTTAATTAAAAAGTTAATTTGAAATTGTTCACTTAAAGAATGTTGATGAATAAAAGGATTGAATAGATAAATAGATGACTGAATATACAGTTGAAAGAAAAATCTGAACATGGACTAGAATATGTAGATTTTTTGGAGATAACCGTATAGATCATATTTAAGCGGGAAACGAGACCTGCGGTGGAATTTCAGAGTTTCAGAGGCGGAATTGGCACCACAGATTAGCAGACACAAACTGGATCCAGGGTCACAAAAAAAACGCAGTGTGCATCGCCCATCACTACTGAAAGGTCATGTTGGATTTTCCCTCCACGTTTGTATTAAATGTTATTATATTAGTATTAGCATTTTGAGTCAGACATTTTTGGAATAGGAGGAAATATCATTCTGATACATGATGAAAGGGTTCACCAGCTAAATACGGTTGAGGACCATTAAACTAGAAACTTAAGTTTAATTTGCTTATTGCAAGCTACATACTCATTCTTAGCATTTTACTAAAAAAAGAAGCTTTTTAGCCCGATTAGTTTTTTATTAAGCGAAACACTAATATTTCTGTGTAGTTTGCAATAAACAAATCTTATTACATCTCCTAAAATATTAAAATATAAATAAAAAATGTTATCATCCCGGACTCTATTAACAGGAAGATGAAGATTGACTGAAAAATAAATGTTTGCCATCTTTGAAGAAAAGTATCGCATGTGTTGTCTCTCTACTTATTTGTTTTTATTTTAATTTTTTCGCCGTTCCGGTGTCTACCGTATTACAACCTTATATATATATATATATATATATATATATATATATATATATATATATATATATATATATATATATATATACATTTCAGAGAAAACAGTTTTTTAATCAATGAAACGGGCGGGTGGAAAAAAAAAGAAAATTGCTAAAAGTTTCCTTAAAGCCTTATCGTCTGACCTCCTTAGAGGAAACGTCAGAATGATAAATTAAAAACTAAGAAAATCGAATAAGATATGAGGGGGGAAATTGTTTAAGTTAGAGAAAACGATTGAGAAAAAAAAAGTAACTCTCTCAGCGTTATGATAGATTTGAATCATTAAAGATCTCCAACTTATGTTTTAAAATCTTTTGCTTACACAGGCTAGGTCGAGAATTGTTAATGACTAACGCCTCTATATATATATATATATATATATATATATATATATATATATATATATATATATATATATATATATATATATATATATATATATATGTCTTGGAAGCTTTTCAACCTTTAAAACTATATGAAAAGAAAATATAATCCCTTTGTTGGAAAATTCCCTTGCTTGTAAATCAATAAATCTCCTTTAATCACTGTATTAGTTAGCTTCCAAGAATTTACGCTAATCTTAATATGTTTGTAAGAATCAGTACTTGTTTACCATGAAAATCTGTTTCGGGGATTTACAAACAAAACAGTAATTTTCTCATGGCTCCCAATAGTGTTGATCACACACCACCTCCTTTAAAAACAAAATCGTTCCAGATATAAGATCTAGTGTTTTGCTCTAGATTATTTTTTTCCTAACCTATTTATTTATTTAAAATATTCTCCTAATCTGCGTTGGTTGTCTTTGCCCAAGAAAAATGTATTGGTTATTTACAAAACTACGGTATTTTATAGTTTGGACGAATCCATTATACTACTTATAACCTCCTTTGGTTATTTTTATTTTTATGTATTTATATTACTATTTATTTCAGTTTTAGATTTATTTTTGTTTTACTATAACATATTTTAATTAGAAATATATTTAGTATATGTGTATATATATATGTAATTTTTATTTTATATATATT
Organism: Sepiola atlantica; assembly: GCA_963556195.1. Classification (NCBI taxonomy): domain Eukaryota; kingdom Metazoa; phylum Mollusca; class Cephalopoda; order Sepiida; family Sepiolidae; genus Sepiola; species Sepiola atlantica. Next base: position 1,427,462 of record OY744539.1, on the reverse strand, counting down.
ACACTATATGTACAATTTGCATACACTATGCATTCTATACTGAATTTCTTATATAGTTTTAGACTTGTCTTATAGATTTACTTTAATTAATGTTATATAACTTAAAAGTGTCAGGGTGGTGCTTTATATGGTGGCATTTTGTAATTGCCACATTGTTTAATCATTCTTATTACAAAAGCACCAACTGGGGCTATACAATCGATAATAGTAACGCGAGCTAATCTTAGATATTCAGACAAAATGCTCCTATAAAAAAATATACATGAGGCAAGTACAATTTTCATGCGGCATACGAACAGTATAAAAAGGGAAATAATTTATTTTATCAATCATTTAATAGATAAATATTCCATCCTTAATTTTTATATCCAAATCACGAAATGTAGCATGTGTTCCTGTGTGTTCACAAGTCAATTCCAACTCATTTGGATATATCAATTGTTTTGTATTTCAAAACCTTTCGTTATCATAAATACAGACAAGGTCGTCAATAAATTGCCTGCAACCATGATAACTATAAGCTCAAGATGTATCATGTTTTATTTTATTATTAAAAGCCCCTTTTACTAAGGCCGGGCACTCTTAGTGAGTTTAATAAAAAGCAGTACTACTAGCTTCATTGCGAGATCCAACACAGTTTGTTGTTGTAGATCACTATTCGCTGTTCGTTTTAAAATACCCTCCGACTTGGTATTTACAAAGTTAAATTCCTCCTTAATTCTAAGCTAATTTATGGTGGCCAACTGGAAACGCTCTTGACTGCGAATCAGTGGCGATTTGTGATCGGAGTTCGCGCCCGTCGGAAATTAACTTTTTGCACTGAAGATTGCGTAAGCATGAAACATCGATGTCTGTAGGTGATAAATTATTAATATTTATTTATAAATATTATATATATGTATATATATACATATATATATATATGTGTGTGTGTATTCATGTCTATATAGATAGAGACTAGCCGAAAAGGATGCAGAATCCAAACCTATTGGAATACATAGAGTTTTTATTCGTATTTTATTTCATATTCGAAAATAACTCTCTTTAATAAGGTGACTTATAAGCGTTGTCAGACCAATTTTGGAAACACTAGTCTTACCATTCTTTCCTCATGCAAAAGCCAAATCTATAGTATTATCTAATTCTTTAATAAGTTCCTAATGTGGTATGTTTGTATGTATATAAAGTACTAAGATCATATATTGAACTTGATTTAGTCTTTTTACGAGAATCTATACGATCTAATTTTTTTTTTACTCAATCCGAGTTATTTAACAACCAAAATATGTTTATATTACTATAGAATTTTTTTCTATGGAAATTATTTGTTTTATTAATAATCAATTTAAAAACTTTAGATATAGCTTTACTTAAGGGTTTTCTGATACACATCTTGGACGGAATAGTAAAACGGATGCCAACTGTTTTCTTTGTGTATTTTAGATGTCCAATACATACATGAAAGTGTTTTTGTTTTTTCCCATCCAATACATACATGAAAGTGTTTTTGTTTTTTCCCATCCAATACATACATGAAAGTGTTTTTGTTTTTTCCCATCCAATACATACATGAAAGTGTTTTTGTTTTTCCCATCCAATACATACATGAAAGTGGTTTTGTTTTTTTCCATCCAATACATACATGAAAGTGTTTTTGTTTTTTCTCATCCAATACATACATGAAAGTGTTTTTGTTTTTTCCCATCCAATACATACATGAAAGTGTTTTTGTTTTTTCCCATCCAATACATACATGAAAGTGTTTTTGTTTTTTCCCATCCAATACATACATGAAAGTGTTTTTGTTTTTTCCCATCCAATACATACATGAAAGTGTTTTTGTTTTTTCCCATCCAATACATACATGAAAGTGTTTTTGTTTTTTCCCATCCAATACATACATGAAAGTGGTTTTGTTTTTTTCCCCTCCAATATCAGTTTCAATTTTTCACAAATAATTAAGTGGTTTAGAATAATACTTTCGGATTCACAATTACTTCATTTATAAGTATATAAAGCTACTTCTGACAATAAGCGCTGTATATAGTATCTTTTACAGATAAAAGCGATATTGTTTGCTGCTATTTAAATAGGAATTATTACAAACTTATTTTGAAATATTTTCAGATCCATAATTATTTGTGAATTTCTAAGTAGAGTATTTTTTTTGTTTTAGAATCCTTAAACAATTTTAAAAGTTAGATCTTTTTATTTACGAATCTAAGTGCATTATTCTTCGATGCGTCAAATGTAAAATGTAATAATTCATGCTTTTTGCCATAGAAATAATGAAATTATCCAATGCTTTAATCATTTCCTTCACACATATCGTATTGGTTAAACATTTAGGTTGTCTAGTTTGACCCTTTACTCAGTAGTTTTTAGTTTTGAATTTTTAACTATCGCCAGATTACCGGTAATTATATGCCCTATGTCATCTCCTATATAAAGGGCACTTGTCTGTATGTTTGTCTGTTTGTTTGTTTGTTTGTTTGTTTGTTTGTTTGTATGTCCAGATACTCCTCCGACAGGACCCAACAAACAGTCACACGGTTGACATCATTATGACCGGCCAGCCCCGGGACGTATAATATCTCAGAACCGGAAAAAAAAATGGACTCTTCGAGGGTCGACTGAGCACTTTTCTCCAATAGGGGAGTGCCTTTTTCCTCGATTTTCAACGTTGTTTAGTACTAATTTGAGAAAAAAACAAAGAATTTGAGAAATAATGCACCGTCATGATTTTAACAGGAAATGACGTCAGAGGAAATCCCTAACGGCACTTTTTTGAACATCAGTTTATAGTGAAGCAAGTGTTGCTTAATCACAAACGGCACTTTTTTTGAACACGAGTCCATAGTCAAGCATGGGTTGCTTACTTACTAACGGCACTTTTTTGAACATGAGTCCATAGTGATGCAAGGGTTGCTTAACTCCTAACGGCACTTTTTGATACATGCGTTTATAGTGACGCAAGTGTTGTTTAATCAATAACGGCACTTTTTTTAACATGAGTTCATAGTGAAGCAAGGGTTTCTTAATCCTAACCACATTTTTTCTGTTGACATGATAACATCCTCCTAGGTATTACCTCCTCCTTTTTGAGAGGTGTGAAGTTAGTGTAGTATCAGTAAAATTAAAGTAATAAATAATTATGCTCCCCCACTGTTTTCACTAATATTTGTATGCTCCCCCATTGTTTTCACTAATATTTCTATACATATTGTATACATATTGAAAACTTGGGGTGGGTGTGGGGGGTGTCGGCATTCGCCGGTGTGAGCGCCTCAGGAGAAATTTGGGGAAGAGGGGGGGGGTATCGGCATTCGGCGGTGGGGCGCCTCAGGCCAAATCTGGGGAGGGTGAGTCTCGGCATTCGGCGGTGGGGCGCCTCAGGCGAAATTCGGGGAGGAGTGTCGGCATTCACCAGTATGAGCGCCTCAGGCCGAATTTGGGGGAGTGTCGGCATTCGCCGGTGTGAGCGACTCAGGCCGAATTTGGTGGAGTGTCGGCATTCGCCGGTGGTGCGCCTCAGGCGAAATTTGGAGATGGGGGATTGTCGGCATAATGCAAAGTCACGATTTTAGCAGGAAATGACGTCAGAGGAAATCCCTAACGGCACTTTTTTGAACATGAGTTTATAGTGAAGCACGGGTTGCCTTATCCCAACGAAACATAAGTTTTTATTGAAGCAACTGTTGCTTAATCCCTAACGGCATTTTTTTAAACATGAGTCCATAGTGAAGCAAGGGTTGCTTAATTCCTAACGGCACTTTTTTGAACATGAATCCACAGTGAAGCCAGGGTTGCTTAATCAATAACGGCACTTTTTTGAACACGAGTTTGTAGTGAAGCCAGGGTTGCTTAATCCTAACTGCATTTCTTCTGTTGACATGATACCATCCTCCCAGGTATAACCTCCTTCTTTTTGAGAGGTGTGAAGTTAGTGTAGTATCAGTAAAATTAAAGTAATAAATAATTATGCTCCACCATTGTTTTCACTAATATTTGTATACATATTAAATAACGTCTCAATAAGTAAAGTAATAAGAAAAATAATTATGCTCCACCATTGTTTTCACTAATATTTGTATACATATGATATAACGTCTAAATAAGTAAAGAAGAAAAATAATTATGCTCCACCACTGTTTTCACTAAAATGTGTATACATATTAAATAACGTCTCAATATGTAAAGTAAGAAGAAAAATAATTATGCTCCACCACTGTTTTCACTAATATTTGTATACATATTAAATAACGTCTCAATAAGTAAAGTAAGAAAAATAATTATGCTCCACCATTGTTTTCACTAATATTTGTATACATATGATATAACGTCTAAATAAGTAAAGTAAGAAGAAAAATAATTATGCTCCACCACTGTTTTCACTAAAATGTGTATACATATTAAATAACGTCTCAATATGTAAAGTAAGAAGAAATATAATTATGCTCCGCCATTGTTTTCACTAATATTTGAATACATGTTAAATAACGTCTCAATAAGTAAAGTAAAAAGAGAAATAATTATGCTCCGCCACTGTTTTCCCTAATATTTGTATACATATTAAATAACGTCTCAATAAGTAAAGAAAGAAGAAAAACAATTATGCTCCACCATTGTTTTCACTTATATTTTTATACATGTTAAATAACGTCTCAATAAGTAAAGTAAAAAGAGAAATAATTATGCTCCACCATTGTTTTCACTAATATTTGTATACATGTTAAATAATATTTTTTTGTTTTGAACTCAAAATATTTCTTAGGGTTGGGGGAGAGTGAAAAATTAGGGGGCTGGAGAGATTTAGTGGTCGTGGAAAATTTTGAGGGTCAGGACGAACTTTTTAGGGGTCAGGCCAAATTTTTTTGTTTTTTTTTGTTTTGAAGTCAAAATATTTCTCATGGTTGGAGGAGAGTGAAAAATTAGGGGGCTGGAGAGATTTAGGGGTCGGGGAAAATTTTAGGGGTCAGGACGAACTTTTTAGGGGTCAGGCCAAATTTTTTTGGTTTTTTTGGTTTTGAACTCAAAATATTTCTCAGGGTTGGGGGAGAGTGAAAAATTAGGGGGCTGGTCAGATTTAGGGGTCAGGGAAAATTTTAGGGGTCAGGACGAACTTTTTAGGGGTCAGGCCAAATTTTTTTGTTTTTTTTGGTTTTGAACTGAAAATATTTCTCAGGGTTAGGGGAGAGTGAAAAATTAGGGGGCTGGAGAGATTTAGGGGTCGGGGAAAATTTTAGGGGTCAGGACGAACTTTTTAGGGGTCAGGCCAAATTTTTTTTTTTTTTTTGTTTTGAAGTAAAAATATTTCTCATGGTTGGAGGAGAGTGAAAAATTAGGGGGCTGGAGAGATTCAGGGGTCGGGGAAAATTTTAGGGGTCAGGACGAACTTTTTAGGGGTCAGGCCAATTTTTTTGTTTTTTTTTGTTTTGAACTCAAAATATTTCTCAGGGTTGGAGGAGAGTGAAAAATTAGGGGGCTGGAGAGATTTAGGGGTCAGGGAAAATTTTAGGGGTCAATACGAACTTTTAGGGGTCAGGCCAAATCTTTTTCTTTTGTTTTGGTTTTGAACTCAAAATATTTCTCATGGTTGGAGGAGAGTGAAAAATTAGGGGGCTGGAGAGATTTAGGGGTCGGGGAAAATTTTAGGGGTCAGGACGAACTTTTTAGGGGTCAGGCCAAACTTTTTTGTTTTTTTTTGTTTTGAACTCAAAATATTTTTCATGGTTGGAGGAGAGTGAAAAATTAGGGGGCTGGAGAGATTTAGGGGTCGGGGAAAATTTTAGGGGTCAGGACGAACTTTTTAGGGGTCAGGCCAAATTTTTTTTTTTTTTTTTTTTTTTGTTTTGTTTTGAAGTCAAAATATTTCTCAGGGTTGGGGGAGAGTGAAAAATTAGGGGGCTGGAGAGATTTAGGGGTCGGGGAAAATTTTAGGGGTCAGGACGAACTTTTTAGGGGTCAGGCCAAATTTTTTTGTTTTTTTTGGTTTTTTATTGTTTTGAAGTCAAAATATTTCTCAGGGTTGGGGGAGAGTGAAAAATTAGGGGGCTGGAGAGATTTAGGGGTCGGGGAAAATGTTAGGGGTCAGGACGAACTTTTTAGGGGTCAGGCACAATTTTTTTCTTTTTTTTTGTTTTGAAGTCAAAATATTTCTCATGGTTGGAGGAGAGTGAAAAATTAGAGGGCTGGAGAGATTCAGGGGTCGGGGAAAATTTTAGGGGTCAGGACGAACTTTTTAGGGGTCAGGCCAATTTTTTTTGTTTTTTTTTGTTTTGAACTGAAAAAATTTCTCAGGGTTGGAGGAGAGTGAAAAATTAGGGGGCTGGAGAGATTTAGGGGTCGGGGAAAATTTTAGGGGTCAGGACGAACTTTTTAGGGGTCAGGCCAAATTTTTTTGTTTTTTTTATTTTGAAGTCAAAATATATCTTATGGTTTGGGGAGAGTGAAAAATTAGGGGGCTGGAGAGATTTCGGGGTCGGGCAAAATTTTAGGGGTCAGGACGAACTTTTTAGGGGTCAGGCCAAATTTTTTTGTTTTTTTTTGTTTTGAACTGAAAATATTTCTCAAGGTTGGGGGAGAGTGAAAAATTAGGGGGCTGGAGAGATTTAGGGGTCGGGGAAAATTTTAGGGGTCAGGACGAACTTTTTAGGGGTAAGGCCAATTTTTTTTTGTTTTTTTTTTTTGTTTTGAAGTCAAAATATTTCTCATGGTTTGGGGAGACTGAAAAATTAGGGGCTGGAGAGATTTAGGGGTCGGGGAAAATTTTATGGATAAGGCCGAACTTTTTAGGGGTCAGGCCAAACTTTTTTGTTTTTTTTTGTTTTGAACTCAAAATATTTCTCATGGTTGGGGGAGAGTGAAAAATTAGGGGGCTGGAGAGATTTAGGGGTCGGGGAAAATTTTAGGGGTCAGGACGAACTTTTTAGGGGTCAGGCCAAATTTTTTTGGTTTTTTTGGTTTTGAACTCAAAATATTTCTCAGGGTTGGGGGAGAGTGAAAAATTAGGGGGCTGGTCAGATTTAGGGGTCAGGGAAAATTTTAGGGGTCAGGACGAACTTTTTAGGGGTCAGGCCAAATTTTTTTGTTTTTTTTGGTTTTGAACTGAAAATATTTCTCAGGGTTAGGGGAGAGTGAAAAATTAGGGGGCTGGAGAGATTTAGGGGTCGGGGAAAATTTTAGGGGTCAGGACGAACTTTTTAGGGGTCAGGCCAAATTTTTTTTTTTTTTTTGTTTTGAAGTAAAAATATTTCTCATGGTTGGAGGAGAGTGAAAAATTAGGGGGCTGGAGAGATTCAGGGGTCGGGGAAAATTTTAGGGGTCAGGACGAACTTTTTAGGGGTCAGGCCAATTTTTTTGTTTTTTTTTGTTTTGAACTCAAAATATTTCTCAGGGTTGGAGGAGAGTGAAAAATTAGGGGGCTGGAGAGATTTAGGGGTCAGGGAAAATTTTAGGGGTCAATACGAACTTTTAGGGGTCAGGCCAAATCTTTTTCTTTTGTTTTGGTTTTGAACTCAAAATATTTCTCATGGTTGGAGGAGAGTGAAAAATTAGGGGGCTGGAGAGATTTAGGGGTCGGGGAAAATTTTAGGGGTCAGGACGAACTTTTTAGGGGTCAGGCCAAACTTTTTTGTTTTTTTTTGTTTTGAACTCAAAATATTTTTCATGGTTGGAGGAGAGTGAAAAATTAGGGGGCTGGAGAGATTTAGGGGTCGGGGAAAATTTTAGGGGTCAGGACGAACTTTTTAGGGGTCAGGCCAAATTTTTTTTTTTTTTTTTTTTTTTGTTTTGTTTTGAAGTCAAAATATTTCTCAGGGTTGGGGGAGAGTGAAAAATTAGGGGGCTGGAGAGATTTAGGGGTCGGGGAAAATTTTAGGGGTCAGGACGAACTTTTTAGGGGTCAGGCCAAATTTTTTTGTTTTTTTTGGTTTTTTATTGTTTTGAAGTCAAAATATTTCTCAGGGTTGGGGGAGAGTGAAAAATTAGGGGGCTGGAGAGATTTAGGGGTCGGGGAAAATGTTAGGGGTCAGGACGAACTTTTTAGGGGTCAGGCACAATTTTTTTCTTTTTTTTTGTTTTGAAGTCAAAATATTTCTCATGGTTGGAGGAGAGTGAAAAATTAGAGGGCTGGAGAGATTCAGGGGTCGGGGAAAATTTTAGGGGTCAGGACGAACTTTTTAGGGGTCAGGCCAATTTTTTTGTTTTTTTTTGTTTTGAACTGAAAAAATTTCTCAGGGTTGGAGGAGAGTGAAAAATTAGGGGGCTGGAGAGATTTAGGGGTCGGGGAAAATTTTAGGGGTCAGGACGAACTTTTTAGGGGTCAGGCCAAATTTTTTTGTTTTTTTTATTTTGAAGTCAAAATATATCTTATGGTTTGGGGAGAGTGAAAAATTAGGGGGCTGGAGAGATTTAGGGGTCGGGGAAAATTTTAGGGGTCAGGACGAACTTTTTAGGGGTCAGGCCAAATTTTTTTGTTTTTTTTTGTTTTGAACTGAAAATATTTCTCAAGGTTGGGGGAGAGTGAAAAATTAGGGGGCTGGAGAGATTTAGGGGTCGGGGAAAATTTTAGGGGTCAGGACGAACTTTTTAGGGGTAAGGCCAATTTTTTTTTGTTTTTTTTTTTTGTTTTGAAGTCAAAATATTTCTCATGGTTTGGGGAGACTGAAAAATTAGGGGCTGGAGAGATTTAGGGGTCGGGGAAAATTTTATGGATAAGGCCGAACTTTTTAGGGGTCAGGCCAAACTTTTTTGTTTTTTTTTGTTTTGAACTCAAAATATTTCTCATGGTTGGGGGAGAGTGAAAAATTAGGGGGCTGGAGAGATTTAGGGGTCGGGGAAAATTTTAGGGGTCAATACGAACTTTTTAGGGGTCAGGCCAAATCTTTTTCTTTCGTTTTGGTTTTGAACTCAAAATATTTCTCAGGGTTGGGGGAGAGTGAACAATTAGGGGGCTGGAGAGATTTAGGGGTCGGGGAAAATTTTAGGGGTCAGGACGAACTTTTTAGGGGTCAGGCCAAACTTTTTTGTTTTTTTTTGTTTTGAACTCAAAATATTTCTCAGGGTTGGAGGAGAGTGAAAAATTAGGGGGCTGGAGAGATTAAGGGGTCGGGGAAAATTTTAGGGGTCAGGACGAACTTTTTAGGGGTCAGGCAAAATTTTTTTGTTTTTTTTGGTTTTTTATTGTTTTGAAGTCAAAATATTTCTCAGGGTTGGGGGAGAGTGAAAAATTAGGGGGCTGGAGAGATTTAGGGGTCGGGGAAAATTTTAGGGGTCAGGACGAACTTTTTAGGGGTCAGGCCAAATTTTTTTTTTTTTTTTGTTTTGAAGTAAAAATATTTCTCATGGTTGGAGGAGAGTGAAAAATTAGGGGGCTGGAGAGATTCAGGGGTCGGGGAAAATTTTAGGGGTCAGGACGAACTTTTTAGGGGTCAGGCCAATTTTTTTGTTTTTTTTTGTTTTGAACTGAAAAAATTTCTCAGGGTTGGGGGAGAGTGAAAAATTAGGGGGCTGGAGAGATTTAGGGGTCGGGGAAAATTTTAGGGGTCAGGACGAACTTTTTAGGGGTCAGGCCAAATTTATTTGTTTTTTTTTATTTTGAAGTCAAAATATATCCTATGGTTTGGGGAGAGTGAAAAATTAGGGGGCTGGAGAGATTTAGGGGTCGGGGAAAATTTTAGGGGTCAGGACGAACTTTTTAGGGGTCAGGCCAAATTTTTTTTTTTTTTTTGTTTTGAAGTAAAAATATTTCTCATGGTTGGAGGAGAGTGAAAAATTAGGGGGCTGGAGAGATTCAGGGGTCGGGGAAAATTTTAGGGGTCAGGACGAACTTTTTAGGGGTCAGGCCAATTTTTGTTGTTTTTTTTTGTTTTGAACTGAAAAAATTTCTCAGGGTTGGGGGAGAGTGAAAAATTAGGGGGCTAGAGAGATTGAGGGATCGGGGAAAATTTTAGGGGTCAGGACGAACTTTTTAGGGGTCAGGCTAAATTTTTTTCTTTTTTTTGGTTTTGAACTCAAAATATTTCTCAGGGTTGGGGGAGAGTGAAAAATTAGGGGGCTGGAGAGATTGAGGGGTCGGGGAAAATTTTAGGAGCCAGGCGGAACTTTTTAGGGGTCAGGCCAAATTTTTTTGTTTTTTTTTTGTTTTGAAGTCAAAATATTTTTTATGTTTGGGGGGAGAGTGAAAAATTAGGGGGCTGGAGAGATTGAGGGGTCGGGGAAAATTTTAGGGGTCAGGCCAAATTTAGGGGCGGCGATATGTACGTATTTAGCTTCCACACCGGGGCGGCGATAGGTACTTATTAAGCATTCAGCAGTGGTGATAGGTACTTATATAGCATGTGCACATGGGCAGTAATAAGTATGTATATAGTATGCGCACCGGGGCAGTGATAAGTATGTATTTAGCATGCGCACTGAGGCAGCGATCGGTTCATATATAGCACGTGCACCGGGGCGGCGATAGGTACGTATATAGCACGCGCACAGGGGCGGCGAAGGGTACATATTTAAAATTCACACCGGGGCGGCGAAAGGTACATATTTAAAATTCACACCGGGGCGGCGATAGGTACGTATTTAGCATTCACACCGGGGCGGCGATAGGTATGTATTTAGCATTCACACCGGGGCAGCGATAGGTATGTATTTAGCATTCGCACCGGGGTGGCGATATGTACGTATTTAGCTTCCGCACCGAGGCGGCGATAGGTACGTATTTAGAATTCACACCGGGGCGGCGATAGGTACGTATTTAGAATTCACACCGGGGCGGCGATAGGTACGTATTTAGAATTCACACCGGGGCGGCGATAGGTATGTATTTAGCATTCGCACCGGGGCGGCGATATGTACGTATTTAGCTTCCACACCAGGGCGGCAGTAGATACGTATTCAGAATTCAGGGGTGGCGATAGCTACGTATATAGCATGTACACATGGGCAGCAATAAGTACGTACATAGCATGCACTCTGCGGCGGCGATCAGTACATATATAGCACGCGCACCGGGGCGGCGAAAGGTATGTATTTCGCATTCGCACCGTAGTGGTAATAGGTACGTATTTAGCATTCGCACTGGGGCGGCTATAGGTACGTATTTAGCATTCGCACCAGGGCGGCTATAGGTACGTATTTAGCATTCGCACTGGGCCGGCGATAGGTACGTATTTAGCATTCACACCAAAGCGGCAATATGTACATATTAATTATTCGCACTAGGGCAGCGATAGGTACTTATGTAGCATGCACACCGGGGCGCAATTGGTATGTCTTTAGTATTCGCACTAGGGCAGCGATAGGTACTTATGTAGCATGCACACCGGGGCGCAATAGGTATGTATTTAGCATTCACACCGGGGCAACGATAGGTACTATTTAGCATTCGCAACGGGGCGGCGATAGGTACTTAAATAGTATCTGCACCGGGGCGGCGATAGGTACGTATATAGTATGTGCACTGGGGCGGCGATAGGTACGTATATAGTATGCGCACCGGGGTGATGATAGATACGTATATATTATGAACACCGGGGTGGAGATAAGTACCTATATAGAAGGCGCAGATAGAGGTGTTACTTTTTATAGAAATATGTCATACTATTACCATGGGCAATAGGAGAAATGGTGGGGAAGAAACAGCTTTTGCAAAAGGCAAAATTAGAAAGTAGCGGCGAAATGGGGCGACCAGGGAAGAGAAAGGTAGCAGATAAAGAGACGGCTATAGAGAGAGGGGGCGGACATAGAAGTTTGAATATAAAGATGTTACACACACGATCTTTCTTCAAATATATGTTTTTATGACCCCGAGCAACGCCGGGTAGCCCCGCTAGTCTCTTATATAAAGGGCAGTTGTCTGTATGTCTGTCTGTCTGTCTGTTTGTATGTCCAGATACTCCTCCGAGAGGACCCAACAAACAGTCACGCGGGTGACATCATCACGACCGGCCAGCCCCGGGACGTGTAATATCTCAGAACCGGAAATAGAAATTGACTCTTTGGGGGTCGACTGAGCACTTTTCTCCAATGGGGGGTGCCTTTTTCCTCAATTTTCAACGTTGTTTAGTACTAATTTGAGAAAAAAACAATGCTATCATGTATAATTTTAGAAATATGCAAAGTCACGCTTTTATTTAACAGGAAATGACGTCAGAGGAAAAGAGTGTAGGGAAGAAAATCCCTCACACTAAAACTCTTCTTTCCCTCTCACTCCCACCCTTTCTACCTTCCCTTCCTCCCCTACGCCCGTTCTGTTGTTATGATACCACCCTCCTAAGCATTACCTCCTCCTTTTTGAGAGTTGTGGAGATAGTGCGGCGATGTGACTGCTTCAGGGCAAATTAGGGGGGGGGAGTGTCGGCATTCGCTTAATTTGGGGGAGCGGCGCGTCAGGCGAAATTATGGGAGGGGGGAGTGTCGGAAAAAAAAATTGACTCTTCGGGGGGGGGGGGGGGCTTTTTCCATCACTTGTTTAGTACTAATTTGAGAAAAAAACAATGCTATCATCGTCACGCTTTTAACAGGAAATGACGTCAGAGGAATTCCCTAACGGCACTTTTTTGAACATTCGTTTATAGTGAAGCAAGGGTTGCTTAACTACTAACGGCATTTTTTGAACATGAGTTTATAGTGAAGCAAGAGTTGCTTATACTAACCGCATTTCTTCTGTTGACATGATACCATCCTCCCAAGTATTACCTCCTCCTTTTTGAGAGGTGTGAAGTTAGTGTATTATCAGTGAAATTAAAGTAATAAATAATTATGCACCACCATTGTTTTCACTAATATTTGTATACATATTAAATAACGTCTAAATAAGTAAAATAAGAAGAGAAAAATTATGCTCCGCCATTGTTTTCACTAATATTTGTATACATGTTAAATAACGTGTCAATAAGTAAAGTAAGAAGAGCAAAATTATGCTCCGCCATTGTTTTCGCTAATATTTGTATACATGTTAAATAACGTGTCAATAAGTAAGTAAGAAGAGCAAAATTATGCTCCGCCATTGTTTTCGCTAATATTTGTATACATGTTAAATAACGTGTCAATAAGTAAGTAAGAAGAGAAAAATTATGCTCCGCCATTGTTTTCACTAATATTTGTATACATGTTAAATAACGTGTCAATAAGTTAAGTAAGAATAGAAAAATTATGCTCCGCCATTGTTTTCACTAATATTTGTATATATGTTAAATAACGTGTCAATAAGTTAAGTAAGAATAGAAAAATTATGCTCTGCCATTGTTTTCACTAATATTTGTATACATGTTAAATAACGTGTCAATAAGTAAAGTAAGAAGAGAAATAATTATGCTCTGCCACTGTTTTCACTAATATTTGTATACATGTTAAATAACGTGTCAATAAGTAAGTAAGAAGAGAAAAATTATGCTCCGCCATTGTTTTCACTAATATTTGTATACATGTTAAATAACGTGTCAATAAGTAAAGAAAGAATAGAAAAATTATGCTCTGCCATTGTTTTCACTAATATTTGTATACATGTTAAATAACGTGTCAATAAGTAAGTAAGAAGAGAAAAATTATGCTCCGCCATTGTTTTCACTAATATTTGTATACATGTTAAATAACGTGTCAATAAGTTAAGTAAGAATAGAAAAATTATGCTCCGCCATTGTTTTCACTTATATTTGTATACATGTTAAATAACGTGTCAATAAGTAAAGTAAGAAGAGAAATAATTATGCTCTGCCATTGTTTTCACTAATATTTGTATACATGTTAAATAACGTGTCAATAAGTTAAGTAAGAAGAGAAAAATTATGCTTTGCCATTGTTTTCACTAATATTTGTATACATGTTAAATAACGTGTCAATAAGTTAAGTAAGAATAGAAAAATTATGCTCTGCCATTGTTTTCACTAATATTTGTATACATGTTAAATAACGTGTCAATAAGTTAAGTAAGAATAGAAAAATTATGCTCCGCCATTGTTTTCACTAATATTTGTATACATGTTAAATAACGTGTCAATAAGTAAGTAAGAAGAGAAATAATTATGCTTCACCATTGTTTTCACTTATATTTGTATACATGTTAAATAACGTGTCAATAAGTAAAGTACGAAGGGAAATAATTATGCTCCACCACTGTTTTCACTAATATTTGTATACATGTTAAATAACGTGTCAATAAGTAAAGTAAGAAGAGAAATAATTATGCTCTGCCATTGTTTTCACTAATATTTGTATACATGATAAATAACGTGTCAATAAGTAAAGTAAGAAGAAAAATAATTATGCTCCGCCACTGTTTTTACTAATATTTGTATACATGGTTAATAACGTGTCAATAAGTAAAGTAAGAAGAAAAATAATTATGCTCCATTATGCTTTTGTTTTGATCTCAAAATATTTCTCATGGTTGGGGGAGAGTGAAAAATTAGGGGGCTGGAGAGATTTAGGAGTCGGGGAAAATTTTAGGGGTCAGGACGAACTTTTTAGGGGTCAGGCCAAATTTTTTTGTTTTTTTTTTGTTTTGAAGTCAAAATATTTCTCACGGTTGGGAGAGAGTGAAAAATTAAGGGGCTGGATAGATTAAGGGGTCGGGGAAAATTTTAGGGGTCAAGCGGAACTTTTTAGGGGTCAGGCCAAATTTTTTTCTTTTTTTTGGTTTTGAATTGAAAATATTTCTCATGGTTGGGGGAGAGTGATAAATTAGGGGGCTGGAAAGATTTAGGCATCGGGGAAAATTTTAGGAGTCAGGACGAACTTTTTAGGGGTCAGGCCAAATTTTTTGTTTTTTTTTGTTTTGAACTAAAAATATTTCTCATAGGTTGGGGGAGAGTGAAAAATTTAGGGGGCTGGATAGATTTAGGGATCGGGGAAAATTTTAGGGGTCAGGACGAACTTTTAAGGGGTCAGGCCAAATTTTTTTCTTTTTTTTGGTTTTAAACTCAAAATATTTCTCATGGTTGGGGTAGAGTGAAAAATTACGGGGGTTGGAGAGATTTAGGGGTCGGGGAAAATTTTAGGGGTCAGGACGAACTTTTTAGGGGTCAGGCCAAATTTTTTTCTTTTTTTTTGTTTTGAAGTCAAAATATTTTTCATGGTTGGGGTAGAGTGAAAAATTAGGGAGCTGGAGAGATTTAGGGGTCGGGGAAAATTTTAGGGGTCAGGACGAACTTTTTAGGGGTCAGGCCAAATTTTTTTGTTTTTTTTTGTTTTGAAGTCAAAATATTTCTCATAGGTTGGGGGAGAGTGAAGAATTTAGGGGGCTGGATAGATTTAGGGATCGGGGAAAATTTTAGGGGTCAGGACGAACTTTTTAGGGGTCAGGCCAAATTTTTTTCTTTTTTTTGGTTTTGAACTCAAAATATTTCTCATGGTTGGGGTAGAGTGAAAAATTAGGGGGCTGGAGAGATTTAGGGGTCGGGGAAAATTTTAGGGGTCAGGACAGACTTTTTAGGGGTCAGACCAATTTTTTCTGTTTTTTTTTGGTTTTGAAGTCAAAATATATGTCATGGTTGGGGGAGAGTGAAAAATTAGGGGGCTGGAGAGATTTAGGAGTCGGGGAAAATTTTAGGGGTCAGGACGAACTTTTTAGGGGTCAGGCCAAATTTTTTTGTTTTTTTTTTGTTTTGAAGTCAAAATATTTCTCACGGTTGGGAGAGAGTGAAAAATTAAGGGGCTGGATAGATTTAGGGGTCGGGGAAAATTTTAGGGGTCAAGCGGAACTTTTTAGGGATCAGGCCAAATTTTTTTCTTTTTTTGGGTTTTGAATTGAAAATATTTCTCATGGTTGGGGGAGAGTGATAAATTAGGGGGCTGGAAAGATTTAGGCATTGGGGAAAATTTTAGGGGTCAGGACGAACTTTTTAGGGGTCAGGCCAAATTTTTTTGTTTTTTTTTTTGTTTTGAAGTCAAAATATTTCTCATGGTTGGGGAGAGTGAAAAATTAGGGGGCTGGAGAGATTTAGGAGTCGGGGAAAATTTTAGGGGTCAGGACGAACTTTTTAGGGGTCAGGCCTAATTTTTTTGTTTTTTTTTGTTTTGAAGTCAAAATATTTCTCACGGTTGGGAGAGAGTGAAAAATTAAGGGGCTGGATAGATTTAGGGGTCGGGGAAAATTTTAGGGGTCAAGCGGAACTTTTTAGGGGTCAGGCCAAATTTTTTCTTTTTTTTGGTTTTGAATTGAAAATATTTCTCATGGTTGGGGGAGAGTGATAAATTAGGGGGCTGGAAAGATTTAGGCATCGGGGAAAATTTTAGGAGTCAGGACGAACTTTTTAGGAGTCAGGCCAAATTTTTTTGTTTTTTTTTTGTTTTGAAGTCAAAATATTTCTCAGGGTTAGGGGAGAGTGAAAAATTAGGGGGCTGGAGAGATTTAGGGGTCGGGGCAAAATTTCATGGTCAGGCGGAATTTTTAGGGGTCAGGCCAAATTTTTTTGTTTTTTTTTGTTTTGAAGTCAAAATATTTCTCATCGTTAAGGGAGAGTAAAAAATTAGGGGGCTGCAGAGATTCAGGGGTCGGGGAAAACTTTAGGAGTCAGGACGAACTTTTTAGGGGTCAGGCCAAATTTTTTTCGTTTTTTTGGTTTTGAAGTCAAAATATTCTTCATGGTTGGGGGAGAGTGAAAAATTAGGGGGCTGGAGAGATTGAGGGGTCGGGGAAAATTTTAGGGCTCAGCACGAACTTTTTAGGGGTCAGGACGAACTTTTTAAGGGTCAGGCCAAATTTTTTTGTTTTTTTTTGTTTTGAAGTCAAAATATATCTCATGGTTGGGGAGAGTGAAAAATTAGGGGGCTGGAGAGATTTAGGGGTCGGGGAAAATTTTAGGGGTCAGGACGAACTTTTTAGGGGTCAGGCCAATTTCTTTTCTTTTTTTGGTTTTGAACTGAAAATATTTCTCAGGGTTAGGAGAGAGTGAAAAATTAGGGGGCTGGAGAGATTTAGGGGTCGGGGAAAATTTTAGGGGCCAGGACGAACTTTTTAGGGGTCAGGCCAAATTTTTTTGTTTTTTTTTGTTTTTAAGTCAAAATATTTCTCATGGTTTGGGAGAGTGAAAAATTAGGGGGCTGGATAGATTTAGGGGTCGGGGAAAATTTTAGGGGTCAGGACTAACTTTTTAGGGGTCAGGCCAAATTTGTTGTTTTTTTTTTGTTTTGAAGTCAAAATATTTCTCATGGTTGGGGGAGAGTGAAAAATTAGGGGGCTGGAGAGATTTAGGGGTCGGGGAAAATTTTAGGTGTCAGGCGGAACTTTTTAGGGGTCAGGCCAAATTTTTTTCTTTTTTTATTTTGAAGTCAAAATATTTCTCATCGTTGGAGGAGAGTGAAAAATTAGGGGGCGGGAGAGATTAAGGGGTCGGGGAAAATTTTAGGGGTCAGGACGAACTTTTTAGGGGTCAGGCCAATTTTTTCCTTTTTTTTTTTGGTTTTGAACTGAAAATATTTCTCAGGGTTGGGGGAGAGTGAAAAATCAGCGTGCTGGAGACATTTAGGGGTCGGGGAAAATTTTAGGGGCCAGGACAAACTTTTTAGGGGTCAGGCCAAATTTTTTTGTTTTTTTTTTGTTTTGAAGTCAAAATATTTCTCACGGTTGGGAGAGAGTGAAAAATTAAGGGGCTGGATAGATTTAGGGGTCGGGGAAAATTTTAGGGGTCAAGCGGAACTTTTTAGGGGTCAGGCCAAATTTTTTTCTTTTTTTGGGTTTTGAATTGAAAATATTTCTCATGGTTGGGGGAGAGTGATAAATTAGGGGGCTGGAAAGATTTAGGCATTGGGGAAAATTTTAGGAGTCAGGACAAACTTTTTAGGGGTCAGGCCAAATTTTTTTGTTTTTTTTTTGTTTTTAAGTCAAAATATTACTCATGGTTGGGGAGAGTGAAATATTAGGGGGCTGGATAGATTTAGGGGTCGGGGAAAATTTTAGGGGTCAGGCGGAATTTTTAGGGGTCAGGCTAAATTTTTTTGTTTTTTTTTGTTTTGAACTCAAAATATTTCCTATGGTTGGATGAGAGTGAAAAATTAGGGGGCTGGAGAGATTTAGGGGTCGGGGAAAATTTTAGGGGTCAGGCGGAACTTTTTAGGGGTCAGGCCAAATTTTTGTATTTTCTTTGGTTTTGAACTCAAAATATTTGTCAGGGTTGGGGTAGAGTGAAAAATTAGGGGGCTGGAGAGATTTAGGGGTCGGGGAAAATTTTAAGGGGTCAGGCTGGACTTTTTAGGGGTCAGGCCAATTTTTTTTGTTTTGAAGCCAAAATATTTCTCATCGTTGGGGGAGAGTGAAAAATTAGGGCTGGAGAGATTTAGGGATCGGGGAAAATTTTAGGGATCAGGTGGTACTTTTTAAAGGTCTGCCCAAATTTAGGGGCGGCGATATGTACGTATTTAGCTTCCACACCGGGGCGGCGATAGGTACTTATTTAGCATTCAGCGGTGGTGATAGGTACTTATATAGCATGTGCATATGGGCGGTAATAAGTACGTATATAGTATGAGCACCGGGGCAGTGATAGGTATTATTTAGCATGCGCACTGAGACAGCGATCGGTTCATATATAGCACGCGCACCAGGGCGGCGATAGGTACGTATATTGCACGCGCACAGGGGCGGCGAAAGGTACATATTTATAATTCACACCGGGGCGGCGATAGGTATGTATTTAGCATTCACACCGGGGCGGCGATAGGTATGTATTTAGCATTCACACCGGGGCAGCGATAGGTATGTATTTAGCATTCACACCGGGGCAGCGATAGGTATGTATTTAGCATTCGCACCGGGGTGGCGATATGTACGTATTTAGCTTCCGCACCGGGGCGGCGATAGGTACGTATTTAGAATTCACACCGGGGCGGCGATAGGTACGTATTTAGAATTCACACCGGGGCGGCGATAGGTATGTATTTAGCATTCGCACCGGGGCGGCGATATGTACCTATTTAGCTTCCACACCAGGGCGGCGATAGGTACGTATTCAGAATTCAGGGGTGGCGATAGCTACGTATATAGCATGTACACATGGGCAGCAATAAGGACGTACATAGCATGCGCTCTGCGGCGGCGATCAGTACATATATAGCATGCGCACCGGGGCGGCGAAAGGAATGTATTTCGCATTCGCACCGTGGTGGTAATAGGTACGTATTTAGCATTCGCACCGGGGCGGCTATAGGTACGTATTTAGCATTCACACCAGGGCGGCTATAGGTACGTATTTAGCATTCGCACTGGGCCGGCGATAGGTACGTATTTAGCATTCACACCAAAGCGGCAATATGTACATATTAATTATTCGCACTAGGGCAGCGATAGGTACTTATGTAGCATGCACACCGGGGCGCAATTGGTATGTCTTTAGTATTCGCAGTAGGGCAGAGATAGGTACTTATGTAGCATGCACACCGGGGCGCAATAGGTATGTATTTAGCATTCACACCGGGGCAACGATAGGTACTATTTAGCATTCGCAACGGGGCGGCGATAGGTACTTAAATAGTATCTGCACCGGGGCGGCGATAGGTACGTATATAGTATGTGCACTGGGGCGGTGATAGGTACGTATATAGTATGCGCACCGGGGTGATGATAGATACGTATATAGTATAAACACCGGGGTGGAGATAAGTACCTATATAGAAGGCGCAGATAGAGGTGTTACTTTTTATAGAAATATGTCATACTATTACCCTGGGCAATAGGAGAAATGGTGGGGAAGAAACAGCTTTTGCAAAAGGCAAAATTAGAAAGTAGCGGCGAAATGGGGCGACCAGGGAAGAGAAAGGTAGCAGATAAAGAGACGGCTATAGAGAGAGGGGGCGGACATAGAAGTTTGAATATAAAGATGTTACACACACGATCTTTCTTCAAATATATGTTTTTATGACCCCGAGCAACGCCGGGTAGCCCCGCTAGTCTATTATATAAAGGCCAGTTGTCTGTATGTCTGTTTGTCTGTTTGTCTGTTTGTCTGTATGTCCAGAAACTCCTCCGACAGGACCCAACAAACAGTCACACGGTTGACGTCATTATGACCGGCCAGCCCCGGGTCGTATAATATCTCAGAACCGGAAAAAAAAATGGACTCTTCGGGGTTCGACTGAGCACTTTTCTCCAATGGGGGGGTGCCTTTTTCCTCGATTTTCAACGTTGTTTAGTACTAATTTGAGAAAAAAAAACAAGAATTTGAGAAATAATGCACCGTCATGATTTTAACAGGAAATGACGTCAGAGGAAATCCCTAACGGCTCTTTTTTGAACATGAGTTTATAGTGAAGCAAGTGTTGCTTAATCAATAACGGCACTTTTTTTGAACACGAGTCCATAGTCAAGCATGGGTTGCTTACTTACTAACGGCACTTTTTTGAACATGAGTCCATAGTGATGCAAGGGTTGCTTAACTCCTAACGGCACTTTTTGATACATGCGTTTATAGTGACGCAAGTGCTGTTTAATCAATAACGGCACTTTTTTTAACATGATTTCATAGTGAAGCAAGGGTTGCTTAATCCTAACCACATTTTTTCTGTTGACATGATAACATCCTCCTAGGTATTACCTCCTCCTTTTTGAGAGGTGTGAAGTTAGTGTAGTATCAGTAAAATTAAAGTAATAAATAATTATGCTCCCCCACTGTTTTCACTAATATTTGTATGCTCCCCCATTGTTTTCACTAATATTTCTATACATATTGTATACATATTGAAAACTTGGGGTGGGTGTGGGGGGTGTCGGCATTCGCCGGTGTGAGCGCCTCAGGAGAAATTTGGGGAAGAGGGGGGGAGGTGTATCGGCATTCGGCGGTGGGGCGCCTCAGACCAAATCTGGGGAGGGTTAGTGCTGGCATTCGGCGGTGGGGCGCCTCAGGCGAAATTCGGGGAGGAGTGTCGGCATTCGCCAGTATGAGCGCCTCAGGCCGAATTTGGGGGAGTGTCGGCATTCGCCGGTGTGAGCGACTCAGGCCGAATTTGGTGGAGTGTCGGCATTCGCCGGTGGTGCACCTCAGGCCAAATTTGGAGATGGGGGATTGTCGGCATAATGCAAAGTCACGATTTTAGCAGGAAATGACGTCAGAGGAAATCCCTAACGGCACTTTTTTGAACATGAGTTCATAGTGAAGCACGGGTTGCCTTATCTCAACGAAACATAAGTTTTTATTGAAGCAACTG
The DNA here is from genome assembly GCA_963556195.1 of Sepiola atlantica. Taxonomy (NCBI): domain Eukaryota; kingdom Metazoa; phylum Mollusca; class Cephalopoda; order Sepiida; family Sepiolidae; genus Sepiola; species Sepiola atlantica. The sequence continues at coordinate 1,406,327 of OY744539.1, read as the reverse complement.
TTGCTTAATCCTTAACGGCATTTTTTTGAACATGAGTCCATAGTGAAGCAAGGGTTGCTTAATTCCTAACGGCACTTTATTGAACATGAATCCACAGTGAAGCCAGGGTTGCTTAATCAATAACGGCACTTTTCTGAACACGAGTTTGTAGTGAAGCCAGGGTTGCTTAATCCTAACTGCATTTCTTCTGTTGACATGATACCATCCTCCCAGGTATAACCTCCTTCTTTTTGAGAGGTGTGAAGTTAGTGTAGTATCAGTAAAATTAAAGTAATAAATAATTATGCTCCACCATTGTTTTCACTAATATTTGTATACATATTAAATAACGTCTCAATAAGTAAAGTAAGAAGAAAAATAATTATGCTCCACCACTGTTTTCACTAATATTTGTATACATATTAAATAACGTCTCAATAAGTAAAGTAAGAAGAAAAATAATTATGCTCCACCATTGTTTTCACTAATATTTGTATACATATGATATAACGTCTAAATAAGTAAAGTAAGAAGAAAAATAATTATGCTCCACCACTGTTTTCACTAAAATGTGTATACATATTAAATACCGTCTCAATATGTAACGTAAGAAGAAATATAATTATGCTCCGTCATTGTTTTCACTAATATTTGAATACATGTTAAATAACGTCTCAATAAGTAAAGTAAAAAGAGAAATAATTATGCTCCGCCACTGTTTTCACTAATATTTGTATACATATTAAATAACGTCTCAATAAGTAAAGAAAGAAGAAAAATAATTATGCTCCACCATTGTTTTCACTTATATTTTTATACATGTTAAATAACGTCTCAATAAGTAAAGTAAAAAGAGAAATAATTATGCTCCGACATTGTTTTCACTAATATTTGTATACATGTTAAAGCCCATTTTTTTGTTTTGAACTCAAAATATTTCTTAGGGTTGGGGGAGAGTTAAAAATTAGGGGGCTGGAGAGATTAAGGGCTCGGGGAAAATTTTAGGGGTCAGGCCGAACTTTTTAGGGGTCAGGCCAAATTTTTTTGTTTTTTTTTGTTTTGAAGTCAAAATATTTCTCAGGGTTTGGGAGAATGAAAAAATAAGGGGCTAGAGATATTGAAGGGTCGGGGAAAATTTTAGGGGCCAGGACGAACTTTTTAGGGGTCATGCCAAATTTTTGTCTTTTTTTTTGGTTTTGAACTGAAAATATTTCTCAGGGTTGGGGGAGAGTGAAAAATTAGGGTGATGGAGAGATTTAGGGGTCGGGGAAAATTTTAGGGGTCAGGACGAACTTTTTAGGGGTCAGGCAAAACTTTTTTGTTTTTTTTTGTTTTGAAGTCAAAATATTTCTCATGGTTGGGGGAGAGTGAAAAATTAGGGGGCTGGAGAGATTTAGGGGTCGGTGAAAATTTTAGGGGTCAGGACGAACTTTTTAGGGGTCAGGCCAAATTTTTTTCTTTTTTTTTGGTTTTGAAGTCAAAATATTTCTCAGGGTTGGGGGAGAGTGAAAAATTAGGGGGCTGGAGAAGTTTAGGGGTCGGGGAAAATTTTAGGGGTCAGGACGAACTTTTTAGGGGTCAGGCCAAATTTTTTTGTTTTTTTTTGTTTTGAAGTCAAAGTATATCTCAGGGTTGGGGGAGAGTGAAAAATTAGGGGGCTGGAGAGATTTAGGGGTCGGGGAAAATTTTAGGGGTCAGGACGAACTTTTTAGGGGTCAGGCCAAATTTTTTTGTTTTTTTTTGTTTTGAAGTCAAAATATATCTCAGGGTTGGGGGAGAGTGAAAAATTAGGGGGCTGGAGAGATTTAGGGGTCGGGGAAAATTTTAGGGGTCAGGACGAACTTTTTAGGGGTCAGGCCAAATTTTTTTCTTTTTTTTTGTTTTGAACTGAAAGTATTTCTCAGGGTTCGGGGACAGTGAAAAATAAAGGGGGATGGAGAGATTTAGGGGTCGGGGAAAATTTTAGGGGTCAGGACGAACTTTTTAGGGGTCAGGCCAAATTTTTTTGTTTTTTTTTGTTTTGAAGTCAAAATATATCTCAGGGTTGGGGGAGAGTGAAAAATTAGGGGGCTGGAGAGATTTAGGGGTCGGGGAAAATTTTAGGGGTCAGGACGAACTTTTTAGGGGTCAGGCCAAATTTTTTTCTTTTTTTTTGTTTTGAACTGAAAGTATTTCTCAGGGTTCGGGGACAGTGAAAAATAAAGGGGGATGGAGAGATTTAGGGGTCGGGGAAAATTTTAGGGGTCAGGACGAACTTTTTAGAGGTCAGGCAAACTTTTTTGTTTTTTTTTGTTTTGAAGTCAAAATATTTTTCATGGTTGGAGGAGAGTGAAAAATTAGGGGGCTGGAGAGATTTAGGGGTCGGGGAAAATTTTAGTGGTCAGGACGAACTTTTTAGGGGTCAGGCCAAATTTTTTTTTTTTTTTTTTTTTTTTTTTTTTGTTTTGAAGTCAAAATATTTCTCAGGGTTGGGAGAGAGTGAAAAATTAGGGGGCTGGAGAGATTTAGGGGTCGGGGAAAATTTTAGGGGTCATGACGAACTTTTTAGGGGTCAGGCCAAATTTTTTTGTTTTTTTTTGTTTTGAAGTCAAAATATATCTCATGGTTGGGGGAGAGTGAAAAATTAGGCGGCTGGAGAGATTTAGGGGTCGGGGAAAATTTTAGGGGTCAGGACGAACTTTTTAGGGGTCAGGCAAAATTTTTTTGTTTTTTTTTGTTTTGAAGTCAAAATATTTTTCATGGTTGGAGGAGAGTGAAAAATTAGGGGGCTGGATAGATTTAGGGGTCGGGGAAAATTTTAGGGGTCAGGACGAACTTTTTAGGGGTCAGGCCCAATTTTTTTGTTTTTGTTTTTTTTTTGTTTTGAAGTCAAAATATTTCTCAGGGTTGGGGGAGAGTGAAAAATTAGGGGGCTGGAGAGATTTAGGGGTCGGGGAAAATTTTAGGGGTCAGGACGAACTTTTTAGGGGTCAGGCCAAATTTTTTTTTTTTTTTTTTTTTTTTTTGTTTTGAAGTCAAAATATTTCTCAGGGTTAAGGGAGAGTGAAAAATTAGGGGGCTGGAGAGATTTAGGGGTCGGGGAAAATTTTAGGGGTCAGGACGAACTTTTTAGTGGTCAGGCCAAATTTTTTTGTTTTTTTTTGTTTTGAAGTCAAAATATTTTTCATGGTTGGAGGAGAGTGAAAAATTAGGGGGCTGGAGAGATTTAGGGGTCGGGGAAAATTTTAGGGGTAAGGACGAACTTTTTAGGGGTCAGGCCAAATTTTTTTGTTTTTTTGTTTGTTTTGAAGTCAAAATATATCTCATGGTTGGGGGAGAGTGAAAAATTAGGGGGCTGGAGAGATTTAGGGGTCGGGGAAAATTTTAGGGGTCATGACGAACTTTTTAGGGGTCAGGCCAAATTTTTTTCTTTTTTTTTGTTTTTTTTTGTTTTGAAGTCAAAATATATCTAATGGTTGTAAGAGAGTGAAAAATTAGGGGGCTGGAGAGATTTAGGGGTCGGGGAAAATTTTAGGGGTCAGGACGAACTTTTTAGGGGTCAGGCCAAATTTTTTTGTTTTTTTTTTGTTTTGAAGTCAAAATATTTTTCATGATTGGAGGAGAGTGAAAAATTAGGGGGCTGGAGAGATTTAGGGGTCGGGGAAAATTTTAGGGGTCAGGACGAACTTTTTAGGGGTCAGGCCAAATTTTTTTGTTTTTTTTGTTTTGAAGTCAAAATATATCTCATGGTTGGGGGAGAGTGAAAAATTAGGGGGCTGGAGAGATTTAGGTGTCGGGGAAAATTTTAGGGGTCAGGACGAACTTTTTAGGGGTCAGGCCAAATTTTTTTGTTTTTTTTTTGTTTTGAAGTCAAAATATTTCTCATGGTTGAGGGAGAGTGAAAAATTAGAGGCTGGAGAGATTTAGGGGACGGGGAAAATTTTAGGGGTCAGGCCAAATTTTTTAGGGTCTGGCCAAATTTAGGGGCGACGATATGTCTGTATTTAGCTTCCACACCGGGGCGGCGATAGGTACTTATTTAGCATTCAGCAGTGGTGATAGGTACTTATATAGCATGTGCACATGGGCGGTAATGAGTACGTATATAGTATGCACACCGGGGCAGTGATAGGTATGTATTTAGCATGCGCACTGAGGAAGCGACTGGTTCATATATAGCACGCGCACCGGGGCGGCGATAGGTACGTATATAGCACGCGCACAGGGGCGGCGAAAGGTACATATTTAAAATTCACACCGGGCGGCGAAAGGTACATATTTAAAATTCACACCGGGGCGGCGATAGGTACGTATTTAGCATTCACACCGGGGCGGCGATAGGTATGTATTTAGCATTCACACCAGGGCAGCGATAGGTATGTATTTAGCATTCGCACCGGGGCAGCGATATGTACGTATTTAGCTTCCGCACCGTGGCGGCGATAGGTACGTATTTAGAATTCACACCGGGGCGGCAATAGGTACGTATTTTGAATTCACACCGGGGCGACGATAGGTATGTATTTAGCATTCGCACCGGGGCGGCGATATGTACGTATTTAGCTTCCACACCAGGGCGGCGATAGGTATGTATTCAGAATTCAGGGGTGGCGATAGCTACGTATATAGCATGTACACACGGGCAGCAATAAGTACGTACATAGCATGCGCTCTGCGGCGGCGATCACTACATATATTGCATGCGTACCGGGGCGGCGAAAGGTATGTATTTCGCATTCGCACCGTAGTCGTGATAGGTACGTATTTAGCATTCGCACTGGGGCGGCTATAGGTACAGATTTAGCATTCGCACCAGGGCGGCTATAGGTACGTATTTAGCATTCGCACTGGGCCGGCGATAGGTACGTATTTAGCATTCACACCAAAGCGGCAATATGTACATATTAATTATTCGCACTAGGGCAGTGATAGGTACTTATGTAGCATGCACACCGGAGCGCAATTGGTATGTCTTTAGTATTCGCACTAGGGCAGCGATAGGTACTTATGTAGCATGCACACCGGGGCGCAATAGGTATGTATTTAGCATTCACACCGGGGCAACGATAGGTACTATTTAGCATTCGCAACGGGGCGGCGATAGGTACTTAAATAGTATCTGCACCGGGGCGGCGATAGGTACGTATATAGTATGTGCACTGGGGCGGCGATAGGTACGTATATAGTATGCGCACCGGGGTGATGATAGATACGTATATAGTATGAACACCGGGGTGGAGATAAGTACCTATATAGAAGGCGCAGATAGAGGTGTTACTTTTTATAGAAATATGTCATACTATTACCCTGGGCAATAGGAGAAATGGTGGGGAAGAAACAGCTTTTGCAAAAGACAAAATTAGAAAGTAGCGGCGAAATGGGGCGACCAGGAAAGAGAAAGGTAGCAGATAAAGAGACGGCTATAGAGAGAGGGGGCGGACATAGAAGTTTGAATATAAAGATGTTACACACACGATCTTTCTTCAAATATATGTTTTTATGACCCCGAGCAACGCCGGGTAGCCCCGCTAGTCTCTTATATAAAGGGCACTTGTCTGTATGTTTGTCTGTTTGTCTGTTTGTCTGTTTGTATGTCCACATACTCCTCCGAGAGGACCCAGCAAACAGTCACACGGTTGACATCATTATAACCGGCCAGCCCCGGGACGTATAATATCTCAGAACCGGAAAAAAAAATGGACTCTTCGAGGGTCGACTGAGCACTTTTCTCCAATGGGGGGGTGCCTTTTTCCTCGATTTTCAACGTTGTTTAGTACTAATTTGAGAAAAAAACAAAGAATTTGAGAAATAATGCACCGTCATGATTTTAACAGGAAATGACGTCAGAGGAAATCCCTAACGGCTCTTTTTTGAACATGAGTTTATAGTGAAGCAAGTGTTGCTTAATCACAAACGGCACTTTTTTTGAACACGAGTCCATAGTCAAGCATGGGTTGCTTACTTACTAACGGCACTTTTTTGAACATGAGTCCATAGTGATGCAAGGGTTGCTTAACTCCTAACGGCGCTTTTTGATACATGCGTTTATAGTGACGCAAGTGTTGTTTAATCAATAACGGCACTTTTTTTAACATGAGTTCATAGTGAAGCAAGGGTTGCTTAATCCTAACCACATTTTTTCTGTTGACATGATAACATCCTCCTAGGTATTACCTCCTCCTTTTTGAGAGGTGTGAAGTTAGTGTAGTATCAGTAAAATTAAAGTAATAAATAATTATGCTCCCCCACTGTTTTCACTAATATTTGTATGCTCCCCCATTGTTTTCACTAATATTTCTATACATATTGTATACATATTGAAAACTTGGGGTGGGTGTGGGGGGTGTCGGCATTCGCCGGTGTGAGCGCCTCAGGAGAAATTTGGGGAAGAGGGGGGGGGTATCGGCATTCGGCGGTGGGGCGCCTCAGGCCAAATCTGGGGAGGGTGAGTGTCGGCATTCGGCGGTGGGGCGCCTCAGGCGAAATTCGGGGAGGAGTGTCGGCATTCGCCAGTATGAGCGCCTCAGGCCGAATTTGGGGGAGTGTCGGCATTCGCCGGTGTGAGCGACTCAGGTCGAATTTGGTGGAGTGTCGGATTCGCCGGTGGTGCGCCTCAGGTCAAATTTGGAGATGGGGGATTGTCGGCATAATGCAAAGTCACGATTTTAGCAGGAAATGACGTCAGAGGAAATCCCTAACGGCACTTTTTTGAACATGAGTTTATAGTGAAGCACGGGTTGCCTTATCCCAACGAAACATAAGTTTTTATTGAAGCAACTGTTGCTTAATCTCTACCGGCATTTTTTTGAACATGAGTCCATAGTGAAGCAAGGGTTGCTTAATTCCTAACGGCACTTTTTTGAACATGAATCCACAGTGAAGCCAGGGTTGCTTAATCAATAGCGGCACTTTTTTTAACACGAGTTTGTAGTGAAGCCAGGGTTGCTTAATCCTAACTGCATTTCTTCTGTTGACATGATACCATCCTCCCAGGTATAACCTCCTTCTTTTTGAGAGGTGTGAAGTTAGTGTAGTATCAGTAAAATTAAAGTAATAAATAATTATGCTCCACCATTGTTTTCACTAATATTTGTATACATATTAAATAACGTCTCAATAAGTAAAGTAAGAAGAAAATAATTATGCTCCACCACTGTTTTCACTAATATTTGTATACATATTAAATAACGTCTCAATAAGTAAAGTAAGAAGAAAAATAATTATGCTCCACCATTGTTTTCACTAATATTTGTATACATATGATATAACGTCTAAATAAGTAAAGTAAGAAGAAAAATAATTATGCTCCACCACTGTTTTCACTAAAATGTGTATACATATTAAATAACGTCTCAATATGTAAAGTAAGAAGAAATATAATCATGCTCCGCCATTGTTTTCACTAATATTTGAATACATGTTAAATAACGTCTCAATAAATAAAGTAAAAAGAGAAATAATTATGCTCCACCATTGTTTTCACTAATATTTGTATACATATTAAAAAACATCTCAATAAATAAAGTAAGAATAGAAATAATTATGCTCCGCCACTGTTTTCACTAATATTTGTATACATGTTAAATAACGTCTCAATATGTAAAGTAAGAAAAGAGATAATTATGCTCCCCCATTGTTTTCACTAATATTTGTATACATATTAAATAACGTCTCAAGAAGTTAAGTAAGGAGAGAAATAATTATGCTCCGCCATTGTTTTCACTAATATTTGTATACATGTTAAATAACGTCTCAATAAGTAAAGTAAGAAGAGAAATAATTATGCTCCACTACTGTTTTCACTAATATTTGTATACATATAAAATAACTTCTCAAGAAGTAAAGTAAGAAGAGAAATAATTATGCTCCGCCATTGTTTTCACTAATATTTGTATACATATTAAATAACGTCTCAAGAAGTTAAGTAAGAAGAGAAATAATTATGCTCCGCCATTGTTTTCACTAATATTTGTATACATGTTTAATAACGTCTCAATAAGTAAAGTAAGAAGAGAAATAATTATGCACCGCCATTGTTTTCACTAATATTTGTATACATGTTTAATGACATTTTTTGTTTTGAACTCAAAATATTTCTATGGGTTGGAGGAGAGTGAAAAATTAGGGGGCTGGAGAGATTTAGGGGTCGGGGAAAATTTTAGGGGTCAGGCCAAATTTTTTAGTGGTCCGGCCAAATTTTTTTGTTTTTTTTTGTTTTGAAGTCAAAATATATCTCATGGTTGGGGGAGAGTGAAAAATTAGGGGGTTGGAGAGATTTAGGGGTCGGGGAAAATTTTAGGGGTCAGGACGAACTTTTTAGGGGTCAGGCCAAATTTTGTTGTTTTTTTTTTGTTTTGAAGTCAAAATATTTCTCATCGTTGGGGGACAGTGAAAAATTAGGGGGCTTGAGAGATTCAGGGGTCGGGGAAAATTTTAGGGGTCAGGACGAACTTTTTAGGGGTCAACCCAAATTTTTTTGTTTTTCTTTGTCTTTTTTTTGTTTTGAAGCTAAAATATTTTTCAGGGTTGGGGGAGAGTGAAAAATTAGGGGTCTGGAGAGATTTAGGGGTCGGGGAAAATTTTAGGGGTCAGGACGAACTTTTTAGGGGTCAGGCCTAATTTTTTTGTTTTTTTTTGTTTTGAAGTCAAAATATATCTAATGGTTGTGGGAGAGTGAAAAATTAGGGGGCTGGAGAGATTTAGGGGTCGGGGAAAATTTTAGGGGTCAGGCGGAACTTTTTAGGGGTCAGGCCTAATTTTTTTGTTTTTTTTTGTTTTGAAGTCAAAATATTTCTCATGGTTAGGGGGAGAGTGAAACATTAGAGGGCTGGAGAGATTTAGGGGTCGGGGAAAATTTTAGGGGTCAGGACGAACTTTTTAGGGGTCAGGCCAAATTTTTTTGTTTTTTTTGTTTTTTTTTGTTTTGAAGTCAAAATATTTCTCAGGGTTGGGGGAGAGTGAAAAATTAGGGGGCTGGAGAGATTTAGGGGTCGGGGAAAATTTTAGGGGTCAGGACGAACTTTTTAGGGGTCAGGCCAAATTTTTTTGTTTTTTTTTGTTTTGAAGTCAAAATATTTTCCATGGTTGGAGGAGAGTGAAAAATTAGGGGGCTGGAGAGATTTAGGGGTCGGGGAAAATTTTAGGGGTCAGGACGAACTTTTTAGGGGTCAGGCCAAATTTTTTTGTTTTTTTTTGTTTTGAAGTCAAAATATATCTAATGGTTGTAAGAGAGTGAAAAATTAGGGGGCTGGAGAGATTTAGGGGTCGGGGAAAATTTTAGGGGTCAGGACAAACTTTTTAGGGGTCAGGCCAAATTTTTTTGTTTTTTTTTGTTTTGAAGTCAAAATATATCTAATGGTTGTAAGAGAGTGAAAAATTAGGGGGCTGGATAGATTTAGGGGTCGGGGAAATTTTTAGGGGTCAGGACGAACTTTTTAGGGGTCAGGCCAAATTTTTTTGTTTTTTTTTGTTTTGAAGTCAAAATATTTCTCAGGGTTGGGGGAGAGTGAAAAATTAGAGGGCTGGAGAGATTTAGGGGTCGGGGAAAATTTTAGGGGTCAGGCGGAACTTTTTAGGGGTCAGGCCAAATTGTTTTGTTTTTTTTGGTTTTGAACTCAAAATATTTCTCAGGGTTGGGGGAGAGTGAAAAATTAGGGGGCTGGAGAGATTGAGGGGTCGGGGAAAATTTTAGGGGTCAGGACGAACTTTTTAGGGGTCAGGCCAAATTTTTTTGTTTTTTTTTGTTTTGAAGTCAAAGCATTTCTCATGGTTGGGGGAGAGTGAAAAATTAGAGGCTGGAGAGATTTAGGGGACGGGGAAAATTTTAGGGGTCAGGCCAAATTTTTTAGGGGCCTGCCCAAATTTAGGGGCAGCGATATGTACGTATTTAGTATCCACACCGGGGCGGCGATAGGTACTTATTTAGCATTCAGCGGAGGTGATAGGTACTTATATAGCATGTGCACATGGGCGGTAATAAGTACGTATATAGTGTGCACACCGGGGCAGTGATAGGTATGTATTTAGCATGCGCACTGAGGCAGCGAGCGGTTCATATATAGCACGCGCACCAGGGCGGCGATAGGTACGTATATAGCACGCGCACAGGGGCGGCGAAAGGTACATATTCAAAATTCACACCGGGCGGCGAAAGGTACATATTTAAAATTCACACCGGGGCGGCGATAGGTACGTATTTAGCATTCACACCGGGGCGGCGATAGGTATGTATTTATAATTCACACCGGGGCAGCGATAGGTATGTATTTAGCATTCGCACCGGGGCAGCGATATGTACGATATTACCTCCTCCTTTTTTGAGAGTGTTGAGATAGGGTCGTATCGGTTCCGTTGTCATGATGCCCTCATCCCATGCATTATCTCCTCCTTATTTGAGAAGTGTTGAGGTAGGGTCGTATCGGTTCCGTTGTCATGATGCACTATTCCCATGCATTACCTCTTCCTTTTTTGAGAAGGGTTGAGGTAGGGTAGTATCGGTTCCGTTGTCATGATGCACTCATCCCATGCATTATCTCCTCCTTTTTTGAGAAGTGTTGAGGTAGGGTCGTATCGGTTCTGTTGTCATGATGCACTCATCCCATGCATTATCTCCTCCTTTTTTGAGAAGTGTTGAGGTAAGGGTCGTATCGGTTCCGTTGTCATGATGCACTCATCCCATGCATTACATGGGGGAGGGGGGGCGGTTCGCCGGTATGAGCGCCTCAGGCGAAATTTGGGGGCGAGGGGGAATGTCGGCATTCGCCGGTATTAGCGCCTCAGGCGTAATTTGGGAGGAGGAGTTTCAGCATTCGCCGGTGTGGCGCCTCAGGCCAAATTAGGGGAGGTTCGCCAGTATGAGCGCCCCAGGCAGAATTTGGGGAGGAGTGTCGGAATTTGGAGGAGTACGAGTATTAGGCGGTAAGAGAGAGATCCCGACAGTGGGCGCGTATCAGGCCGTACTTTAGGGGAGAGGAAGTGCACAAAAGGAAAAGGGATTCAAAAATAAAATGATAATCTGATTTTTGATTCGAGAGTGTAAGATCGACACCTATCGGATAGGACTAGATAATACACTTTATCTCAAGGCAAAAATGCCGAGAACAGATACTACACTTTGATCTTAGCCAAAAAGCCAACAAAGCAGAAGAAAATCAAGGTATTTACTCCTCCCCAGGAGTTAGGCACAAGGCCAGTTTTATCTTACTCCCACAAGTAAGATGTGACCACAGATTGGGTCGAGAAAGTGGGGTTAAAAGCCAGCGCTCGAGAGGTGAGCACTCTGGCCATTTAAAAATTGCCTGGGCAGCCCCGTCGGCATTCCCCGGTAGGGGCGCCTCAGACAGTAAGCAATAAACTTACTCCTCCCCAAAGAGGGGAGGCGAAGCCTGGGAGGGTGGACCTCCTAGAACTGCACAGGACAATCCCATAGACCGGCGTAAATCAAGCCCCGGAGGCCAAGACAATACCAGTCTATGGGGTGCAGTATCCATCGGAACAGATACTACACTTTGATCTTAGCCAAAAGGCCAACAAATCAAGGTATTTACTCCTCCCCAGGAGTTAGGCACAAGGCCAGCCTTATCTTACTCCCACAAGTAAGATGTGACCACAGATTGGGTCGAGAAAGTGGGGTTAAAAGCCAGCGCTCGAGAGGTGAGCACTCTGGCCATTTAAAAATTGCCTGGGCAGCCCCGTCGGCATTCCCCGGTAGGGGCGCCTCAGACAGTAAGCAATAAACTTACTCCTCCCCAAAGAGGGGAGGCGAAGCCTGGGAGGGTGGACCTCCTAGAACTGCACAGGACAATCCCATAGACCGGCGTAAATCAAGCCCCGGAGGCCAAGACAATACCAGTCTATGGGGTGCAGTATCCATCGGAACAGATACTACACTTTGATCTTAGCCAAAAGGCCAACTAATCAAGGTATTTACTCCTCCCCAGGAGTTAGGCACAAGGCCAGTTTTATCTTACTCCCACAAGTAAGATGTGACCACAGATTGGGTCGAGAAAGTGGGGTTAAAAGCCAGCGCTCGAGAGGTGAGCACTCTGGCCATTTAAAAATTGCCTGGGCAGCCCCGTCGGCATTACCCGGTAGGGGCGCCTCAGACAGTAAGCAATAAACTTACTCCTCCCCAAAGAGGGGAGGCGAAGCCTGGGAGGGTGGACCTCCTAGAACTGCACAGGACAATCCCATAGACCGGCGTAAATCAAGCCCCGGAGGCCAAGACAATACCAGTCTATGGGGTGCAGTATCCATCGGAACAGATACTACACTTTGATCTTAGCCAAAAGGCCAACAAATCAAGGTATTTACTCCTCCCCAGGAGTTAGGCACAAGGCCAGCCTTATCTTACTTCCACAAGTAAGATGTGACCACAGATTGGGTCGAGAAAGTGGGGTTAAAAGCCAGCGCTCGAGAGGTGAGCACTCTGGCCATTTAAAAATTGCCTGGGCAGCCCCGTCGGCATTCCCCGGTAGGGGCGCCTCAGACAGTAAGCAATAAACTTACTCCTCCCCAAAGAGGGGAGGCGAAGCCTGGGAGGGTGGACCTCCTAGAACTGCACAGGACAATCCCATAGACCGGCGTAAATCAAGCCCCGGAGGCCAAGACAATACCAGTCTATGGGGTGCAGTATCCATCGGAACAGATACTACACTTTGATCTTAGCCAAAAGGCCAACAAATCAAGGTATTTACTCCTCCCCAGGAGTTAGGCACAAGGCCAGCCTTATCTTACTTCCACAAGTAAGATGTGACCACAGATTGGGTCGAGAAAGTGGGGTTAAAAGCCAGCGCTCGAGAGGTGAGCACTCTGGCCATTTAAAAATTGCCTGGGCAGCCCCGTCGGCATTCCCCGGTAGGGGCGCCTCAGACAGTAAGCAATAAACTTACTCCTCCCCAAAGAGGGGAGGCGAAGCCTGGGAGGGTGGACCTCCTAGAACTGCACAGGACAATCCCATAGACCGGCGTAAATCAAGCCCCGGAGGCCAAGACAATACCAGTCTATGGGGTGCAGTATCCATCGGAACAGATACTACACTTTGATCATTAGCCAAAGGCCAACAAATCAAGGTATTTACTCCTCCCCAGGAGTTAGGCACAAGGCCAGTTTTATCTTACTCCCACAAGTAAGATGTGACCACAGATTGGGTCGAGAAAGTGGGGTTAAAAGCCAGCGCTCGAGAGGTGAGCACTCTGGCCATTTAAAAATTGCCTGGGCAGCCCCGTCGGCATTCCCCGGTAGGGGCGCCTCAGACAGTAAGCAATAAACTTACTCCTCCCCAAAGAGGGGAGGCGAAGCCTGGGAGGGTGGACCTCCTAGAACTGCACAGGACAATCCCATAGACCGGCGTAAATCAAGCCCCGGAGGCCAAGACAATACCAGTCTATGGGGTGCAGTATCCATCGGAACAGATACTACACTTTGATCATTAGCCAAAATTCTGAGGTTATTTACTGGGGTATTTATAACCAATCTACACCTGAACAGCGGTCTATCACTTGGACACTGTTTAAATTACATTATTAAATTAACAAGTAATAATAACTAGGATTTTCTTTCAACAAACATTTTATACTACTATTTAACAAATTCTTATATAAGTTTGGAATATCAACAATGAATTTTAGACTCCCCTAGGCCGTTTTTCTCTAATTCTACATAGCTTTCATACGCCATTACCGAAAATGACATTAATTCACTTCTTTTGGCTAACATCAAAGTGTAGTATCTGTTTCGATGGATACTGCACCCCATAGACTGGTATCGTCTTGGCCTTCGGGGCTTCATTCCGTCGGTCTATGGGTTTGTCCTGTGCAGTTCTAGGAGGTCCACACTCCCAGGCTTCGCCTCCCCTCTTTGGGGAGGAGTAAGTTTATTGCTAGAGGCGCCCTATCGGGGAATGCCGAATAACAGCATCTACGTTTCTCTTCGGACGATTTTGCAGATGAAAAGCGGGGGGGGGGGGGTGGGGACGGTTACAGTGATTTCAGTAGTGCTCCAGAAGCCTCCTTGATTTTTTTAAATACTCGGCGTTGTCTGGGAGAAAACTGCTCAATGTTCTAGATAGAGCTACTGTAGTGATAAGTTTGTGTAATATTTTAACGTCATTTACGATTCTCTTCGGACTTTTGTGCAGAATAAAAATGAGGGGGGATCGGTAAGAGTGACATCAGTAGAGGCTTCTGCTGTATAGCAACCAGTGGGGGGATTTCTGCGGTATAGGAATCTGAGGCTTCTGCAGTATGGCACCCGGGGAAAAGTGCTCAATATCCTAGATAGAGCTACTGTAGTGATACGTTTGGAAAATATTTTAACGCCATCTTCGTTCCCCTTTGGACTATTTCGCAGATCAGAAGGAGAGAGGATACCTAAGTGATTTCAGTAGTCCTCAGGAGGCCTCCTTGATTTTCAAATACTCGGCGTTGTCCGGGAGAAAAGTGCTCTATATCCTAGATAGAGCTACTGTAGTGATAGGTTTGGAGTATATTTTAACAGCATCTACGATTAAAAGGATGTGTGAATCGATAAGAGTTATTTCAGTAGTGCTCAGGAGGCCTCTTTGATCTTCAAATACTCGGCGTTGTCCGGGAGAAAAGTGCTCAATATCCTAGATAGAGCTACTTTAGTGATAGGTTTAGAAAATATTTTAACGCCATCTTCGTTCCCCTTTGGACTATTTTGCAGATGAAAAGAAGGGTGGATACCTAAGTGATTTCAGTAGTGCTCAGGAGGCCTCCTTGATTTTCAAAGTACTTGGCGTTGTCTGGGAGAAAAGTGCTAAATATGCTAGATAGAGCTACTGTAGTGATAGGTTTTGAAAATATTTTAACGCCATCTTCGTTCCCCTTTGGACTATTTTGAAGATGAAAAGGAGGGAGGATACCTAAGTGATTTCAGTAGTGCTCAGGAGGCCTCTTTGATTTTCAAATACTCGGCGTTGTCCGGGAAAAAGTGCTCAATGTGCTAGATAGACCTACTGTAGTGATAGGTTTGGATAATATTTTAACAGCATCTACGATGTAAAAGATGGGGGAATCGATAAGAGTTATTTCAGTAGTGCTCAGGAGGCCTCTTTGATTTTCAAATACTCGGCGTTGTCCGGGAGAAAAGTGCTCAATATCCTAGATAGAGCTACTGTAGTGATAGGTTTGGATAATACTTTAACAGCATCTACGATTAAAAGGATGGGGGAATCGATAAGAGTTATTTCAGTAGTGCTCAGGAGGCCTCTTTGATGTTCAAATACTCGGCATTGTCCGGGAGAAAAGTGCTCAATATCCTAGATAGAGCTACTGTAGTGATAGGTTTGTATAATATTTTAACGCCATCTTCGTTCCCCTTTGAACGATTTTGAAGATTAAAAGGAGGGAGGATACCTAAGTGATTTCAGTAGTGCTCAGGAGGCCTCTTTGATTTTCAAATACTCGGCGTTGTCCGGGAAAAAAGTGCTCAATGTGCTAGATAGACCTACTGTAGTGATAGGTTTGGATAATATTTTAACAGCATCTACGCTGAAAAGGATGTGGGAATCGATAAGAGTTATTTCAGTAGTGCTCAGGAGGCCTCCTTGATTTTCAAATACTCGGCGTTGTCCGGGAGAAAAGTGCTCAATATCCTAGATAGAGCTACTTTAGTGATAGGTTTAGAAAATATTTTAACGCCATCTTCGTTCCCCTTTGGACTATTTTGCAGATGAAAAGAAGGGGGGATACCTAAGTGATTTCAGTAGTGCTCAGGAGGCCTCCTTTATTTTCAAAGTACTTGGCGTTGTCCGGGAGAAAAGTGCTAAATATGCTAGATAGAGCTACTGTAGTGATAGGTTTTGAAAATATTTTAACGCTATCTTCGTTCCCCTTTGGACTATTTTGCAGATGAAAAGGAGGGAGGATACCTAAATGATTTCAGTAGTTCTCAGGAGGCCTCTTTGATTTTCAAAGTACTCGGTGTTGTCCGGGAAAAAAGTTCTTAATGTGCTAGATAGACTTACTGTAGTGATAGGTTTAGATAATATTTTAACAGCATCTACGCTGAAAAGGATGGGGGAATCGATAAAAGTAATTTAAGTAGTGCTCAGTAGGCCTCCTTGATTTTCAAAGTACTCGGCGTTGTCCGGGAGAAAAGTGCTCAATATCCTAGATAGAGCTACTGTAGTGATAGGTTTGGTTAATATTTTAACAGCATCTATGCTGAAAACCTAATTAGCATTCGCAGTGGTGATAGGAACGTATATAGCATGTGCACATGGGCGGCAATAAATACGTATATAGCATGCGCATCGGAAGTGTAAAAAAAATTGGGGGGAATGCAAAATATTTTTTATTTCTTTTATCTTTTTCATTGAAAATATTTATATGTATGGGGGATGATGAAAAAAAAAATTTTCGGAGGGGAGCTAAAAAAATTTTTTTTTTTTTCTTTTTTAAAATAAAAATATTTCTATGTATGGGAGGAACATAAAATTTTTGGGGGGTAGGGGGGGGTCAGACATTTTTCTTTTTTTTTTTCATTTAAATAAAAAATATTTCTAAATATGTGGGATGATAGAAAAAAAAATTTTCTTGTGGGGAGGCAAAAAAATGTATTTTTTTCTGTTTTTAACTAAAAATATTTATATTTATGATAGTGACAATACATGAATAGACACTATTTTGTTTTTCTAAGACGACAGGGGCGAATTAATGAGTTCTTACGTATGCGAACTGGGCTGGAGATTGGTACATATATAGTATGTGTACCCTTGCAGAGATAGGTAAGTATGTAGTATGCGCACCAGAGCCGCGATAGGTACAAATATAGTATGCACACCGGGCCAGCGATAGGTTTATATATAGTATGTGCACCGGGGTGGCAATAGGTACTTATATAGTAGTGCATAGGGGTGGCAATAGCTACGTATTTAGCATTTGCACCGGGGTTGCGATAGGTACGTATTCAGCAATCGCACCGGGGCGGCGATATGTACATATTTAGTATTCGCACTGGGGCAGTGATAGGTACATATGGTGTATGCACACCGGGGCGGCAATATGTACGTATTTAGCATTCATCCCTGGGCGGAGATAGGTACTTATTTACCATTCAGCGGTGGCGATAGGTACGTATATAGCATGTGCACATGTGCGGCAATAAGTAGGTGATAGGTATGTATTATGCATGCGCACTGGGGCAGCGATCGGTTCATATATAGCACGTGCACCGGGGGGACGATAGGTACGTATATAGCACGCGCACCGGGGCGGCGAAAGGTACGTATTTAGCATTCACACCAGGGCGGCGATAGGTACGTATTTAGCATTCACACCGCGGTGGCGATATGTACATATTTAGCTTCCGCACCGGGGCGGCGATAGGTATGTGTTTAGCATTCGCACCAGGGTGGCGATATGTACGTATTTAGCTTCCGCACCGGGGCGGCGATAGGTACGTATTTAGAATTCACACCGGGGCGGCGATAGGTACGTATTTAGAATTCACACCGGGGCGGCGATAGGTATGTATTTAGCATTCGCACCGGAGCGGCGATATGTACGTATTTAGCTTCCACACCGGGGCGGCGATAGGTACGTATTCAGAATTCAGCGGTGGCGATAGCTACGTATATAGCATGTACACATGGGCAGCAATAAGTACGTACATAGCATGCGCTCTGCGGCGGCGATTAGTACATATATAGCACGCGCACCAGGGCGGCGATAGGTACGTATATAGCACGTGCACCAGAACGGCGAAAGGTATGTATTTCGCATTCGCACGGGGCGGCTATAGGTACGTATTTAGCATTCGCACCAGGGCGGCTATAGATACGTATTTAGCATTCGCACCGGACCGGCTATAGGTACGTATTTAGCATTCGCACCAAAGCGGCGATAGGTACGTATTTTGCATTCGCACCAAAGTTGCAATGTGTACATATTAATTATTCACACTAGGGCAGCGATAGGTACTTATGTAGCATGCACACCGGCGCGGCGATAGGTACTATTTAGCATTTGTACCAGGGCGGCGATAGTTACTTAAATAGTATCTGCACTGGGGCGGCGATAGGTACGTATATAGTATGTGCACTGGGGCGGCGATAGGTACGTATATAGTATGCGCACCGGGGTGATGATAGATACGTATATAGTATGAACATCGGGACGGAGATAAGTACCTATATAGAAGGCGCAGATAGGGGTGTTACTTTTTATAGAAATATGTCATACTATTGCCCTGGGCAACGTAGGAGATATGGTGGGGAAGAAACAGCTTTCGCAAAAGACAAAATAAGAAAGTAGCGGTGAAATGGGGCGACCAGGCAAGAGAAAGGTAGAAAGATAAAGACACGGCTATAGAGAAAGGGGTGGAGAAATAGAAGTTTGTATATAAAGATGTTACACACACGATTTTTCTTCCATTATATGTTTTTATGACCCCGAGCAACGCCGGGTAGCCCCGCTAGTCTATTATATAAAGGGCAGTTGTCTGTATGTCTGTCTGTTTGTTTGTTTGTATGTCCAGATACTCCTCAAAAACTACGCGGCGACATGTCAAAAAGTTGATATCTTTAGCACCGTACATATCCCGGAATCATAATATCTAAAAATCACGACAAACGATTCACTCGCTGACAGTCAACCGGACCACTTTCCGACAAAAGGTAGCAGTTTTTTCGTATTTTACACGAAATTTCAACGTTAATATGTACTAAATTCGAAATAATCTAATGTATTTATGTACTAATCCGATAAAAATGCCGAGTCACTATAAGCATCCCATAATCCCTTTGCCGGATGTACCCGGTCTTGCCCTAAATTGTGTCCGGTTGTATCAGATCATCCAATAACTTCTTTCCGGTTGCATCAATAACAACATAGGAATCCTACGTTACGAGTGTGTAGTGAAACAAGGGTTGCTCAATCACATCCGCACTTGTCCCATAATCCCTTGCCGGATGTACCCGGTCTTGACCTAAATTGTGTCCGGTTATATCAGGTCATCATGACGTCAGAGAGTGGCAGTTTTCCTTTCAGGCCAAATTGGGGGGGGGGGGGTACGGTATTCGCCGGTGTGAGCATTACCTCCTCCTTTTTTGAGAGTGTTGAGGTAGGGTAGTATCGGTTCCGTTGTCATGATGCACTGATCCCATGCATTACCTCCTCCTTTTTTTAGAAGTGTTGAGGTAGGGTCGTATCGGTTCCGTTGTCATGATGCCCTCATCCCATGCATTATCTCCTCCTTATTTGAGAAGTGTTGAGGTAGGGTCGTATCGGTTCCGTTGTCATGATGCCCTCATCCCATGCATTATCTCCTCCTTATTTGAGACGTGTTGAGGTAGGGTCGATTCGGTTCCGTTGTCATGATGCACTCATCCCATGCATTACATGGGGGGGGGCGGTATCGGCATTCGGCGGTGGAAGGGAGGGTCGGCATTTGGCGGTGGGGCGCCTCAGGCCAAATCTGGGGAGGAGGAGTGTCGGCATTCGGCGGTGGGGCGCCTCAGGTCAAATCTGGGGCGGCGGAATGTCAGCAGTCGGCGGTGGGGCACCTCAGGCCGAATTTAGGGAGGGGGAATGTCGGCAGTCGGCGGTATGAGCGCCTCAGGCGAAATTATGCCGAATTTGGGGGAGGGGGGAGTTCCGGCATTCACCGGTGTGAGCGCCACAGGCGAAATTTGGGGGAGGGGCGGGGTATCGGCAGTGGGGCGCCTCAGGCGAAATTTGGGGGCGAGGGGGAGTGTCGGCATTCGGTGCGCCTCAGGCGAAATTTGGGGAGGAGGAGTTTCAGCATTCGCCGGTGTGGCGCCTCAGGCCAAATTAGGTGAGGTTCGCCAGTATGAGCGCCCCAGGCCGAATTGGGGGGAGGGGAAGTTCCTGCATTCGTCGATGTGAGCGCCTATGGCGAAATTTGGAGGAGTACGAGTATTAAGCGGTAAGAGAGAGATCCCGACAGTGGGCGCGTATCAGGCCGTACTTTAAGGGAGAGGAAGTGAACAAAAGGAAAAGGGATTCAAAAATAAAATGATAATCTGATTTTTGATTCGAGAGTGTAAGATCGACACCTATCGGATAGGACTAGATAATACACTTTATCTCAAGGCAAAAATGCCGAGAACAGATACTACACTTTGATCTTAGCCAAAAAGCCAACAAAGCGGAAGAAAATCAAGGTATTTACTCCACCTCAGGAGTTAGGCACAAGGCCAGTTTTATCCTACTCCCACAAGTAGGATGTGACCACAGATTGGGTCGAGAAAGTGGGGTTAAAAGCCAGCGCTCGAGAGGTGAGCACTCTGGCCATTTAAAAATTGCCTGGGCAGCCCCGTCGGCATTCCCCGGTAGGGGCGCCTCAGACAGTAAGCAATAAACTTACTCCTCCCCAAAGAGGGGAGGCGAAGCCTGGGAGGGTGGACCTCCTAGAACTGCAAAGGACAATCCCATAGACCGGCGTAAATCAAGCCCCGGAGGCCAAGACAATACCAGTCTATGGGGTGCAGTATCCATCGGAACAGATACTACACTTTGATCTTCGCCAAAAGGCGGAAGAAAATCAAGGTATTTACTCCACCTCAGGAGTTAGGCACAAGGCCAGTTTTATCTTACTCCCACAAGTAAGATGTGACCACAGATTGGGTCGAGAAAGTGGGGTTAAAAGCCAGCGCTCGAGAGGTGAGCACTCTGGCCATTTAAAAATTGCCTGGGCAGCCCCGTCGGCATTCCCCGGTAGGGGCGCCTCAGACAGTAAGCAATAAACTTACTCCTCCCCAAAGAGGGGAGGCGAAGCCTGGGAGGGTGGACCTCCTAGAACTGCACAGGACAATCCCATAGACCGGCGTAAATCAAGCCCCGGAGGCCAAGACAATACCAGTCTATGGGGTGCAGTATCCATCGGAACAGATACTACACTTTGATCTTCGCCAAAAGGCGGAAGAAAATCAAGGTATTTACTCCACCTCAGGAGTTAGGCACAAGGCCAGTTTTATCCTACTCCCACAAGTAAGATGTGACCACAGATTGGGTCGAGAAAGTGGGGTTAAAAGCCAGCGCTCGAGAGGTGAGCACTCTGGCCATTTAAAAATTGCCTGGGCAGCCCCGTCGGCATTCCCCGGTAGGGGCGCCTCAGACAGTAAGCAATAAACTTACTCCTCCCCAAAGAGGGGAGGCGAAGCCTGGGAGGGTGGACCTCCTAGAACTGCACAGGACAATCCCATAGACCGGCGTAAATCAAGCCCCGGAGGCCAAGACAATACCAGTCTATGGGGTGCAGTATCCATCGGAACAGATACTACACTTTGATCTTCGCCAAAAGGCGGAAGAAAATCAAAATATGAGGTTATTTACTGGGGTATTTATAACCAATCTACACATGAACAGCGGTCTATCCACTAGACACTGTTTAAATTACATTATTAAATTAACAAGTAATAATAACTAAGATTTTCTTTCAAAAAACATTGTATACTACTATTTAACAAATTCTTATATAAGTTTGGAATATCAAGAATGAATTTTAGCCTCCCCTAGGCCGTTTTTCTCTAATTCAACATAGCTTTCATACGCCATTACCGAAAATGACAATTAATTCAATTCTTTTGGCTAACATCAAAGTGTAGTATCTGTTTCGATGGATACTGCACCCCATAGACTGGTATCGTCTTGGCCTTCGGGGCTTCATTCCGTCGGTCTATGGGTTTGTCCTGTGCAGTTCTAGGAGGTCAAATTCGATAGTAAATTCGAAATAATCTAATGTATTTATGTACTAATCCGATAAAAATGCAGAGTCACTGTAAACATCCCATAATCCCTTGCCGGATGTACCCGGTCTTGTCCTAAATTGTGTCCGGTTGTATCAGATCATCCAATAACTTCTGTCCGGATGCATCAATAACAACATAGTAATCCTACGTTAAGAGTGTGTAGTGAAACAAGGGTTGCTCAATCACATCCGCACCTGTCCCATAATCCCTTGCCGGATGTACCCGGTCTTGCTCTAAATTGTGTCCGGTTATATCATGACGTCAGAGAGTGGCAGATAAAGTGGCGGGAAGAAATTCACTCACACTACAACCTTTTAATAGACGCTAATATTCCTCCCCCTCCCTTCCGTTATCATGATAGGCATTACCTCCTCCTTTCATGTCAAATTGGGGGGGGGGGGTGACGGCATTCGCCGGTGTGAGTCCCTCAGGCCAAATTTGGGGAGGGGGAGTGTCGGCATTCGCCGGCGCTCACACCTTTTTGAGAGGGTGGAGACAGTGTAGTATCTGTTGCGAGGAGAGAGTGTCAGCATTCGCCGGTGTGAGCGCATCAGGCCAAATCTTTTCTTGGGGGGGGGGGTATTAAGCAAATCTATAATAAAGACCAATGTGCATTTATTTGTATCTATAATAAAGGCCAATGTGCATTTATTTGTATCTTCTATTATATAAAGGCCAGTTGTCTGTATGTCTGTCTGTTTGTCTGTTTGTATGTCCAGATACTCCTCCGAGAGTACCCAACAAACAGTCACACGGTTGACGTCATTATGACCGGCCAGCCCCGGGACGTATACTATCTCAGTACCGGAAAAAAAATGGACTCTTCGAGGGTCGACTGCCTTTTTCCTCGATTTTCAACGTTGTTTAGTACTAATTTGAGAAAAAAACAATGACATCATGTAGAATTTGAGAAATAATGCACCGTCATGCTTTTAACAGGAAATGACGTCAGAGGAAAAGAGTGTAGGGAAGAAAATCCCTCACACTAAAACTCTTCTTTCCCTCTCACTCCCACCCCTTCTACCTTCCTTTCCTCCCCTACGCCCGTTCTGTTGTTATGATACCACCCTCCTAGGCATTACCTCCTCCTTTTTGAGAGTTGTAGAGATAGAGCGGCGGTGTGACTGCTTCAGGTCAAATTAGGGGGGGGGGGTGTCGGCATTCGCCGGTGAAGCGCCTCATGCCAAATTTGGAGATGGGGGATTGTCGGCATAATGCAAAGTCACGATTTTAACAGGAAATGACGTCAAAGTGGATCCCTAACGGCACTTTTTTGAACACGAGTTTATAGTGAAGCAAGGGTTGCTTAATCCTAACCGCATTTCTTCTGTTGACATGATACCATCCTCCCAGGTATTACCTCCTTCTTTTTGAGAGGTGTGAAGTTAGTGTAATAAATAATTATGCTCCACCATTGTTTTCACTAATATTTGTATACATATAAAATAACGTTTCAAGAAGTAAAGTAAAAAGAGAAATAATTATGCTCCACCATTGTTTTCACTAATATTTGTATACATATTAAATAACGTCTCAAGAAGTAAAATAAGAAGAGAAATTATTATGCTCCTCCATTGTTTTCACTTATATTTGTATACATATTAAATAACGTCTCAATAAGTAAAGTAAGAAGAGATATAATTATGCTCCACCATTGTTTTCACAAATATTTGTATACATATTAAATAACGTCTCAATCAGTAAATTAAAAGGAAGAAAAAATTATGCTCCGCCATTGTTTTCACTAATATTTGTATACATATTAAAAAACATCTCAATAAATAAAGTAAGAATAGAAATAATTATGCTCCGCCACTGTTTTCACTAATATTTGTATACATGTTAAATAACTTTTTTTTTTGAACTCAAAATATTTCGCTGGGTCGGAGAAAATTTTAGGGGTCAATCCGAACTTTTTAGGGGTCAGCAAAATTTGTTCTTTTTTATTTTGTTTTTAACTCAAAATATTTCTCAGGGTTATGTGAGAGTGAAAAATTAGTTGGGATGAGGGGCTGGAGAGATTTAGGGGTCAGGCCGAACTTTTTAGGGGTCAGGCCGAACTTTTTAGTGGTCACGCCAATTTTTTGTTTTGAAGTCAAAATATTTCTCAGAGTTGGAGGAGAGTGAAAAATTAGGGGCTGGAGAGATTTAGGGGTCGGGGAAAATTTTAGGGGTCAGGACGAACTTTTTAGGGGTCAGGCCAAATTTTTTTTTATTTTTTTTTTTTAAGTCAAAATATTTCTCAGGGTTGGGGGAGAGTGAAAAATTAGGGGGCTGGAGATATTATGGGGTCGGGGAATATTTTAGGGGTCAGGACGAACTTTTTAGGGGTCAGGCCAAATTTTTTTGTTTTTTTTTGTTTTGAAGTCAAAATATATCTTATGGTTGGAGGAGAGTGAAAAATTAGGGGGCTGGAGAGATTTAGGGGTCGGGGAAAATTTTAGGGGTCAGGACGAACTTTTTAGGGGTCAGGCCAAATTTTTTTTTTTTTTTTTTTTTTTTTTTGTTTTGAAGTCAAAATATTTCTCAGGGTTGGGGGACAGTGAAAAATTAGGGGGCTGGAGAGATTTAGGGGTCGGGGAAAATTTTAGGGGTCAGGACGAACTTTTAAGGGGTCAGGCCAAATTTTTTTGTTTTTTTTGTTTTGAAGTCAAAATATTTCTTCATGGTTGGAGGAGAGTGAAAAATAAGGGGGCTGGAGAGATTTAGGGGTCGGGGAAAATTTTAGGGGTCAGGACGAACTTTTTAGGGGTCAGGCCAAATTTTTTTCTTTTTTTTTGTTTTTTTTTGTTTTGAAGTCAAAATATTTATCAGGGTTGGGGGAGAGTGAAAAATTAAGGGGCTGGAGAGATTTAGGGGTCGGGGAAAATTTTAGGGGTCAGGACGAACTTTTTAGGGGTCAGGCCAAATTTTTTTGTTTTTTGGTTTTTTTTTTTGTTTTGAAGTCAAAATATTTCTGATGGTTGGGGGAGAGTCAAAAATTAGGGGGCTAGAGAGATTTAGGGGTCGGGGAAAATTTTAGGGGTCAGGACGAACTTTTTAGGGTCAGGCCAAATTTTTTTGTTTTTTTTGTTTTGAAGTCAAAATATATCTCATGGTTGGGGGAGAGTGAAAAATTAGGGGGCTGGAGAGATTTAGGGGTCGGGGAACATTTTAGGGGTCAGGACGAACTTTTATGGGGTCAGGCCAAATTTTTTTCTTTTGTTTTTGTTTTTTTTTGTTTTGAAGTCAAAATATTTCTCAGGGTTGGGGGAGAGTGAAAAATTAGGGGGCTGGAGAGATTTAGGGGTCGGGGAAAATTTTAAGGGTCAGGACGAACTTTTTAGGGGTCAGGCCAAATTTTTTTCTTTTTTTTTGTTTTGAAGTCAAAATATTTCTCATGGTTGGAGGAGAGTGAAAAATTAGGGGGCTGGAGAGATTTAGGGGTCGGGGAAAATTTTAGGGGTCAGGACGAACTTTTTAGGGGTCAGGCCAAATTTTTTTGTTTTTTTTTGTTTAGAAGTCAAAATATATCTCATGGTTGGGGGAGAGTGAAAAATTACGGGGCTGGAGAGATTTACGGGTCGGGGAAAATTTTAGGGGTCAGGACGAACTTTTTAGGGGTCAGGCCAAATTTTTTTGTTTTTTTTTGTTTAGAAGTCAAAATATATCTCATGGTTGGGGGAGAGTGAAAAATTACGGGGCTGGAGAGATTTACGGGTCGGGGAAAATTTTAGGGGTCAGGACGAACTTTTTAGGGGTCAGGCCAAATTTTTTTGTTTTTTTTTGTTTTTTTTTGTTTTGAAGTCAAAATATTTATCAGGGTTGGAGGAGAGTGAAAAATTAGGGGGCTGGAGAGATTTAGGGGTCGGGGAAAATTTTAGGGGTCAGGACGAACTTTTAAGGGGTCAGGCCAAATTTTTTTGTTTTTTTTGTTTTGAAGTCTAAATATTTCTTCATGGTTGGAGGAGAGTGAAAAATAAGGGGGCTGGAGAGATTTAGGGGTCGGGGAAAATTTTAGGGGTCAGGACGAACTTTTTAGGGGTCAGGCCAAATTTTTTTGTTTTTTGGTTTTTTTTTTTGTTTTGAAGTCAAAATATTTCTCAGGGTGTGGGGAGAGTGAAAAATTAGGGGGCTGGAGAAATTTAGGGGTCGGGGAAAATTTTAGGGGTCAGGACGAACTTTTTAGGGGTTAGGCCAAATTTTTTTGTTTTTTTTTTGTTTTGAAGTCAAAATATATCTAATGGTTGTAAGAGAGTGAAAAATTAGGGGCTGGAGAGATTTAGGGGTCGGGGAACATTTTAGGGGTCAGGACGTACTTTTTAGGGTCAGGCCAAATTTTTTTCTTTTGTTTTTGTTTTTTTTTGTTTTGAAGTCAAAATATTTCTCATGGTTGGAGGAGAGTGAAAAATTAGGGGGCTGGAGAGATTTAGGGGTCGGGGAAAATTTTAGGGGTCAGGACGAACTTTTTAGGGGTCAGGCCAAATTTTTTTGTTTTTTTTTGTTTAGAAGTCAAAATATATCTCATGGTTGGGGGAGAGTGAAAAATTACGGGGCTGGAGAGATTTACGGGTCGGGGAAAATTTTAGGGGTCAGGACGAACTTTTTAGGGGTCAGGCCAAATTTTTTTGTTTTTTTTGTTTTGAAGTCAAAATATTTCTTCATGGTTGGAGGAGAGTGAAAAATTAGGGGGCTGGAGAGATTTAGGGGTCGGGGAAAATTTTAGGGGTCAGGACGAACTTTTTAGGGGTCAGGCCAAATTTTTGTGTTTTTTTGTGTTTTGAAGTCAAAATATATCTAATGGTTGTAAGAGAGTGAAAAATTAGGGGGCTGGAGAGATTTAGGGGTCCGGGAAAATTTTAGGGGTGAGGACGAACTTTTTAGAGGGCCAGGCCAAATTTTTTTTTTTTTTTTTTTTGAAGTCAAAATATTTTTCATGGTTTGAGGAGAGTGAAAAATTAGGGGGCCGGAGAGATTTAGGGGTCGGGGAAAATTTTAGGGGTCAGGACGAACTTTTTAGAGGTCAGGCCAAATTTTTTTGTTTTTTTTTGTTTTGAAGTCAAAATATATCTCATGGTTGGGGGAGAGTGAAAAATTAGGGGGCTGGAGAGATTTAGGGGTCGGGGAAAATTTTAGGGGTCAGGACGAACTTTTTAGGGGTCAGGCCAAATTTTTTTGTTTTTTTTTGTTTTTTTTTGTTTTGAAGTCAAAATATTTATCAGGGTTGGGGGAGAGTGAAAAATTAGGGGGCTGGAGAGATTTAGGGGTCGGGGAAAATTTTAGGGGTCAGGACGAACTTTTTAGGGGTCAGGCCCAATTTTTTTGTTTTTTTTTGTTTTGAAGTCAAAATATATCTAATGGTTGTAAGAGAGTGAAAAATTAGGGGGCTGGAGAGATTTAGGGGTCGGGGAAAATTTTAGGGGTCAGGACGAACTTTTTAGGGGTCAGGCCCAATTTTTTTGTTTTTTTTTGTTTTGAAGTCAAAATATATCTAATGGTTGTAAGAGAGTGAAAAATTAGGGGGCTGGAGAGATTTAGGGGTCGGGGAAAATTTTAGGGGTCAGGACGAACTTTTTAGGGGTCAGGCCAAATTTTTTTGTTTTTTTTTGTTTTGAAGTCAAAATATTTCTCATGGTTGGGGGAGAGTGAAAAATTAGAGGCTGGAGAGATTTAGGGGATGGGGAAAATTTTAGGGGTCAGGCCAAATCTTTTAGGGTCTGCCCAAATTTAGGGGCGGCGATATGTCTGTATTTAGCTTCCACACCGGGGCAGCGATAGGTACTTATTTAGCATTCAGCAGTGGTGATAGGTACTTATATAGCATGTGCACATGGGCGGTAATAAGTACGTATATAGTATGCACACCAGGGCAGTGATAGGTATGTATTTAGCATGCGCACTGAGGAAGCGATCGGTTCATATATAGCACGCGCACCGGGGCGGCGATAGGTACGTATATAGCACGCGCACAGGGGCGGCGAAAGGTACATATTTAAAATTCACACCGGGCGGCGAAAGGTACATATTTAAAATTCACACCGGGGCGGCGATAGGTACGTATTTAGCATTCAAACCGGGGCAGCGATATGTACGTATTTAGCTTCCGCACCGGGGCGGCGATAGGTACGTATTTAGAATTCACACCGGGGCGGCAATAGGTACGTATTTTGAATTCACACCGGGGCGGCGATAGGTATGTATTTAGCATTCGCACCGGGGCGGCGATATGTACGTATTTAGCTTCCACACCAGGGCGGCTATAGGTACGTATTCAGAATTCAGGGGTGGCGATAGCTACGTATATAGCATGTACACATGGGCAGCAATAAGTACGTACATAGCATGTGCTCTGCGGCGGCGATCAGTACATATATTGCATGCGTACCGGGGCGGCGAAAGGTATGTATTTCGCATTCGCACTGTAGTGGTGATAGGTACGTATTTAGCATTCGCACTGGGGCGGCTATAGGTACGTATTTAGCATTCGCACCAGGGCGGCTATAGGTACGTATTTAGCATTCGCACTGGGCCGGCGATAGGTACGTATTTAGCATTCACACCAAAGCGGCAATATGTACATATTAATTATTCGCACTAGGGCAGTGATAGGTACTTATGTAGCATGCACACCGGAGCGCAATTGGTATGTCTTTAGTATTCGCACTAGGGCAGCGATAGGTACTTATGTAGCATGCACACCGGGGCGCAATAGGTATGTATTTAGCATTCACACCGGGGCAACGATAGGTACTATTTAGCATTCGCAACGGGGCGGCGATAGGTACTTAAATAGTATCTGCACCGGGGCGGCGATAGGTACGTATATAGTATGTGCACTGGGGCGGCGATAGGTACGTATATAGTATGCGCACCGGGGTGATGATAGATACGTATATAGTATGAACACCGGGGTGGAGATAAGTACCTATATAGAAGGCGCAGATAGAGGTGTTACTTTTTATAGAAATATGTCATACTATTACCCTGGGCAATAGGAGAAATGGTGGGGAAGAAACAGCTTTTGCAAAAGGCAAAATTAGAAAGTAGCGGCGAAATGGGGCGACCAGGAAAGAGAAAGGTAGCAGATAAAGAGACGGCTATAGAGAGAGGGGGCGGACATAGAAGTTTGAATATAAAGATGTTACACACACGATCTTTCTTCAAGTATATGTTTTTATGACCCCGAGCAACGCCGGGTAGCCCCGCTAGTCTATTATATAAAGGGCAGTTGTCTGTATGTCTGTCTGTTTGTTTGTTTGTATGTCCAGATACTCCTCAAAAACTACGCGGCGACATGTCAAAAAGTTGATATCTTTAGCACCGTACATATCCCGGAATCATAATATCTAAAAATCACGACAAACGATTCACTCGCTGACAGTCAACCGGACCACTTTCCGACAAAAGGTAGCAGTTTTTTCGTATTTTACACGAAATTTCAACGTTAATATGTAGTAAATTCGAAATAATCTAATGTATTTATGTACTAATCCGATAAAAATGTCGAGTCACTGTAAGCATCCCATAATCCCTTTGCCATGCATTATCTCCTCCTTTTTTGAGAAATGTTGAGGTATGGTCGTATCGGTTCCGTTGTCATGATGCACACAACCCATGCATTACATGGGGGAGGGGGACGGTATCGGCATTCGGCGGTGGAAGGGAGGGTCGGCATTTGGCGGTGGGGCGCCTCAGGCCAAATCTGGGGAGGAGGAGTGTCGGCATTCGGCGGTGGGGCGCTTCAGGCCGAATTTGTTGAGGGGAAATGTCGGCATTCGCCGGTATGAGCACCTAGGCGAAATTTGGGGCGCTTCAGGCCAAATTTGTATACCGCGCCTCAGGCGAAATTTGGGGGAGGGGGGGGGTATCGGCATTCGGCGGTGGGGCGCCTCAGGCGAAATTTGGGGAGGAGTGTCGGCATTCGCCAGTATGAGCGCCTCAGGCCGAATTTGGGGAGAAGTGTCAGCATTCGCCAGGCCGAATTTGGGGGAGGGGGGAGTTCCGGCATACACCGGTGTGAGCGCCACAGGCGAAATTTGGGGGAGGGGTGGGGTATCGGCAGTGCGGCGCCTCAGGCGAAATTTGGGGGCGAGGGGGAGTGTCGGCATTCGGTGCGCCTCAGGCCAAATCTGGGGAGGGGGAATGTCGGCATTTCGCCGGTATTAGCGCCTCAGGCCAAATTAGGGGAGGAGTTTCAGCATTCGCCGGTGTGGCGCCTCAGGCCAAATTAGGGGAGGAGTGTCGGCATTCGCCAGTATGAGCGCCTCAGGCCGAATTTGGGGGGGGGGGGTGTCGGCATTCGCCGGTGTGAGCGCCGCTCCAGGCAGAATTTGGGAAATCGCCAGTCTCAGGGCGAATTGGAGTAGGGGAGCGCCTAAGGCGAAATTTGGAGGAGTACGAGTATTAGTCGGTAAGAGAGAGATCCTGACAGTGGGCGCGTATCAGACCGTACTTTAGGGGAGAGGAAGTGAAAAAAAGGAAAAGGGATTAAAAATAAAATGATAATCTGATTTTTGATTCGAGAGTGTAAGATCGACACCAACCGGATAGGACTAGATAATACACTTTATCTCAAGGCAAAAATGCCGAGAACAGATACTACACTTTGAAAAATTTATTTGCAGAAAATACATGTTAATATTCAAAACAAATTAGGCACAAGGCCATCAAAAGTGTGGGGGTGGGTGTCGTTGGTCATCCTTTGTCAAAGGTAATAAAATTGTCTATCCTACTCTTAACTAGAATCATCTCAGTCACCACAATACCACATTTACTCTAGGGGCAGTCCTACTTAGGCTATTGTAAAATTAGTTTGCAATCTTAAAATTTTCCTTCGGGGTTTTTTTTTTTTTTTTTTTTTTTTTTTTTTTTTTTCCATATATAGTAAAATAAATAAATAAATAATATGGTTATATTTACAGAAATTCATTGGAGTATAATGGGGTAGGGGAGAAAAGCAAAACCCAGTTAGTAAGACCCTCCTAACCCTTTCTAAATATTAGACTGCCCACTGTTTTCCGGTTTGTTCCGAACCAAAAACAAGCAGATTCGTCTCTAAATGGGGGTGGGATCTAAGTGGGAGAAAAAAGAGAGTGGGGGATGGAGTTTGGAGAGTGGGTGGTGTCCTTCCAAGATAAGTGCAAGTTGGGGTGGGGCTGAGGACAAAAAATTGAAAGTGGAGAGTGGGCATCTTGGAGGGTTTCTATTACCAGGAGGGTGGGATAACTCATTCATTCAACTAGATAAGAGGCTAAACTTACCCAAAGGGCTGGGGTCCGACTGGACAAGGAACCGTACACGCCATGCTCAGGCCGGGAACACGTACTCATACTTGACTCCTTTTCGTACACACAAGCTCGCTACTTGTATCCACCTTTTTTCAAAAACCGAGGAGTGTAATCTTTTCCTATCACATCTGATCTTGACTTTCAGCTGGTGCTTGAAGAATGCGATCAGATCCTGATCAGCGAAAGATTCAACCCCCTGGTTATTTCTCAGACGCGACGTCCACACCACCATTCGCGCTACAGCCAGGATCACGAGAAACACCATTCGTCTCTCCCCATCCCACGGCGGACAGACGTTGTCTATTACGTAAGCTAGGTGCAGTGGCAGCGGCTGCTCAGGATCGATGCGAGCCGTCACCTCATTGACGTACTCCCAGTACTGCTGGAGCTTATGGCACAAGAAGAAAGCGTGATCAGGCGTTTCCTCAAAGAGCCTGTCGCAACGGGGACACTCGGGTGAGTCCTCAATTCCGGATCTCTGCAGTATTGCATTAAGGGGTAGCGCATTCCGGGCCAATCGCCAGGTCAGAGAGAACTCCGAGTTGTTGATATGACTCGTTCCCGGTGCCCAACTCCATTCGGAGCGGATCTCCTCCTCTGTCCACCCGCAACGCTTAACTAACGGATCGTCAGCTGCCCCCCTCACTAATCCTCTATGGAGTTCTTTTCTAGAAAGCCGCGAAAGGTCACTGGACCTAGGAACCTTTTTGAGCGCGGCTCGACACTCCCTGAAATACTGCGATTCACCCCTCGGCCTACGATGGCCCTCAACCGAATGGTCGAGGATAAGGTCGGGGAAAGCACTATCGACCGCGGGGTTCCACGCAGATTCCTCTGTCAATGTTCGACTCAGGAAAGCCAGTCTCTCGGCGTCTCGATGACACGTCAAGTCAGGCATCCCCAAGCCTCCCTCACACGGACGTTGAATGCAGACCTGGCTGCAAACCCAATGCCTCTTCCTGTCCCAGAGAAGTGAGGACAGAAGGCGCCGGAGCACCTTGAGGCGGTTCACAGGCAGGGGAAGCACAGCCAATCGGTAAAGGATGAGAGGGAAGACGTAGGTGGCGCACGCCTCCGCTCTACCCTTTAAGGAGAGTTTCCTTCGAAGCCAAGTGTTAACCGACGCTTCGACCTTTGACTGTACCTCCGACCAATTCCTATCGAGCTGGAGGCCCGGTCCGAACCACACGCCAAGGATTCGAACCGGGCCATCTGTCCAGCAGAACGGAGCTGGAAGGGTTGTGTCACCGCTCCAGGCACCCAACCGCAGGCCAGTTGACTTGTTACAGTTGATTTTGGCCCCTGTGATCGCTTCGTAATGTGTGAGCGCCTCTGTCACCCTCTCAATGTCTTGGAAGCACGACACATAGACGGTGATGTCATCGGCGAACGCGGAGACCCTGGCTCGCGCTCCACCAGGCAAAGCGATTCCGCATAGGGCCAGACCTGCCTCCCCACTCCCTAGCTTGCGAAGTAGTGGCTCCAGTGCAAGGATGTAGAGCAGGGGCGACAGCGGACAACCCTGGCGTACCGACCGGGAGACAGCGAAAGACTTCGAACGCCTTCCGTTTACCTGTACTACTGCCGTCTGCGAGCTATACAGAACAGAGATCCATTTGCGGAAATCCGGTTTGAAACCGGCGGTCTCTAAAACAGATGCCAAGAAGCGATGGTCGACCCTGTCGAAAGCTTTGGACTGATCCAAGTTGATCAGCGCGGCTTCCGTGTCGTCTTCTATCCCCTCTATGATCGTACGAATCAGGTGCAAGTTGTTCTGAATCGATCTCCCCTTCACAGCGTAGTTCTGCTCAAGTTCGATCAATTCTCCGATGACACCCTGCAACCGGTTCGATAAGATCTTGGCCAAAATCTTTAACTCTGTGTTTAGCAGAGTAATGGGCCTGTAATCGTCTAGTTCCTCCCCACCATGCCTGTCCCGCTTCTTTAGCAATGTGATCACTCCCTTGGTGACTTGACCTGGGATAGAACCCTGGTTAAACCAGTGGTTGAACACACTCGTCAGAATCGGCACAAACATGTGCGACAGCCTCAAATACATCTCGTAGGGCAGACCATCAAGTCCCGGCGATTTGTCACAGCCGACTTGCTTCAACGCAGCTAAGACCTCACGCTCCGTAACCCTGCCTTCACAACCAGCTGCTCTAGCCACATCAAGGCGGGGAGAGTCAGCCAAATAGTTGCCAAACTCCTGGACCGGGAGGTTGGGCAGTTGGGTGTAGCGTTCCTCGAAATGCTCCCGAAATCCCTCGCAGATCTCCCGAGTCGACTCCAAGGCACGTCCATCTGGGTGCTTGACTTTTCCAATGTATCTATCCGAGCCACGCCTCGAAACTTCCCTACGCTCATCTACGTCGCAGTTCACGGCTTCATTGGAAACTTTCCTTAGCCTAGCCCTAACTACTTGGCCTTCATAGCGCTCGCTAGCCTCGCGTCGTAGGTCTTGTTTAGTTAGTTCTATGCTTACAGTATCCCCCTCAGCCACCACCCGGGTTAGTTTCTCTTCTAAGTGCTTTTCCGTCTTGGCCTTATCTAAAGCGAGACGCTGGGCGTATTTGACGGAAAAGGTTCTGATCTTAGTTTTTAAACTGACCCACCACCTACTTCCGGTAACTGTCCCCACTAAAGCCTTCTGGATAAGCTGCATTAGCTTTTCCCGGAAGTCTCGTATCTCCAGCAAGGAGGTATTCAACTTCCAGTACCCGGCTAGTTTAGGCCTGTTCCCTAACTTCAACTGGGCCATAACTAGTTTATGGTCCGATTGACCTAACCATTTGAACGTAGGACACGATATAAAGTCTACATCGCCTCTTCTAACTAACATCCTATCCAAATAAGTATTCGGGTAGGAAGGCACACTATTTGTCCATGTCCAATTCTCCCGCCCCGGATGATCAACACGAAACCTGTCGACCAGATCGCATCTTTCCATCAGGTCAACCAGGCTGGTCTCACATCTCTCCGTCCCTCTCGTTCCCCTCCCGACCTTGTCTATTTTGGGATTAAGGATGGCATTCCAATCTCCCATTAAAACTACGCGTTTCGGACATGCGACAAACATGTCCAGATCCCGAAAAAAGGAGACCCTCTCTCGAGCGGTGCTGGGTGCATGAACCGCAATTACCCGGAACACAAAATCCTTTACGGCCACATCGGCCACGACCAGCCTGCCCCCCAAATCCCTATGAACAACGTCTACCGTCGCGGACAGGGTGCGTTTCACAAGCAAGGAGACACCCTTCCCCCGGGGATTCCCATATGCTGAGAAGACATCGTAGTCTCTTGTCAGCACCTGACAATCCGCGGATGAAACAAAGTGCGTCTCCTGGATCGCAGCTACATCCACTCCCAGGGACAGGAGATCCCTCCGGACGCGAACCGCCCGGTTTGAAGACCTCAAGCCCCTTGCATTCAAACTAGCCAAGCACAGAGTCATGAACTTACCTTAAGCAGTGTCGCACCCGGTTCCAAAGTCTGCCGGCAAGAGGACGCCGACGCTATGCGCCATGCTCAATGTGGCCAATTCTTTGGTGTCCTGGCCGCTGCGCGCAATGCCGCCGACGTCCAGGGGAAAGGTAAGTTTTAAGGCCCTATAAAGAGAAGGATGAACCAACATTGGGACCCTTCCCTTGCATTCTGGTAAAAGTTCGTCCAGGGAAGGGTCTTTGTCCTTGGTGAGGTTTATTCCCGGTATGGCTCCCTCCGTGGCCTCCAGCATTTGCCAGACAGAGTTGTTACGACCGGCTGGAAGCCTCACAAAAGTTGTTAAGAAGGGGGCCTCCGGGAAATTGGTGGGGTCTTCTATGTCTTTACCCCCTATCTGGCTGAAGTCCAACAGAGGTTTTAAGTTCCTCTTCTGCCGGAAGGATACGTCCATGCCAAAAGATAGGGGGTCAATTTTACACAGCTCCCTCCCCAATTTAAAGGGGAGGGGTCTTTCTTTGATTTTCCTCCGAGCCGGTGAGGAAGATTGGCTCCTTTTCCTCCCCGGTTTGACTAGTTTGGGCTGAGAGGATTCGGAGCTGGGTGGTGTATGTGCAGGTGTCTGTTTTGATAAATGCAGTGTGGGGGCTGGTGTTATTGCTTGTGTTGGTGTGGGGGCCGGTGCTTGCAGAGTGGGGATAGGTTTTTCCTTCGAAATTGTTGTACTGGGGATGGGAGTTGGTTGTGTGGATGTAGGTTTTGGAGGTGTCGGGGATGGTGTCTGCTCCATGGGGGATTGGGCAATCTTTTCTTCCCTTATCCTCTTTTTTCCTTTCATTTGTTCTTTTTCTGAACCGGGGGGGAGCAAATTTTTTGGCATCTCCTCCTCACCGACTTCTTCCTCTTCATCGGAGGATTTTTTTTGTTTTCTTTTTACCCCCTGCCGGTTTTGCGGCCTGAGGGCAATCTGTTCATTTTGCTGCTGCTGCTTCTGCTGTTCCTGTTGCTGCTGTTCCTGCGGTTGGACGAGTGGTGAGATCACGGTGGAAGCGGTTACATTCTTCCTCTCTTCCCTCACCACTGTGCTGCATTCTTCTTCTGCTCTTCCCAAGGGTTTTTTTGATCTTGGGGCTGTTGTTGTAGCAGAAATTGGAAGAGTGGTTGGAGCTGTCTTCAGAACCGGCACAGGAGCAGCCGATGGCGTTATTTGGCTGCAAACTGCTTTTTTGGGGCAGTTCTTTGCCATGTGGCCTATTTGCTGACAAAACCAGCAGTGCGGGCGACGGCCTTCTACCACGATCGGCATGTTCCAGCCTTTATGCGTCAGCACCGACGGAATTGCAAGGAAGTCTGCCCGCATCAGCTTCATGGCGATCGTGTAGTCGGCCATGTGTAGTCCACTCCTGGACCTTACCGGGTCCACTTGTTCTACATCCCCAAACTGGCTGAAGTATGCGCCTAGGTAATCCGCGCACAGATCAGGTGGGGCATTATAAATGCGGACCCGGGTCCTCCTTTTGCCCTGGTATTCGGGCTGCAATTTTATACTCCCGCTCCTCATCTCTTTCATGGAGAGACGTTCTGCTTCCTCCCGAGAGGGGAGCAGGATGTCCCACATGGCATAGCTCCTTTGGCAGATATAGGTTGCCGGAATGTTTAGCTTCTTTAGGAGCTCCGCCATATCCTCCTTTTTGAGTCCCAGGAGGCGATTTTCCTTCAAGTCCGAGGTTACGAGGGACAAAACCCTGTCCTCAATCGCCTCCCAGGAACCAGGCACAGGCTGCAGTACACTCCCTTCAATGTACTGTTTATATTTTTTTAAATACAATTCTTTGTAGTCCTGTGGGGACAACCTCTTCTCTGGGTTCTTCTTCCCCCAAGCAGACTCCCTCGGTGGTGCTGTTTTGGCCTCCCTCTGGTCCCTGATGGTGGAACCAGAGACGCCTTGGCTCCTGGAAGCGGAGCCCCTTTTCTGGGGAGTCTGGAGGGTATTGGAAGTGGAGGGAATCGCCGCATTGAGTGAAGTTGGCTCTTTTCCCTTTTTTGCTCCCTCGCTGGGGGAAGCCAGACTCCCTGCAATGGAGCCACTCACTGGGGGAGCCATGCTTACTTCAACTGCAGAGGGCACCACCATATTGGGTGAAACCGCCTCTTTTCGTTTTTCTGCTCCCTCATTTGGGGAGTCAGCCTCTGGGGGAGCAACCCCTTTTTGGTTTGCATTCCCGTAAAGGGAATCCTTTTTAGGGGAAGCCGCCTCTGGCACGATGACATCCGGGCGGTAAGCCCCGTCGGTGCACTTTGCGGGTCCCACTTCCCCATTGGGGGAGTCAACCTGCAGGGGAGCCTCCCTTTTTTGGTGTTCATTCCCGCATGGGGAGTCCTTTTTAGGAAAGTCTATATCCGGGCAGTATGCCCTGTCCTTTTCGGCTCCCCCATTGGGGGAGTCGTCCTCTATGGGAGCAACTGTGGGGTTCGGGCTGAGAGATGTGTCATGCTCCTCAGCGTTCTTGGTGGTAAATGAAATCTCTTCCATGTCTCTGCCAGTTAAAATAATAATAAAAGAAAAAAGTGTGGGGGGGGGGGGCTGAAAGTTCACGATTTCAACTGGCGTGGAGACGGCGTCGACTATAGAGCCGGTTTTGGCGCGCTCTCAGGGCGCCAAAACAGGCAAGAGGGGGAGATAGAACTGAGAGAGGGAGGGGGAGAGCGTTAATAGAAGAGAGAAAGTGGGTTTGACCCCCCTTGTCGCTCGAGGCTTACGGGAAGGTCAGTGTTGCATCTCAACCCGAAGGGAGAAGGAAGTGATAGTAAAAGTGGGTCATGCGGTGAGGGTGCCGCTGACAATGTCAAACAAGAGGGTTGTTACTGCATCCCCCACCCCAATGACTAGGGCGAGAATCAGTACATTAGAAAAAATATTTGACCAAAATCAAAATGAGAGAACAGATACTACACTTTGATCTTAGCCAAAAGACCAATTCGAAATTAAAATTCTGAGATTTACTGGGGTATTTATAACCAAACTACACCTGAACAGCGGTCTATCCACTAGACACTGTTCAAATGACATTATTAAATTAATAAGTAATAATAACTAGGATTTTCTTTGAACAAACATTGTATAATACTATTTAACAAATTCTTATATAACTTTTGAATATCAAGAATTAATTTTAGACTCCCCTAGGCTGTTTTTCTCTAATTCAACATAGCTTTCATACGCCATTACCGAAAATGACATTAATTCATTTGTTTTGGCTAATATCAAAGTGTAGTATCTGTTTCGATGGATACTGCACCCCATAGACTGGTATCGTCTTGGCCTTCGGGGCTTCATTCCGCCGGTCTATGGGTTTGTCCTGTGCAGTTCTAGGAGGTCAAATTCGATAGTAAATTCGAAATAATCTAATGTATTTATGTACTAATCCGATAAAAATGCAGAGGCACTGTAAACATCCCATAATCCCTTGCCGGATGTACCCGGTCTTGCCCTAAATTGTGTCCGGTTCTATCAGATCATCCAATAACTTCTGTCCGGATGCATCAATAACAACATAGGAATCCTACGTTAAGAGTGTGTAGTGAAACAAGGGTTGCTCAATCACATCCGCACCTGTCCCATAATCCCTTGCCGGATGTACCCGGTCTTGCTCTAAATTGTGTCCGGTTATATCATGACGTCAGAGAGTGGCAGATAATTTGAAAAATAATGCAAAGTGGCGGGAAGAAATTCACTCACACTACAACCTTTTAATAGACGCTAATATTCCTCCCCCCCTCCCTTCCGTTATCATGATAGGCATTACCTCCTCCTTTCATGTCAAATTGGGGGGGGGGGGTTACGGCATTCGCCGGTGTGAGTCCCTCAGGCCAAATTTGGGGAGGGGGAGTGTCGGCATTCGCCGGCGCTCACACCTTTTTGAGAGGGTGGAGATAGTGTAGTATCTGTTGCGAGGAGAGAGTGTCAGCATTCGCCGGTGTGAGCGCCTCAGGCCAAATCTTTTCTTGGGGGGGGGGGTATTAAGCAAATCTATAATAAAGACCAATGTGCATTTTTTTGTATCTATAATAAAGGCCAATGTGCATTTATTTGTATCTATAATAAAGGCCAATGTGCATTTATTTGTATCTATAATAAAGACCAATGTGCATTTATTTGTATCTATAATAAAGGCCAATGTGCATTTACCTGTATCTATAATAAAGGCCAATGTGCATTTATCTGCATCTATAATAAAGACCAATGTGCATTTATTTGTATCTATAATAAAGACCAATGTGCATTTATTTGTATCTATAATAAAGACCAATGTGTATTTATTTGTATCTATAATAAAGGCCAATGTGCATTTACCTGTATCTATATAATATTGTAATTTAATTACGTAATACCTCAAGTTCATAAACCAATTAATGTTTTGTAATGAAATTTATTATTTAGAGGATAGCTAAGGAAGTGCGTTAACTCACGTTTAAAAACACAATTATGGTGTTTAAAACAAGGTTAGAGAATATATACATAACATATAAAAGTGTATTCTTATGTAAAATTCACGAGGTAAGATGATGAGAGTATTCCCGAATCTATTAACCCAGCCCTTAGGGGTCCATGGGGAATATTTCATCGGGGGGGGGGGCTTTTCATTTATTGTTCATTATATTTTATAGTAATTTGAAATTGCTGAGTCATATTGTAATTTAATTACGTAATACTTCAAGTTCATAAACCAATTAATGTTTTTTAATGAAATTTATTTTTTAGAGGATAGCTAAGGAAGTGCGTTAACTCACGTTTAAAAACACAATTAAGGTGTTTAAAACAAGGTTAGAGAATATATACATAACATATAAAAGTGTATTCTTATGTAAAATTCACAGAGTAAGATGATGAGAGTATTCCCGAATCTATTAACCCAGCCCTTACGGGTCCATGGGGAATATTTCATCGGGGGGGGGGGCTTTTCAGTTATTTTTCATTATATTTTATAGTAATTTGAAATTGCTGAGTCATATTGAAATTAAATTACGTAATACCTCAAGTTCATAAACCAATTAATGTTTTTTAATGAAATTTATTTTTTTGAGGATAGCTAAGGAAGTGCGTTAACTCACGTTTAAAAACACAATTAAGGTGTTTAAAACAAGGTTAGAGAATATATACATAACATATAAAAGTGTATTCTTATGTAAAATTCACAGAGTAAGATGATGAGAGTATTCCCGAATCTATTAACCCAGCCCTTACGGGTCCATGGGGAATATTTCATCGGGGGGGGGGGGGCTTTTCAGTTATTTTTCATTATATTTTATAGTAATTTGAAATTGCTGAGTCATATTGAAATTAAATTACGTAATACCTCAAGTTCATAAACCAATTAATGTTTTTTAATGAAATTTATTTTTTTGAGGATAGCTAAGGAAGTGCGTTAACTCACGTTTAAAAACACAATTATATTTTAGGGGTCAGGACAAATTTTTTAGGGGTCAGGCCAAATTTTTTTTTTTTTTTTTGAACTTAAAATATTTCTCAGGATTGTGGGACACAGAAAAAAAAGTTAGGGGGCTGGAGAGATTAGGGGGTCGGGGACAATTTTAGGGGTCAGGCCAAATTTTTTAGGGGTCAGGCAAAATTTTTTTGTTTTTTTTTGTTTTGAAGTCAAAATATTTCTCAGGGTTAGGGGGAGAGTGAACAATTAGGGGGCTGGAGAGATTGAGGGGTCGGGGAAAATTTTAGGGGTCAGGACGAACTTTTTAGGGGTCAGGCCAAATTTTTTTGTTTTTTTTTGTTTTGAAGTCAAAATATATCTCATGGTTGGGGGAGATTGAAAAATTAGGGGGCTGGAGAGATTTAGGGGTCGGGGAAAATTTTAGGGGTCAGGACGAACTTTTTAGGGGTCAGGCCAAATTTTTTTGTTTTTTTTTGTTTTGAAGTCAAAATACATCGCATGGTTGGGGGAGAGTGAACAATTAGGGGGCTGGAGAGGTTGAGGGGTCGGGGAAAATTTTAGGGGTCAGGACGAACTTTTTAGGGGTCAGGCATAATTTTTTTCTTTTTTTTTGGTTTTGAACTGAAAATATTTCTCAGGGTTGGGGGAGAGTGAAAAATTAGGGGGCTGGAGAGATTTAGGGGTCGGGGAAAATTTTAGGGGTCAGGACGAACTTTTTAGGGGTCAGGCCAAATTTTTTTGTTTTTTTTTGTTTTGAAGTCAAAATATTTCTCATGGTTGGGGGAGAGGGAAAAATTAGGGGGCTGGAGAGATTTAGGGGTCGGGGAAAATTTTAGGGGTCAGGCGGAACTTTTTAGGGGTCAGGCCAAATTTTTTTTTTTTTTTGTTTTGAAGTCAAAATATTTCTCATGGTTGGGGGAGAGTGAAAAATTATGGGCTGGAGAGATTTAGGGGTCGGGGAAAATTTTAGGGGTCAGGCCAAATTGTTTAGGGGTCTGCCCAAATTTAGGGGCGGCGATATGTACGTATTTAGCTTCCACACCGGGGCGGCGATAGGTACTTATTTAGCATTCAGCGGTGGTGATAGGTACTTATATAGCATGTGCACATGGGCGGTAATAAGTATGTATATAGTATGCACACCGGGGCAGTGATAGGTATGTATTTAGCATGCGCACTGAGGCAGCGATCGGTTCATATATAGCACGCACACCGGGGCGGCGATAGGTACGTATATAGCACGCGCACAGGGGCGGCGAAAGGTACATATTTAAAATTCATACCGGGGCGGCGAATAGTACATATTTAAAATTCACACCGGGGCGGCGATAGGTACGTATTTAGCATTCACACTGGGGCGGCGATAGGTATGTATTTAGCATTCACACCGGGGCAGCGATAGGTATGTATTTGGCATTCGCACCGGGGTGGCGATATGTACGTATTTAGCTTCCTCACCGGGGCGGCGATAGGTACGTATTTAGAATTCACACCGGGGCGGCGATAGTTACGTATTTAGAATTCACACCAGGGGCGGCGATAGGTATGTATTTAGCATTCGCACCGGGGCGGCGATATGTACGTATTTAGCTTCCACACCAGGGCGGCGATAGGTACGTATTCAGAATTCAGGGGTGGCGATAGCTACGTATATAGCATGTACACATGGGCAGCAATAAGTACGTACATAGCATGCGCTCTGCGGCGGCGATCAGTACATATATAGTACGCGCACCGGGGCGGCGAAAAGTTATGTATTTAGCATTCGCACCGTGGTGGTGATAGGTACGTATTTAGCATTCGCACCGGGGCGGCTATAGGTACGTATTTAGCATTCGCACCAGGGCGGCTATAGGTACGTATTTAGCATTCGCACTGGGCCGGCGATAGGTACTTATGTAGCATGCACAACAAGGCGCAATTGGTATGTCTGTAGTATTCGCACTAGGGCAGCGATAGGTACTTATGTAGCATGCACACCGGGGCGCAATAGGTATTTATTTAGCATTCACACCGGGGCAACGATAGGTACTATTTAGCATTCGCAACGGGGCGACGATAGGTACTTAAATAGTATCTGCACCGGGGCGGCGATAGGTACGTATATAGTATGTGCACTGGGGCGGCGATAGGTACGTATATAGTATGGCCACGAGGGTGATAATAGATACGTATATAGTATGAACACCGTGGTGGAGATAAGTACCTATATAGAAGGCGCAGATAGAGGTGTTACTTTTTATAGAAATATGTCATATTATTACCCTGGGCAATAGGAGAAATGGTGGGGAAGAAACAGCTTTTGCAAAAGGCAAAATTAGAAAGTAGCGGCGAAATGGGGTGACCAGGGAAGATAAAGGTAGCAGATAAAGAGACGGCTATAGAGAGAGGGGGCGGACATAGAAGTTTGAATATAAAGATGTTACACACACGATCTTTCTTCAAATATATGTTTTTATGACCCCGAGCAACGCCGGGTAGCCCCGCTAGTTATTAAATAAAGGGGAAAATTTACATTCACATTCTGGGATATTTATTACATCATTATCATGTATACTTTTACTATTTACTCTTTTTCTTTTTAATAATTGAAAACATTATTCCGTATTCAGTTTATATGTTACTATTCGATTCTGTTCCTCTATGTTAGGTTCATTGGGTAGTGATGGTATGATTACTGGATTATTAAATATTTTAGGCAGATTTATATATTTTGTATCACTTATATCTATTATATACTCATACCATTGAGTAAGTTCTCCTTTCTTATACATTAAATCCAGTTGTAATAATATTTTGGATGCTTTGTTTTTGCGTTTGATTAGGAAGTTTTCTAACGTAATTGAAAGACCCGGAAATGTTAGTAATAATACTATTTTGTGGTTTTCCAAAGAATTCCTCGCATGAAACGACAGATTCTCTGTTGTTTTTATTTACATGTGATCTATCTCTAGTACCGTAGCGAGAGAAAAGCTATATACAATCGCCCTACATTCACTAATTCGTCTTGCAAGTTATTTTGCCTTGCTTTAATATTCAGATCATATGGATAAATTACTCGCATTGTCTTAATTAATTAATCTTTCTTAATTGACGCATTTTAATATTATTATTAGCAAACTTAGCAAAACTGTTATATACATTATCTTTAAAATTTTCCATCATTTGTATTTAAAAAAACAGCATTTGCTACATGTTACTTTAAAATGTACAATCACATGGTTACAGCTTTTTTTACTAGTCCTATGTAAGTTCATACGCCTATTCAAACGAAGCATTGTTTCACTTATGTATTGTAAATTACAATTTCTACATAATAACGGGTACATTACATTTTTTGACTAACATGACGAATCGAATAATTTAGGACACGATAAATTGTATTAGTAACATTTGACTGATATTCTTGTCATGTTATTAATATATATTTTACAAAATGAAGCTTCGCAAGGAGCGATCTTCAAATTATTTTCGGCCGGACATTAGCAATTCAAAAAAAAGGAGCTCCTACTTCTGTTTTCCCAATAACAACGGCTTTACGCCGTCAAGATCTTTACGACCTCCTTGGGTGATTAACCCGAGTGAATTTACTAGATCTGAAGTCTACCTAGACCTAGCTTGCGATCTTGTTTATATAACTAAAGTTATTACAATCATCTTTTATGTCGTTTTTATCTTTTATGTTAGTACGTTTAATATATATATATATATATATATATATATATATATATATATATATATATATATATATATATATATATATAATATTTGAAATTATATATGCATATATTTATAATATTTAAAATTATATATATATAATATTTGAAATTATATATGTATATATTTATAATATTTAAAATTATATATATATAATATTTGAAATTATATATGTATATATATATAATATTTGAAATTATATATGTATATATAAATAATATTTAAAATTATATATATATAATATTTGAAATTATATATGTATATATTTATAATATTTAAAATTATATATATATAATATTTGAAATTATATATGTATATATATATAATATTTGAAATTATATATGTATATATTTATAATATTTAAAATTATATATATATAATATTTGATATTATATATGCATATATTTATAATATTTAAAATTATATATATATAATATTTGAAATTATATATGTATATATTTATAATATTTAAAATTATATATATATAATATTTGAAATTATATATGTATATATATATAATATTTGAAATTATATATGTATATATTAATAATATTTAAAATTATATATATATAATATTTGAAATTATATATGTATATATTTATAATATTTAAAATTATATATATATAATATTTGAAATTATATATGTATATATATATAATATTTGAAATTATATATGTATATATTAATAATATTTAAAATTATATATATATAATATTTGAAATTATATATGCATATATTTATAATATTTAAAATTATATATATATAATATTTGAAATTATATATGTATATATTTATAATATTTAAAATTATATATATATAATATTTGAAATTATATATGTATATATATATAATATTTGAAATTATATATGTATATATTTATAATATTTAAAATTATATATATATAATATTTGAAATTATATATGTATATATTTATAATATTTAAAATTATATATATATAATATTTGAAATTATATATGTATATATTTATAATATTTAAAATTATATATATATATAATATTTGAAATTATATATGCATATATTTATAATATTTAAAATTATATATATATAA
Organism: Sepiola atlantica; assembly: GCA_963556195.1. NCBI lineage: Eukaryota > Metazoa > Mollusca > Cephalopoda > Sepiida > Sepiolidae > Sepiola > Sepiola atlantica. Next base: position 1,361,693 of record OY744539.1, on the reverse strand, counting down.
TATTTGAAATTATATATGCATATATTTATAATATTTAAAATTATATATATATAATATTTGAAATTATATATGTATATATTTATAATATTTAAAATTATATATATATAATATTTGAAATTATATATGTATATATTTATAATATTTAAAATTATATATATATAATATTTGAAATTATATATGTATATATTTATAATATTTAAAATTATATATATATAATATTTGAAATTATATATGTATATATTTATAATATTTAAAATTATATATATATAATATTTGAAATTATATATGTATATATTTATAATATTTAAAATTATATATATATAATATTTGAAATTATATATGTATATATTTATAATATTTAAAATTATATATATATAATATTTGAAATTATATATGTATATATTTATAATATTTAAAATTATATATATATAATATTTGAAATTATATATGTATATATTTATAATATTTAAAATTATATATATATAATATTTGAAATTATATATGCATATATTTATAATATTTAAAATTAGATATATATATATATTTAAAATTATATATGTATATATTTATAATATTTAAAATTATATATATATAATATTTGAAATTATATATGTATATATTTATAATATTTAAAATTATATATATATAATATTTGAAATTATATATGTATATATTTATAATATTTAAAATTATATATATATAATATTTGAAATTATATATGTATATATTTATAATATTTAAAATTATATATATATAATATTTAAAATTATATATGTATATATTTATAATATTTTAAATAAGATATATATATATATTTAAAATTATATATGTATATATTTATAATATTTAAAATTATGTATATATAATATTTGAAATTATATATGTATATATTTATAATATTTAAAATTATATATATATAATATTTGAAATTATATATGTATATATTTATAATATTTAAAATTATATATATATAATATTTGAAATTATATATGTATATATTTATAATATTTAAAATTATATATATATAATATTTGAAATTATATATGTATATATTTATAATATTTAAAATTATATATATATAATATTTGAAATTATATATGTATATATTTATAATATTTAAAATTATATATATATAATATTTGAAATTATATATGTATATATTTATAATATTTAAAATTATATATATATAATATTTGAAATTATATATGTATATATTTATAATATTTAAAATTATATATATATAATATTTGAAATTATATATGCATATATTTATAATATTTAAAATTAGATATATATATATATTTAAAATTATATGTGTATATATTTATAATATTTAAAATTATATATATATAATATTTGAAATTATATATGTATATATTTATAATATTTAAAATTATATATATATAATATTTGAAATTATATATGTATATATTTATAATATTTAAAATTATATATATATAATATTTGAAATTATATATGTATATATTTATAATATTTAAAATTATATATATATAATATTTGAAATTATATATGTATATATTTATAATATTTAAAATTATATATATATAATATTTAAAATTATATATGTCTATATTTATGATATTTAAAATTATATATATATATTTATAATATTTAAAATTATATATATATATATATATATATATATATATTTATACTATTTAAAATTATATATATATCTTTATACTATTTAAAATTATATATATATATTTATAATATTTAAAATTATATATTTATATATATATTTATACTATTTTAAATGATATACTTATATATATATTTATGATATTTAAAATTATATATATATATATATATATATATATATATATATATATATATATATATATATATATATAATTATAAATATTTGTTTATCTACAAACGTTTACGTTTCATCCTTTAGTGAATTGTCAGTGTAGAAATAATTGTTCATCCCGATCGCAGGATTCGAAACCCTCGAACACGAGTCATGCTTTAACTCAAATTCCGATGATCCAACCCACTCGGCTACTGTGAACAACTTGATAAATCAACGAAATATTAAACCTATTATAGGCAGTTGTCGTCAACAGTATTCACATAATGAACGAACATGCATTAAATCTACGACGATGGCAGTGTTAATACTACTCATTACAGTTCCCAGCCTATGTTGGGGACGAGAAATAATTATAAATACTTGTTTATTTACGTTTCATCCTTTCTGGAATATATCTTCTTCTTCTTCTTTCTTTCTTTCTTTCTTTCTTTCTTTCTTTCTCTCTCTCTCTCTCTCTCTGTATATATATATATATATATATATATAAATAAATATATATATAAATATATAAATATATACATATATATATATAAATATATATATATATATATATAAATATATATATATAAATATATATATATATATAAATATAGATTTATAAAAAGAAAAACTATACACACATTAAGGTTGTACACATAATAACTTATTTCGACCCCTTTAATTAGGTCTCCTCAGATGTATAGACAACCACGTCAAAAAAAACAAATAATGAGAGAAATTGATCGTCTTAAAAAGATAACTTCACTTTTGTGATTGGTCTATGTAAAAAGGAGGTAAATGTTAAAATAATCGAGGAGGGGTGACAGAAGTAAGATTAATTTTTTAATATATTAAAAAATTAATCGTACTCTTGTCACCCCTCCTCGATTATTTTAACATTTACCTCCTTTTTACATAGACCAATCACAAAAGTGAATTTATCTTTTTAAGACGATCAATTTCTCTCATTATTTGTTTTTTTTGACGTGGATGTCTATACATCTGAGGAGACCTAATTAAAGGGGTCGAAATAAGTTATTATGTGTACAACCTTAATGTGTGTATAGTTTTTCTTTTTATAATTCTATTTTGCTCTGTTTAAATTACATTGAGCTCTGTTATTCAGATTCTCTACACAAAATTGAAATCTACACACTATATATAAATATATATATATATACATATATATATATATATATATATATATATATATATATATAAATATATATATACATATATCTATATATATATATATAAATCTCTCTCTCTCTCTCTCTCTCTCTCTATATATATATATATATATATATATATATATATATATATATATATATGTATAATGACGATAATAATCCAGGTAAAACATCCACAAGGTAGTAATCCAAAGAATTTCAACCGGGTTTATAAAAAGTTCTCAATATCAAATAGAGCTTTATATATGATTATTTTTATTTACACATACATGTACAAACTCTGCGACACTGGCATGTCGATGTTATCGATCAATAGTTATCATCAGGCAGAGGTAGAATCCGATCTTTACCTCAGATCATATTTGGAGAGAATGAAATGGAGAGAAAATAGAAGAAAAGCAATTTAAGATTTCAAAATTTAGGGAGTCACGTTAAAAATCCAAAAAGTTAAAATCTAAAATCTAGAATCTAAAATAAAACAAAATAGAACAAATGAAATAAAATAAAATAAGATTAAGATAAAGTGAAAAGAGAGACATATTATAAAAAGGCTAAGATAAAGATAGATAGATAAATAGAAAGATAGATAGGTAGATAGATAGAAAAAATGAAAACGTCTGTTGATTCAGACAGAGAATGGAGAGGGGAGAGGGAAGGTAGCATGCAAGTGAAAGTTCAAGAAATCGGCAGTTACTTCGGCTTGGGCGAACAACGTATTGTCAAATCAGCTGTAATTCATGGCAGTCTTTATGTGTATAAGTGTGTAGACATGTTTGTGTGTTCTCAAATCAGTTGTAATTGGTAGTATCATATATGCGTATGGGCGTGCAAACGCGTGTGGTGGGAGAAAAACTAGCACCTGCAGTTCCCTAAACTCACCTTGTTACCTTTGCTGATCCGAAAAACTTGAAATAATTAAATTTAGTGATAGAGGCAAACTTCTAAACAAAAAAACAAGAAACCTCAATTAACTGAAGGCATAATAGATTACACCTTCTTAGTAATCCACTTATAACCTCTCAAGCTAATACTATCTCATTAAAAAAAAACTTTACTTATCCACTAACGGTAATTTTGTCAACATAACTATTATTTTACACCATTCTTAGTAATTATTATTTTATTATTATCATTATTATTAGTATTATCTTTATTATTATTATTATTATTATTATTATTATTATTATTATTATTATTATTATTATTATTATTATTATTATTATTATTATTATTATCTTTATTATTATTATTATTATTATTATTATTATTATTATTATTATTATTATTATTATTATTAATATCTTTTGCAGTTTTTATTACAATCACTACTTATAACCATCATTATCTATTATTAGAATAACCACCTCTATTATTATTAGTAGTAGTAGTAGTAGGAGTAGTAGTAGTAGTATTATCAGTTTTATAAATCAATATTATTATTAATTTATAATTATCATTTATAACACTACTATTATTTTTATTATCATAATCATCTTTATTACAATTATTAAAATTATTGTGGTCACCATGGTTACCATTATTATAGCTATCACTATTATTCTTCACTATTATTAATATTATTAGTATCACCACAACAGATAATTTCTCTATTATTAAATAATTTATTTTTATTATCATATTTACAACTACTATGATTAATATTAATTGTCATCTTCGTTATTTTTCTTTATCTTCTAATATTCTCTTATATTGTTATCCATCTATTGCTTACTATCTTAGATTATTATTATTATTGATTATTATTATCATTATTAATATCTTTATATTTAATTATTATACATTTAATTATTTGACATTTCTGTACTATTATCGAGATTATTATTATTATTAATGTTAATGTTCTGTTTACTATTATTGTCATTGTTGTTGTTGTTTGTAGCAGTGACAATGACAATATAACCACGTTATGATTATTGTTAATAATATTAATATTACCACTGTTACCGTCACCTGACTTTTACTTTCATTGTTATTATTAGTTTTAGTAACAATGGTTGTATTACCATTAACGATAATGCCATTATCTATAATTCTATTATTTTAATTATTATTATTATTATTATTATTATTATTATTATTATTATTATGATCATTCTTATTATTATTGTCATTATTATTATTATTATTATTATTATTATTATTATTATTAATATTAATATTAATATTATTATTATTATTATTATTATTATTATAATAATAATAATAATAATAATAATAATAATAATAATAATAATAATAATAATAATAATAATAATAATAATAATAATAATTTATCATTATTATTTACTCACTAGGAGTTATCACACTGGTCATCGTCAGTGGTCACCCACTGCCGACAACCTGTGGTATTCCCTGGAGTCTGAGTGACAACAAGTCTCCTCAGGCCTCCAGTATGCTCCACCTCTTTTCGTTCATCACCGCTGATGACCTTGCGGTAATCGCAACAGCCACCTACCAACGATTTCCTGCTGATAAGGGCCATTGGTCCCCTCTGGGGCCCGAGTGGCAACAAGCCTTCCCAAGGTCCCAGAGCTGTCCGCGCTCTTCCAGTGGAGGTCTGGTTTTGCGCTTTCCCTCCTCGACCCTCTGTCCATAATTTTCGTGGCGTCAGCCTATGCTTGCGCCTCTCTCGTGCGGTTGTATTTTCCCCGGTTCTGTTGTTTTGTGCTTCCATGTGTTTGTTCTCCATTCGTTGCTTATGTGGGTTGGTTTCCGCATTCGAGGATATTTCTCAGGATTGTAGCTGTTTTGATCATTACTGTCCTTTGTATGGTCTCAGTTATCCCTTTGATTCCTATTTCTCCTAGTCTTTTCTCCATGTTTTTGGGGACTGTTCCTAGTGCTCCTATGATTATTGGTGTTATACTGACTTTCTTCATGTTCCATATTCCTTTCAATTCTCTGGCAAGTTCAGTATATTTGCTTCTCTTTCCCGTCTCTTTGATCTTCACTCTGTGGACTGCTGGAACGGCAAAGTCCACGATTTTGCAGGATTTTTCTTTCTTGTTGATTATTATCATATCCGGTCTCCTTGCTGTTATGGGTTTGTCTGTTTGTACATTCATATCCCATATGATTTTGTGTTTTTCGTTTTCTAGTACAGTTTCTGGTTTGTGTTTGTACCGTTTTCTTGCATATTCGAAATTCAGTTGTTTGCACATTTCCCGGTGTACTTCTTTCCCCATGCTGTCATGTCTGTTCTTGTATTCCCTTTGTGCTAGCTTGCTGCATTCACTTATTATATGATTTATCGTTTCGTCTCTTTGTCCACACAATCTGCATTTGCTGTTTTCCTGGGTTTTATCTATCTTTGCTTTAATAAAGTTTGTCCTAATCGCATTGTTCTGTGCGGCCGTCAGCAGAGTCCGTTTCTCTGTTCAGGTTTCCTTTTCTTAGCCATGCCCAGCTGTTTTCATTGGCTTCATCGCTTGTGAGTCTTATAAAGCGTCCATGTAGTTGTTTTTCTTCCCACTTTTCCTTTCTTGTCTTTTTGTTTCTGGGTTCAGTGGTTCCGGGGTTGTTTGTTGGGCTGGTGTCTCTTGCTGTGGTGATCAGTCTTTCCGTGTTCTGGGTTACATATTTCTCCAGCTCTTCTTTGGTGTTTTCCACACAGTCTTCTATACTTACCAGTCCTCTACCTCCTTCATTTCTTTTCACGTAGAGTCTGTCCGTGTCGTCTTTTGGGTGCAGTGCATTGTGCATAGTCATTAGTTTTCTAGTTCTTTGGTCAAGGTGCCTGAGTTCTTCTCTGGTCCAGTCTATGAATGGTCCAGAGTATCTTATTAGTGATACAGCCCATGTGTTTATCCCTTTTACTAGGTTTCTGCTATATAGTTTAGTTTCTAAGAGTTTCCTTGTTCTTCGTAGATATTCTTTTCCAATCTTCTCTTTCATTTCTGTATATTTGATTGTGTCTGCTTCCAGAACTCCCAGGTATTTGTAACTCTCTTGTTCTCCTAGCGCCCTCATCTCCTCTTGGTTGGGGAGTTCTATACCTTCTGTCTTTTCCAGTTTTCCTCTTTTGATCTCTAGCAGTGCACATTTTTCTATTCCAAACTCCATTTGGATATCCTGGCTGAATATCCTGGTTGTGTTTATCAGCTTTTCCAGTTCTGTTTTGTTTTTTGCAAACAGTTTAAGGTCATCCATGTACATCAGGTGGTTTATTATTTGTTCTGTATCCGTAAACCTGTATCCGGCATCACACTTTCTCAGTATGTAGTTGAGTGGCATCATGGCTATTATAAACAGTAGTGGTGATAGAGAGTCTCCTTGAAAAATGCCTCTCTGTATTTTTATCTCAGACAGGTATTGTCCTCCGGCTGTCAGTTTTAGTCTCCATGTTTCCATTGCTTTCTGGATGAGATTAATAATCCTGTCTGGTATCTTGTATATTTTTAAGCATTCAATTATCCATGTTTGGGGGATTCTGTCGTAGGCTTTCTTGTAGTCAATCCATGCCATGGTTATGTTCTTTTGTCTGCTCTTCACCTCCTTCAGAGTCTTTTGATCAATGTATAGTAGATCATGTGCACCTCTTTGTCCTTTCCGGCATCCTTTTTGTTCCTCGGGGAGCAGTCCACGTTTATTATTATTATTATTATTATTATTATTATTATTATTATTATTATTATTATTATTATTATTATTATTATTATTATTATTATTACCTTCTAATATTTCTAATATTTCTTAATTATTTTATTCTTTACCTGACTATTACATTTTTTTTATTAATTCTTTATTTTTTTTATTAATTCTTAATTATTATTGTTGTTGTTGTCGTCGTTATTATTATTATTATTATTATTATTATTATTATTATTATTATTATTATTATTAATACTTAATAATGGCGGCATTTTAGTACTTTTAAATTATTACCGATATTATCATTATCATTATTATTATGATCTTATATCATTTCAATTATTATTATTATTATTATTATTATTATTATTATTATTATTATTATTATTATTATTATTATTATTATTATTATTATTACTACTACTACTACTACTAATTATGTAGACTTAATTAATTTACTAGAATATTTGTTTATCTATCAATTTATTAATGATAATTTGATAAACTCTAAATAAACTATAAAATAGTATAAATTTAGAATTAGTGACACAATTGATTATCAACCCCTTACCTCTCCCACCACACGCGTCTGGACGTCCATACGCATATATGATACTACCAATTACAACTTATTTGAAAACACACAAACATGTCTACACACTTATACACATAAAGACTGCCATGAATTACAGCTGATTTGACAATACGTTGTTCGCCCAAGCCGAAGTAACTGCCGATTTCTTGAACTTTCACTTGCATGCTACCTTCCCTCTCCCCTCTCCACTCTCTGTCTGAATCGACAGACGTTTTCACTTTTTCTATCTATCTACCTATCTATCTTTCTATTTATCTATATATCTATCTTTATCCTAGCCTTTTTATGATATGTCTCTCTTTTCACTTTATCTTAATTTTATTTTATTTGTTCTATTTTGTTTTATTTTAGATTCTAGATTTTAGATTTTAGATTTTAACTTTTTTTTATTTTTAACGGTCCTAAACCACGTGACTCCCTAAATTTTGAAATCTTAAATCTCTTTTCTTCTTCTATTTTCTCTCCATTTCATTCTCTCCAAATATGATCTGAGGTTAAGATCGGATTCTAACTCTGCCTGATGAGATCTCAGTTCATAATAACTGTTGATCGATAACATCAACATGCCAGTGTCGCAGATTTTGTACATGTCTGTGTAAATAAAAATAATCATATACATATGTATATATACTAGCCGTACCTACCCAGCGTTACTCATAAGGCAGTGATGTTATTTTAGTTTTTAATTTCTATTTGTTTGCATATTTATTTTCTAAAGTATACGGAAAAAGAAATAAAATGTTATTTGTAAAGGACACAATCTTGATATATTCTCCAATTCAAATATGTAATTCACCTGATTTGGCCAAGATCAAAGTGTAGTATCTGTTCCGATGGATACTACACCCCATAGACTGATATTGTCTTGGCCTTCGGGGCTTGATTTACGCTGGTCTATGGGCTGTCCTGTGCAGTTCTAGGAGGTCCACTCTCCAGGCTTTGCCTCCCCTTTTTGGGGAGGAGTAAGTTTATTGCTTACTGTCTGAGGAACCCCTACCGGGGAATGCCAACCGGGCTGCCCAGGCAATTTTTAATGGCCAGAGTGCTCACCTTCTCGGGTGCTGGTTTATCAAATCTCACTTCCCGACCTTGTGTCACATCTTACCTTGTGGGAGGTAGATAAATAAATTGATTCTCAGAAAGTCCAAAAGTCCAGAAAAAAAGTCGGATGCTCATCAAAAAGCCCACTGAACAATCTGTCCAAAAGTCAAAGTAAACTCAAACCAAAATTACAAAGAAAATATAAAATAATAAATTCTTTAATTTGGTATGAATAACCGATATTTCTTCCATTCGGTAGATTATTCAAATAAAAGGTTTCTTAAAACATTTATTTATTTACTTATTTTATGTTTGTGTGTGTCTGCGTAGTATTTTATTTTAAAACTGCATTACAGTGTCGGTTGGGTGTACTGGAATTTCATCGATTTGTACCATGCCGGCTCTTGGGTAGAAACGGCTTATAGTGTCAGACTGACTTTTCAGCTCCGTTCAGTAGACGAAGACATCGAGAAAAAAGTGAAAACTAAAACACAAATGGCGGGTGCAAGACAAGCGATGTGCACTTTGTGTGTTCCTCCATAATAAACATTCCTTTTAGGTATTATTTTTAACAGTGCGCGATCAAGTTGATCCACAAATATCGAAAATCGTTAGAGAAAGATAAACTAAGCCTATAAAAGCCCTATTAAGCAAACACGACTAAACAAATAACAAACACGAATAAAAACGAGTTTTTAATGAAATTTCTATGAAATAAAGAGCTATCTTTTGTTATTGTTTGTTTAAGATATTTTTTTTAATATGCTTTTAAGCATATTAAAAATAAACTATCTTAAACAAACAATAACAAAAGATAGCTCTTTACGAAGAAGGGATATCTATTATGAGAGAACACCAAGAGTAGGCACCGCTTGTCTGGAATCGGTGATTTTTGTTTTTCCTCTTTTTCTAGTGAACGCTACAGAAGAGTCAATTTGTACCCCAGACCTGGCATGATCAGATCGATGAAACCTCGGTACACCTAACAGATGCTGTAATGTACAGTTTTTTTTAAAATAAACTATTTTATATTAGTTTTTGTAGAACTTACAAACGAGCACTTTATTTATTTGTTTTTTCAACTAACTCATTATATATGGTATATAAATAATATATATATATATATACATATATATATATATATATATATATATATATATATATATATATGCGTGCATATATACATAGGAAATCTGCCTGGTGCTGGCTAAATGTCTCTTCAATGCAGATCGGTATATAAGCGTTTCCGTCTTCCCACTTTCAAAGCAGTCTTGTAACATAAAATTGGCCGCGATCGACACGGACTAACACAGGTCGCAGGCGTCCTGGCCTTTGTAGTCATACAGTAATAAATTGAGTAACTCCGCCTTATTTATGGCAACTCTGCGCTCATTTGGATGTCAGGGCTCCTGCTGAACTCCATATAATGATGAATTGTTGCGATCGACTGGATTAGGTACCGCCCTCAACTTATCCGATTTAGCTGAAGTCAATATGCTGAACCCGTAGCGCAAAACAGGTAATCTCGACCGCAAGACAAAACATGTCGTATTCAAAGTTTTCTTAAATACTAGCTGTTCCTGCCAGGTACTGCCTGGTAATCTTGTTACTTTTAGTTTTGTTTCGCATTATTTTACTATGCATTCTTGTTTTTGTTATCAAAGTTTTATTATTTTTATTAAATGGGAATTTAAAAGTTAATTGTAATTATAACAATATTGTTTGATCATTAAATTCTTGAGTTGAAACAAATGTTTATGAAACTATACAAATAATAATTGTATGGAGAAAACTGCAAACAATTTTATTAACATAATCTGAACCCGGTTATATACATGGAACGCGTAACCATTTTATGGTAATTTACGCACAGGAAAAACGACTCACTCTAATTATCCAGGCATAGTGATGAAATACTATAAAAGCATGGTTTTTCTTACATACTGTAATACAGGTTTCTCGATATTAAAAATATCAGAAAATGAAGATCTTGAAATAGAAATACCAAGAATGTGACACATAAAAACATTAATAATTCCAGTAGTATATTGAGCACTGGGCTTAATTAGGAAAGGCTGAAATAACGCAATTGAAAATATCACTGGCAGTCAGCTGGAAAAATACAAAAACATTCTTCTGAAAAACAACTTACGAAAGGCTTTGTCAATATAAAGGAAAGGTTCTCGACTGAGTTCCAATCTCTGGATCCTCGTCATAAGACATTGACAGAAACAACTCGTCTTAATACCATAACTGCAAATAACTTTTCTTTCTTTCCTCCATGTGCCTAAAATCAAATTGAATTTTCATAAAAAATGTTTCTTTCCAAGAACTTCCCATATGTGAAACATGTTACTACGGATTGCTTCCCTGTGGGCTACGACATGACTATCTTCAAATCTAATGGCAATAAATACTTGTCATAGAATCTCCTCATATC
>OY744539.1:1327500-1340000 GCA_963556195.1 Sepiola atlantica | reverse complement strand
ACTTTGTCGTGTATCCATTTTTTTAACTGATGTTGTGCTAGCATTAGGCATTCATATACAATATGCGCTAAGGTTTCTTCCCTTTCATTACACAATCGGCATATCGGTGATTCTGCAGTTTTATCAATGTAATGTTTGATGGACCTAGTGCGAGTGGTTTGTTCCTAGGCTGCCATTAAGGTGCTCTCAGTAGATCTTTTGAGATCACATCTGACCAATGAATAACAGTTGTCATTACCTCCAAATGCAGTATTCTTAAAGAATACATCGTGTAGTTTGGTTCCAAATAATTTTAACCCGCTCTCTTACAACCTTTGATTCTTTTTCACCCCAGTTGTTTGTATTTCCTCTCATTTCACTTCACGAAGAAAAATCGCATTACTTGCAGAAATATATTTATATAGACTACCTTCTTCTATATTCACAACATCTTCAACACTAAGTAGACCTCGACCACCTTCCTTTCTAGGTAGATACAATCGATCTGCATCTATTTTTTTTGCCAAAGATCCATAAATTGTAAGCGTTTTTTGTGTTTTGCTATCTAAACATTTTAGTTCATATACATTCCAGTCATGTATACATGCAGTATATCGAATGATAGCTACTGCTCTGGCATTGATAGCAGATATTGTATTTCGACTGTGGAGGTGCGATTTAAGAATAACGCTTTCCCATCTGTTGTACTCAACTGTGACCTAATTTCTCATTTTCTTGTTTTTAATGTTATCCGTCTTCAGTGTCCCCAAGTATTTGTAGCCCTTCTCACTGTTTACATTCTTTATCAGATCTGTTATTGGGAGTTAAAAGCCATCTGAGTGGACCAGTTTACCCATTTTTACAACAATAATGGCACATTTAGTGATGCCAAATTCCACTCGTATGTCGTCACTAAATAATTTAACCGTATTCATTAAGGTATCAAGTTGGGTTTCATTCTTTCCAAAAACCTTAAGGTAATTCATAAATAGTAAGTGGTTGGTTGTAGGAAGTCCTTTCCCAAGTTAATATCTTGCCTTCACATTACGTAAGAGAAGTGTCATTTGGATCAAATTATTGTCAGAGTGTCATTGGGATCAAATTGCTATTATCATTATTATTATTTGTTGTAGTAGTAGTAGTAGTAGTTATATTATCTATATAATAAAAGAAAACGCTTTTTCACATAATTACTTGAAATTCTTTGTTAACGATACAGGAAAATAGGAAACACTGTTGATTCAAAGCCTATAACTGATTAGTAATTGAAATTGTTTTGGTTGGGTGCAACGTACCCTCGATAGCAAGTGGTACACATTTCTTCACAAAGTTATAACAGATGTTGGGTAAGCTGATGGGATAGTTGGATTTCAAAAATGGGGTCTCTTATATTTGTAGAAAGCATAAATATTGAAATATATCACCAAAGATGGAATTATCAGATACAATTATGCCTATGAAAAAATGTAGTAAAATCGGCCAATATTCAGAGGGACATAAAATGAGCAATGTTTTATATTTTTTAAATATTCAGGGTAGACTATTTCCTTTAATATTAAATGATTGAGATTGATTGGCTAATTGTAGTCACGTAAGACAAATCCTTGAGTGTTATTGGAGCCGAAGAGTAGCAGGTAGAGGCGGGCAGTAGCGGCTATAAAAAGTGCTGTCGATTAACTATTATAAACGCAAATAGATCACACGTTACTCAAATAAGACCAAACTTTCGGAAGAGTTATGGAATTGGAGACGTGTAACCAATTATTTCCTTTATTGCCATTTTATATAGAGAAATTCGAACTTCTTGCGCTCATAAAGGAAGGTCTATTGGACTGGAAACAAATAATAATTGCCTCAGTCTAGAAGAATTTCTGTTCACTGACTACAGACAGAAGAGATAGACATAAAAAATATAATAAAGCGAACAGAAAATAGATGAATTAAGATTTCTACGCTCACAACAGATGTCCACTCGATGGGAATACAATAACAGTTGCCTCAGTCTAGAAGGATTTCTCTTTTAGTGACCGCGGAAAGCTTCACGAATATTTTTGAGTCACATTTACTTCTTGGTGTAGTGGTTTTTATTTTTAAGAATAAACCCTTACTTAAAACGAAGAAAACGTGTCCCAGTCACCCAAAACATAGGGAAATCTATTTTGTTTTATTTACAAAACTAAATAATTATTAAACAAATTCTATTTTAATCACCTAATTTACTTACAGTTACATGGGTTCTTTTATGAGTTTTAAAAAATTATTCTCTAACATTTCTTTTTATTAAATTGAATCATTATTTTATACTTTCCCAGGTTAACGACAAAACATTAAAAATCCTATTTTAATCACCTAAATTACTTATAGTGAAATGGGTTCTTTTCTGCTTTTTTCAGAATTAATACTTTAATACTTATATTTTTGTATTAAATTATTGTAAGTAGTATATGCACGAATATATATATATATATATATATATATATATATATATATATATATAAAATATGAGACTAAAACTATACTTTTTCAGAATTGAACCTATAGTGAAATGGTTTAAGCTTAATATACGAGATAGAGCAATTATAAAGATAAATGAAAGAATAGCTATTTCATCTTCGATTGTTCAATGCAAGGTGTACTCGATACAAACATGTTTATTTTTTATTTTATTTAAAAAAAAGAAATTTTCATTTCATATATATATATATATATAAATATATATATATATATACATATATATATATATATATATATATATATATATATATACGATAGTGTGTGTGTTCGTGTTATATCAAAAGCTCTGCGCATGCGTGCCGCACCTAGATTTGGAAAAGCATTCAAGTCACCTAATTTTCATAATATTTTCAAGTATTTCCCTTAGGCGCAACGGTTAGCGACGTAGGATTTTGACGTCGGTTTTTGACGTCAGCCCGACTGGTTCGATCTCAACCAACCTCTTAGATTTGTGTTTCTACATTATGGTAGGGAGGTGACGACCGGGAAGACACATATTAATACGATAGCGTGTGTGTTTTTTTGTGTGTCACGCTTACATAAAAAGCAACGACCTTCCGAATCTTTGTATGGTACTCATGAATTTCAGCTAAATTTAAATTAATAGACCAACTCGACAATCGACTAAATCCCATCCATTCACTGTGAAGGTCCCAAGATGCCGGAGAGCTTTCTACTCAAATAGCTTCTTTCCTCGTGCTGCTGGCCCCTGGAACTCCCTCCCTGCCCTCTGTTTCCTCGACGGTACTGACATGCAGAAATTTAAAACTAATGTAAACAGACATCTCGCTGCACAGATCCCAGTTTAGATTGACCCCCCCCCCCCAATCTTCTCCCCTTTTCTTTCTTCTCAATAACCCCTTACGTCTACAGTGGCGGCCTGCCTTGTCTGGGGTGAACTACGTTAAAAAAAAGAAAGTAAGATTGATCAAATCGAGAAAAAAGTCTGACGGACGAACACGAAACCGCTTTTATATGTTACGAACAAGATAATTAGTATTGAAAACATCATTTTGTGTAATTTACACGGGTCCCGCTAGTATATATATATATATATATATATATATAAGAAAAAGCAAATAAAAGAAACACTTGCTTTTGTCATATTTACTAATGTCGAAATATTTTCATTTCTTGCATTGTGATAGTCTTCTCATACTCGACATGTCATATTTCGACATTAGTAAATATGACAAAAACAAGTGTTTCTTTTATTTGCTTTTTCTTATTTATTAAAACTTACTTGATTAGTCAGGATTTCTACACAGTGATCTAATGTGTGTGACCGTGTTCCCAAGCACGTTCACACACATTAGATCACTGTGTAGAAGTCTTGCCTTATTAAATAAGTTTACACGAATGCCACTTTTTAAAATGTATTTATTTAAAATTGTACTGTTATTGTTGACGGGACGACATAATTCGATTTTGGGACAATTCATTTTAAAATGGGTAAAGTCGTAATTGCTAACATTAGCGACATCACATTAATCGCCAATAACTAGTTTTCATGATTGGACGATTTCAGTTGTTTTTAATGTGTGTAAAGGTGATAACGTAGTACGAACATGAAGTACCTTTACGTATTATTATATAAAGTTTCGCTCTAAGAATACATATGTATTTTTTCTAGAAAATAATTATTTTTCATTTTGTTTATTTGCAGGTACGTGTCGTTTTCATATCGAACATATTTTCTGAATGGTAAGATTACGTTTTTTTCATTCAAAAAGGGGGAAATATAAGTGAGAAAAAGTATTTCGTTTTAAAATTAATGATGAAAATTACTTCGGGTGGTGTAAATAGCACAGTAATTTAAATTAGTGCAGCAAACCCAGTTTAGTTGTGGCGAATGTGAAAACCTGTGGCAGAAATGGCTTTCACTTATCCTATTGCGCCATAAAAGGACTCGAGAAAGAACAAGTGCATGTCGGAACAAGAGTATTATTATCTGTATCGATAGCGTGCAACCGGCGTCTGTTGCGATCACTGAAACAAGAGCCTAAAAGAAGATCGGAGATGCGTTTTAGCACTCAAATAGCTAAGATCATTCAGTGAAAGAGGTCAGTATTGAAAACGGTGTTGTTATAGAAAATTATACTACGTAACGAAATTCCGGTGGCGAGCATATTGCTTTTGAGATTAGTATTAAAAATTGTGTTGTTGCAGAAGATCATACTACATTACGATGTTCCAGTGGCGAGCACCGTGTTCTCGAGATATGTATTGAAAACGGTTTTGTTAAAGGAAAGTGTACCATATAATAAAGTTCCGGTGCCGAGCACATTGCTTCTGAGATCAGTATTACAAACGGTGTCGTTGGAGAAAAGTATACAATGTAACGAACTTCTCGTAACGAATACATTGTTTCTTAGCTCAGTATTAAAAACGGTGTCGTTGGAGAGAGGTATAATATGTGATAAAGATATAGAGGCAAATACGTTGTTGTATTGAATATGTGAGTCACCTGACAAAAGTATACCACGTAAGAAAGTTCCAGTGGCGAACAGGTTGTTTCTATCAACACAGACGAGTTTTCTATACTTTCATTTCTTTTTTTTTAATTTCTTTATTAGTACCGAACTTGCTTTAAAAAAGAAACAGCTTCTTATTTGAATCGAATTGAAAATAGTAATAGTCGTAATTTGCCGCAGTTTCTGTCATTTATTGTTTGATATATGTTTGTTAATGTTTTATTTAATGTTTTGTTAATATATATTCGTTATAACGAAGTTTTATTTAAATACTTTACTTACGTTAGCGATAAATTATTAAAGCAACGTGTATCGAATATTGATGATGAGATAAATCGCAGTTTTTTTAATATCAAGCAAAGGAAATGTATTTTTTTAATTAACGAGAATATGAGTTCGCGTTTGTTAAATGAACAGTGTTTCCGCCCCCTCGTATTCTTCGCTTCATAATCTTTATACCTCTTCCTTCTTCCTCCACTCAATGTTCGTCTTACTAAGGATTGATAAAAACGGAAACCTGTATTATATACACAGTCTGTAAACAGTAGCTGGGTTCCTAACAGATACTAAGACTCCGGGTTAGAATGGATTTGGTAGTGATGGAAACTAAGAGTATACGTCACACGACCCAAAGCTCTCAGATTGGAACCTCACGACCTGATGAAATGTTGTATCATATCTAGAACGGCTAGATGGACAGATTGGGTAGTTTATAGAGTTTGGAAATAGGATACAAAAAGTAGAAAGGGCTGAGAAAGAATGGTTTCAGGGGTGTTGGGGTGAGGTAATGGCGAACATTCTTATCAAGAGTGCCTGAGGCAATTTGGTGTCATGCCCGGGATCAATTTGATTGAACACTTTGATGAAACCCTTACAAGTACTACAACTCCGGCTCAAAGTTGACATGGGAATAATGGCAACTCCCCAAAGTCCACGAATTAGAGTCTTTCAACCTCCATTTTAAGAACTATGGGACCACATTTAAAAGAAGATAATTATGCAATCTAAAAATAAATGCTTTTTCAATTTTCGCGGTTTCGTAACATGTATTATCTTAGGTTTGTGAGAAAATAATATCAGACTTGATCTTTAATTTCAAATGTGTATACATCAACTGAAAGGCAACTCTTACATTCGGAACAAAATCATTATAACCAAAACATTGCGGAATCTACTGCGAATCATTACTATTACCGACACAAATCATTTTAAAGGAAATACAATTGCGAAAATTACTCAAAATCAATTTATTTTTCTTTATCTACTCATTTATGACCTATTTGAAAAAAAAAAATTAATAGACGTTATTAGTATTTTAAGTTTCAATAAATACCGGATGTGAGCTAAGTAGCCATGTTTGTTTATTCAGTTGGTAACGTATACAAAAATGGGCTGAGATTCGATATTTCTAAAACTTTGAATGCTTAAATAATTATTTTCTTAACACAAATAAGTCACAAATGAGTAAGTAAAGCAAAATAAATTGTTTGTGACTAAATTCATAACTGTATTTCTTTGAAAATAATTTATGTCGGAAATAAGTAATGATTACCCAATCCCAGCACCACAGCTACGTCGCCGAAACCAGTAAAAAAAATCACGACAAATCCATCTTAATAACTGACCGTTCCATTTTGCACCTTATCTCAGTCGAAACGTCAGGGATCCTCTCTATCATCCGAGACAACACAATGTCTATAATGACGTCATCCCACAACGTCTAAGACTTTTCGTATCTATTTCTCGTTTCTACGCGACGAACCGATAGTTATTTGGTTAAATAGAAAATTCCCTCTCTGTCATGACCGCCATATCTGAAATCTAAAATTTTAACCGGTGTTAATCCAATAAAAAGAAATATCCGATTATATTTTTGGCCATTTTTTTTGTTTTCAACAATTAGTCTAATTGCTGACAAATAATAAAATCAAACTGTTTTTATAATTGGAAATTTTATTCTTTTTTAGTTTTCAGAATATCTTTTAAATAGTTAAATTATTAATTTTAAACAAAATATAATTATGTTACAAAGTAATATACAATTATTAATAAATATTACATTTAAACTGTTTTTTATGAATTTAAATTTTTCTTAACAACATTGAAATAAATTATAAATTCTCCCACCCTTTTAATTATTTAACTCTGAATCTGTGATTTTTACGTATTTAACTCCAAAACTAACTTTTGTATTTATTTAATTATAAATCTCACCCTTTAATATTAAACTCTATATCTGTGATGTTTACGTATTTAACCTTAAAACTCACTTCTGTATTTATTTAATCATAAATCTCACCCTTTTTAATATTCAACTCTAAATTAGTTGATGTTTACGTATTTAACTCTAAAACTCACATCTGTATTTATTTAATAATAAATCTCACCCTTTTTAATATTCAACTCTAAATCTGTGATGTTTACGTATTTAACTCTAAAACTAACCTCTGTACTTATTTAATCAGAAATCTCACCCATTTAATTATGTAACTCTAAATCTGTAATGTTTACGTATTTAAGTGTAAAACTCACTTATTTATTTATTTACTTATACATATCATCCTTTAAATTATGTAACTATAAATCTGTAATGTTTACGTATTTAACTCCAAAACTCACTCCTGTATATATTTAATAATAAATCTCACCCTTTTTAATATTCAACTCTAAATCTGTGATGTTTACGTATTTATCTCTAAAACTCACATCTGTATTTATTTAATCATAAATCTCACTCTTTTTAATATTAAACTCTAAATTTGTGATGTTTACGTATTTAACTCTAAAACCCAAATCTGTATTTATTTAATCATAACTCTCACCCTTTTAAGTATTTAACTCTAAATCTGTGATGTTTACGTATTTAACTCTAAAACTCACTTCTGTATTTATTTAATCATAAAACTCACCATTTTAATTATTTAACTCTAAATCTGTAATTTTTCGTATTTAACTCTAAAACTTACATCTGTATTTATTTAATCATTAATCTCCAACTTTTAATTATATTACTCTAAATCTGTGATTTTCACGTATTTAACTTTAAAACTCACATTTGTATTCATTTAATCATAAATATCACCCTTTTTAATATTAAACTCTAAATCTATGATGTTTACGTATTTAACCTTAAAACTCACTTCTGTATGTATTTAATCATAAATCTCACCTTTTTAAATATTTAACTCTATATCTGTGATTTTTACGTATTTAACTCTAAAACTCACATCTTGATTTAATTAATCATTAATCTTACCCTTTTTAAGTATTTAACTTTAAATCTGTAATTTTTCGTATTTAACTCTAAAACTTCCATCTGTCTTTATTTAATCATACATCTCTCCCTTTTAATTATTTAACTCTAAATCTGTGATGTTTACGTATTTTACCCTAAAACTCACATCTGTATTTATTTAATCATAAATCTCACCCTTTTAATTATTTAACTCTCAATCTGTGATGTTTACGTATTCAACTCTAAACCTCACATCTGTGTTTATTTAATCATAAATCTCACCCTTTTAAGTATTTAACTTTAAATCTGTGATTTTTATGTATCTAACTCTAAAACTCACTTCTGTATTTATTTAATCATAAATCTTACCCTTTTAATTATTTAACTATAAATCTGTGATTTTTAAGTATTTAACTCTAAAACTCACATCTCTATTTATTCTCACCCTTTTATTTATTTTTACCTTAACGAAATATAGAGCTTAAAAGAACAAACGGACCTTTTGAGGGATGAATATAGTTATGATCAGGGTTTCAACAAATCGTAAATGTCGACTATCCCCGACCATAAAATGAAAGCGATAAGGTCGTGCGTGTTAAAACAGCATGGAAAAATGTCGATTGCTGGTCCATCTGGGAGAAAAAGAAAGAAAAACGGTATTAAATACAATGCTAAACGTCGATTGGGGCGATCAGAACGAAATCGGACGGTTTTTAAGTAGACCCCCGAGGAAACTCAAGCGATTATAATAATTATATGACTAGCTGTGGAAGCAAAGGGCGTGTAAGTCGTGACAAATAGAAAATATAATGTAGGAAATCTCGACCAAACATATTCTCTGTTGGGTTTCGACTGTTTCAAGCGGCTTATTACCAAAACCAAAATCTATTGATCTTCGAAGTTGTTGCCCACTAGATTTTAGCTTGACTTTACGAACTTCCAAGTTGTTTTTTTGATTTTGTTTTTACTAATGGGTGACCATCAAGGCCAAGAAAACTCGAGGATAAGGGTTAATGTATTGGGTGACCAAAAAGTTCATTCATTTTTTTGAATGTTATCTTTCCGGCCTACTAAATATCGTTTTATATTCCTATTCTTCAACTCCTGTATTTAGTGTAGTGCTTATGTTGACATCAGTGTGTAATAACCCAAACCCGAGCAGAGGAGTTCTTATATTTTTGCTTATATTTCAGGCCTTTAAATAGAAGATCAAACAGAACGACATCTTATACTTTGTTACTACAGAAAAGAGAAAAAAGCTACAGAAACCTGCATAAATATATGCCATGTGTATGGGGAGAATTCTGTTATAGAACGGGTGTGTCAGAAATGGTTTGCTTGATTCTAAAACCAATACTTTCGGTGAGAGATGCTCTTCACTCTGGCCGACTAAAGATGAACCACAGTGATCAAGTTAAACAAGATTGCCGTTTGACAACCCGAAAAGTCGCAGATATACTGAATATTTCCAAATCGAGCGTGGAAAATGAATTGCATTAATATCCACTCAAAAAACGAACGAACTTTTTGGCACACTCAATATAAGAAGTAAATATATTATATTTTCATTTCTTGCATTGTGACAGCATTCTATGGCTCCTTAGTGCACGCAATACTTCACGCAAACATCTCCTTATTAAAAATTGAATGTTTTGAAATTGCGACTTTGGGGAAAAGAAGATAAAATATACCACCTATTATAGTTACGCGGTATTCTAGAAAAAAATCTCCTCATTGTTAAAAGGCGCAAAATGGGGGAGCATGAGAAGGAATGATTGTCAGCGGTTAGATGGAGTACACGAACATCGAGAAAAGGTATGAACTGCGTTTGGTTACTTATGGTATGATTTATGACAAGAATTTGTTTACATTGGATTGGAAGCAGAACTAGTTGTAATCTACGGGGAAGCAATCTCGCAGTAATGTGTTCCACAGGCGGGAATCCCTTGCAAAACTCCGTCATACTAAAAATTCCTTCTGACGCTAGACCTTCATAGGGAGAAAGTAAAGTCACCTTCCGTTGTGGTAGAGAAACGTATTCTGGTTGTGAGTATATTACGAAGAGAAATCAGAGATTCTAGTTCAATCAAGCATCTTTCATGGAAATGACTATAGAGTAGAGATAGAGAGACTAGCGACGTCTCTTCTGTGAGAAGGAAGTAAAGTCTGCCATTTTGGAGGAGATGCTTGCACGTTACGAAATGCGCTAAACACTGTCCTTATTTACTTGTGGGGATATAAAGCTGCATCCCAAATGGCATTGTATTTATGTGTAATACCGTGGCCTTTGCCGTCTGCATTATAACACCACTAAATGTAAAGAGAAGGGTAAATAGAAGTCTTAGACTGTTCGTCTATATCGGGATAGTTGCAAGACGCTGGGCAATCGATCTTGTGGAGAAGGGAAAATATTATATATATATATATATATATATATATATATATATATATATATATATATATATATATGAGAAAGAAAGGATGATAGTAATCCGACGTAATGAAAAAGGAAAAAAAAACAAGAGATATATTTTTTTTTATATATTTATCAACGTTTCGTCTTAATTGTAAGACTTTCTCAGGATGATAATTTGAAGAAAAATGTCATGCAAGTAGATCGAGATTTTGGGTTGACATGATGGAAACATAAAAGCTTTCCATATTCATTTCATTCTCCGTCACCACTGACTTCTCACAGTCTGGACTCTCCTCCCGCGTTCACAGTAGCCACGGCTACCACTTTCTTTTATCTATCCATCATGTCAACCCAAAATCTCGATGTACTTGCATGACATTTTTTTTCAAATTATCATCTTGAGGAAGTCTTACAATAAAGACGAACCGTTGATGAATATTTTAAAAAATATTCCCACATAAAACGAAAACATAAAGTCGCCACCTCCCTTCACCAGGATATACATGCTGGGGACCGCTTATGAATTTTATATTCCTTAAAAACTTTATTCATTGGAGAAAGCCGGCTCAACCCGCCCAGAATTAATGCCGCAGCAGGTAGCAGGTACCTGTGACCCATTAGGTCATTATCTTTTATATGTATTATTAAACGTTCGGGGTATTATGATGTTATAAAGAAAGAATTGTAACTTTTGAAAAATTAAACATTTATTTCAAAGTAAATATATGTATCTATTCTTTCCTTTGTATCAAATATTCGTTTTAATCCGCCATGCTCCCTATCTCTCCCTTCCCCATCTCTTTTTCAATCTCTATTTCTATACATCTCTCTTTCGCATATCTGTTTTCCATATTTCCCTTTATTATATAGGCCATTTCCTTCCTTCACATAATTATAGTAGTAGTTCAGGGGTCTAGGCAATGCGTCTAGCAGACGATCCGTAATCCTTCGTTTAACGGTTTGTCTATAACGCGTTATGACGGATATATATATATATATATATATATATATATATATATATATATATATATATATATATATATATATATATATATGAGAGAGAGAAAGAAAGAGATAAAATTATTTAATAATAAATATTTAATTACCTACAGACGTGTACGTTTCATACTTTCGGAATCATCAGTTTAAGGATAATTATTCACACCGGTCGCACGATTCGAAACCCGGAACAAGAGTCACCTTTAACTTTAAATCCGGACTTACTAACCGATTAGGCCATTCTGAATAACTATACGAAGTGATAAGAAATAAATCATATTATGCCGAGCAAGCACGGTAGCCAGCCGTCTTGACAGTGTTAAACAATGAGGAACATGCACACACACACACACACACACACACACATATATATATATATATATATATATATATACTGTATGTGAACGTGTGTGTAAAACAAGTTTATTTTCTAAATGTAACTGTCAACTTAAATAAGGGAGCATATGAGCTATGTACAAAAGGATAACGCAAACCCAATTTACGTCTACCCATGCTCAAACCACCCGTATACTGAACAGTGAAACTTAAAATCACCCATTACTCAAAACTAGCCAACTTACCCACCTGCTATATTACATAAGAACCGACATATCAGAATTAAGGTTATAGTCGGAATTATTTCTATGAATGCATTAATAAGTTATTATAAAGAGCCCTTCTAAATGGATGCTCCAAAGAAAATATAGACGATTTAAGTTTCCTTCAAAACGATAAAAGGGGTTAGCATATTTTAAATAAGAGGTTAGTCGGTGAAAGATTGTACGAAAAGCAATCGTTCTACAGCCAGCTTTGAGAGTATGACATCAGCTCAAAGGCAAATCTATTCTTCTGTCTGTTGGGATTTGTTTGCTTTTATAAGCGG
>OY744539.1:1272500-1322500 GCA_963556195.1 Sepiola atlantica | reverse complement strand
CTGCGCTTGAGATTTTGTAATAGTTGCATTACTGAGGCTTTAATTATTAGTTACTGATAATAATAATAATATACTTAACATAAAATCAGAAATAATCTCATTCTGCCTCTATAGACGTAAATTTAAATACGAATAACTTAAAATCAATGAAATAATTAAACACCAAACTTGGATATGAACTTTAAATTAATCATATCTTTACTGAAGTGATACTTAAATGTGTGTTTATATAATATTAAATTAAACAACATTTTTAATATAATGAAAAAAATAATATCAATAATTATAATAAAAATGTGCTAATAATAATGCTTATGATAACGATGTTAAAATATATTTAACTCTTATTACCGATAGGAAAATAGTGAGTATGTGATCTTGATTGCAATATTAAGAACATTTTATAGATAAAATATCGGAAAATAAAATAATGTATACCTTATTAATATTGCCTTTAGCACCATCTTTGTCTGTATTTTATCTTTATTCTCATCTGCATTTTTGTTTCAGTTTTTGTTTATATTTAGTAATTTTGATTTGAATCGCCTTACTATTTTTATTATATGTGCTTTCATCTTGCTTTTTGGATTTTACTGGTTTTAATCTATAACATATTTTTGCCACCTGAATCTTTATTTTGCGTTACTTAACGTTTTTGATAAGAATGTTTCTATGAGAGAATTTATGTGTGAAGACTTCTGTATATGTTTCGATACAAATATATGTGTGATTATTTATATATACATAACCATATATATATATATATATATATATATATATATATATATATATATATATATGAGAAAGGAAGGATGTATTAATCCGACGAAATGGGAAATGAAAAAGGAAAAACCAAAAAGAATGTTTTTTTATATATTCATCAACGTTTAGTCTTTATTTATAAGACTTCCTCAGGATGATAATTTTAAGAAATATGTCATGCAAGTACGTGAAAATATTGGGTTGACACGATGGGTTGATGAGAAGAAGTAGTAGCCACTGCTGGGGGCACAGGACCAAGGTCCGGGCTTAGTGAAGTCAGTAGCATGGAATGAAATAAATGTGGATGGTTCTGAGTGAAAAAGTGGAGGGGTGGGGGTGAACGGAATAGATATCTTTAATAAAGACGAAACGTTGATAAATATATAAAAAACATCCTTTTTTTGTTTTTTCCTTTTTCATTTGCTATATATATATATATATATATATATATATATATATATATATATGTATATATGTATATATATATAATTATAAATATTTGTTTATCTACATACGCATACGTTTCATCTTTTCGGGAATCGTCATACGGATCGCAGGATTCGAAAACCCGATTGTACGTTTGTTTTCCCATATCCTGAAGGATTTTATGTCTGCAATTTTCCAATACTAATTCCGTCTGTAGCTGTGGAATGTATCGTCATGTTTCAAATACAGTTGTTTACACAGTTTCCTGGTTTAATTATGTATGTTTTTTTATCCTTTTGATCTAGCCTGCTGCATTCACTTATTCGTCGTGTTTTCGAAAATTGTTAATACCGTTCGAAAGTCGGCCATTTTATTTATTTTTGTGCGCACATTTTCGACTACACCGTTTCGCCTTTTTTTTGTACACATAGTCTACATTTACTGTTGTCCTGAGTCTTGTTTATCCTGGATTTTATAGATCTAGTTCTAGGCGCATGGTTTGATGCGATCTTCAGTAGCATTTAAGATTCTCTTTTCAAGTGTTCTTTCGATGAGTTACGTGTACTGTGTCTTTGGTCAATCTCTTAAATCGCTCAATGCAGCTGCTGCTTTACCTATTTTTATTTGCTCGCCTTTTTGTTTCCCGTTTCGCTGCTCTCCGTATTGTTCAATTTGGTTGTGTTTTTGACGGCGATAATCAGCTTCTTTTATGCTGTGTTATATATATATATATATATATATATATATATATATATATATATATATATATATATATATAATGTATATATTCTAGGTCTTGTATCTCACTGTACCAGCAGTCTTATTAATACTTCCAGTCCTCTTCTCTGTTTCCTTTTCACTTAGTGATAGTCAGTATCATCTTACGGGTGCATGGCGTTCTTCATGTGAATTAGTTTTCTGTGTCTTTGATCCAGATACATAATTTTTTTTTAGTTTGCCCTCTTTATGAAGGATCCAGAGTATCTTACTGGGGAAACTACCCAAGTATGTATTCCTATTTATCATCTTTCTCCTATATACTTACTTTCAAGAAGCTTTCTTGATCTTTTCAGGTGATATTATTTACTCTTTTTAAAAAGAATTACATTGATACAATTTTAAACAAACATTTAAAGAAAAGACATATTCGTTTTATTTATTTGAAATCATATTTAGCTGAAAGTGACAATCATTTTTTTACAGGAGAAGAGTAATTCTTCATAGTATTGACTCTAACAGAGATTTATTATTTCAAAAAAATATATACAGATTGATATAGAAAGCACCGTGGAATTTCCACAGGTGTTGTTGCATCATCATCATCATCATCATCATCATCATCATCATCATCATCATCATCATCATCATCATCAATAATAATAATAATTAATAATAATAATGATAATAATAATAATAATAATAATAATAATAATAACGTTTGTCTTTGTTATAAACCCAAAACAAATATTGAAAGTTCTATATACTACATATAATCAATGATGAAGAAAAAATATATATGAAGATAGTATATATATATATATATATATATATATATATATATATATATATATATATACAAGAGTCTCTGACTGAATCGGTCGATTTAAGCTGTTCAATAGTTTCTCCTGTGTTCCATGAGTCTACCATCCTCTGTTGGTTTCTGAACGGTGAATAAGCATTGTTGCATCTCTCTCTCTCTTTCTCTCTCTCTCTCTCTCTCTCTCTCTCTCTCTCTCTCTCTCTCTCTCTCTCTCTCACTATGTTCGCCACAAGTGAGTTTCTTACCTCGCCTCATCCCCTGGCGTCGTCCAAACGAGATCTACGTGGAATCACGGCGTATCTAGTTTTGCACACGCCAGGATGAACATCTTCGAGAATCAATAGAACTGCATTGACTTGCCTGACGGAAAGGCAGACCGAAATAAGAAGAAAGAAAAAAGATGGCGTGCGGGGGAATGGGGAAGGGCACACAAGAGCAGTCTGGCGGGAATTGGGAACATAAGATGAGCAACGAACGAATCATTGATTCTTGCATTGTTCTTCCTTCCTTATTTTAGTTTGTCTTCATCATCTTCCCTTTTTTAGTCTAATTTTTATTTCTCGTATCAAACTTTTTAAAAGTAATTTGAAATCCCCTTAACCCTAATTCTATTTGTCTATTCTTCCTTCGTTTTCTTTTTTCGTCTTTTACAGCCCCCCCCCCACCCACCGCCTTACTTCTCATGTCGATATCATTTTTTAATAAATGCACACTATTAAAAATCTCGCCGTATGAGTTAATGTAATTGTATTGTGGGTATAGGCGCCTTTTACCATTCTTTTACACACACACATCTTATAGGTGGAACACTTTAGTGGCAGAAATGGTGGATTCCACAGAGCGTAAAATCAATACTCTTCCGTGAAAATGAGTACATTTGGTCATCTGTATTATAAATAAACATAGACACATAAATAATGGAATTTAATTACGTCCACTTCTACTGTCGGCTACTACAACTTTTCGATGACGCGCCGGATGCCATCCACTAGTTTCTGGGTTTCGAATCTCGATACTTCTAGCCACAATGATTAGTCATATTTGACACACATATATATATATATATATATATATATATATATATATATATATATATATATATATATATATATATAGTAAGCAATGAAAATATATATGGTAATCAAGCTACACAGAAGCTCCCGTGTTTCATCACCAGGGGGAAAAGTCAGGCTAAAAAAAAAAAAAGTAAATACTGAAAACTGACACATAAAAAATTATATCTCCTTATAATATTGTATGTGGATACATGAAGTACTAATATATATATATATATATATATATATATATATATATATATATATATCCTGCCAACTGCTCTTAGTTTTAAGACATAGATCATTGGGTAAAACTAATTCGAGCTCCCGGCACTTGACAATGTTTACATTGAGATAGCACTTACATTCAGTCAGTGTCGTATGATAACGCATTGATAGAGGCGCCGACGGTTGAGTTTCAATCCCAACTTGATGCACAAGCTGGTCTAGGCGCACTGAAGAGCTGTGATACAGCGAAACAGTCCGTATGTGGATGACTATATATATATATATATATATATATATATATATTAGAGTAGCAAATCGTTATCAATACATGTTGTACTAAAGACGACGGAATTATCTCAAGTTTCCAAGTCTTCGTTATCAATTCATGAAATATGGGTTCGAGACTTCTGTTTTTCGGCCATTTCAAGCGATCGTCTTCAAGAGTTGTTAATTTTTGCTATATTCTTCTTGTCATCTAAAATGTCTTTGTTATTTTGCTCTGTAGTTTTGGCGGGAGAAAATAAGGTGAAATCAAATGTGTTATTTATTTAAGTATTTGTATATTTATTTTTTATTACTTAGTTGTTTTCTTTTCTTTTTTTAATTGTTGAAAAAATGATGTTAAATTTAATCTTTGTTTTTTTACGTGTTTGTATATTTATCTATTTTTAATTTCATTATGGAAGTCATTTAATGCATGAATGCCGATATTTACGGCTATTCTATTAATGTCAAGTTGGTTCTTTTTAATGTAAAGTTCATCAAGAACTTTTAACCGACGTGTACAGTGATTTTTGTGTATTATTTTAGTGTTGGAGATTCGGATTATTTTTATCGCGGCTGACTGAGATATATACATATATATATATATATATATATATATATATATATATATATATATATATATATATATATATATATATATATATATGATTATTTCTATTTATACTGACATGTACAAATCTGCGACACTGGCATGTCGATGTTATCAATGAACAGCTGATCCTTACCTCAGATCATATTTGGGTTTCTTCCCAAATATGATCTAAGGTAAGGATCTGATTTAAATTTTGCATGATGAGATCCTAGTTTCTAACAGCTGTTGATCGATAACATCGACATGCCAGTGCCGCAAATTTTGTACATGTCTGTATAAATAAAAATTATCATTCATATATATATATATATATATATATATATATATATACATTGTTTAGATTCCTATCCTGTGTATACATAATGTGATGGATTAATATATATATATATATATATATATATATATATATATATATATATATATATATATATATAAAGTATAAGAGCTCAATGCAGAAATCAGAGCAAAAGTAGAATATAGAAAGAAACATTTATAAACTATAAATGCCAGTTACAATGTGTATGTGAATTTGCGGTGTTTTTCTTTTTGTTCTTTTTCTCTTTATTATTCAACTAACTTTTAACATTTTAAATGGATGATACTCTTTGACACCTCATCATATATTTGGATATTTATTATTAGAAAATAATGTTTACTCCTTGCCACATACACTGTTTATACTTTTAGAATTCATAAACGATTGATAATGTTTTCTAATTTTTTTCTAATTAATAATGTAAACCAATGCTTGCTTGTTTATTATTTTTGTTTCATTCTTACGAGAAGACTTGTTTCTTTGAATAAACTTTAAAGGTATTTTATACAGTAGTCTTTGTTGTATTCGTTTTATTATCAGTGTCCCTTGTCTCTCTCTCTCACTCTCTCTCTCTCTCTCTCTCTCTCTCTCTATATATATATATATATATATATATATATATATACATTTTTAAAAGAAACATGAATAAAAATGGTACAAATAATAAACAGAGTTTTTTTTTAGCAAGGTACTTTCATCTAATAATTTATTCTTTTCCAACATCAATTTCGATTTTGTTTGTATAGATATTGGGGTTTTATGAGAAGAGTCTCTTCTTGTTGACTTTTTCATCATTTTTATATCTTTCGAGCAAGAATCAATGCTTTCCAATCACCTTAATTCTTAAGAGAAACCTTAAGAACAAAGACAATTAAATGAAAGAAAAAGGAGGAGGATAAAAAGAAGTGGAAGGCGGAGATAAATGAACATTGGAAACATCTTTAATAGAAGAATAACAGCACAAAAAATGGAAGAACAAAAATCGCACCATAAAATAAAGAGTAAAAAAAAAATGGTTGAGCCAACATCGGATGGTACCACACAGAATAGTTGACATGGGTAAGAAATATGAAAAGATCGTCTCTTTTTTTACTTCAAGGTGGCAAATGTCATATCAAGGGAGATAAATGTTCTTTCTTACCTCAATTTACGGGAAATGTATGAATTAATTTTAACAAAAGATGTTTTTCATGCTATCTAGCTCAGCAAAAGCAATCTTCTTAGTAACAAGTAATATGATTTTAGTATTGCAAGATTGACCGCTGGCGTGCTGACTGTAATATTGCATTGCATCAGTGAATTGTTCGATGGAAGTTTTGTTTCTTGAGCACACCCCCTCGGCATATCAAAACCTTTTGTTGCAATTTCTTTTTAACCTTCTTATTCTTGTAGTATTTTTCTTCTCTCTTTATGTTTTCTCTGTCTCCTTTCTGTCACAAAAGGTCTGTTTTGTTAAGCTCCTTAAACTGAATTTCACTCCAGATCTCAACTTGAAGACTTATATCCAAACTGTTGCTAGGAAAAATGATGGAATCAATCATTGAAACTATAAAACTACTTAAAAAGAATTATTTGAAACAATAAAACTATTATTAAACAAATAAATCATTTGAAACAATGAAACTATTAATTAACAAATGATCCATTTGAAACAATGAAACTCAATAGTTTCAATTATAATACTAATAATAAACCATTTGAAACAATTACACTATTATTGAACAAATGAACTATTTGTAAACAAATAAAACATTTAAAATAATGAAACTATTATATGAACCATTTGAAACAATGAAAGTATTATTCAACAAGTGAACCAGTTGAAATAATGAAACTATTAATAAATAAATAAAATATGATAGGAAACAATGGATCTGCAACAGTATTAATGGGCTACAAGCTGACAAGAAATGTCTTATTCATAAACATCTCGGCTAAATTGAATCTACTATGGTGCGTGATGAAACATTGATTCGTTTTTACATTATGTTCCGCTCAAATCTTTGTTAAAATTAGTTGTTGAAAAACATTAAGAAATTTAGATAACTTACTTCCCTTTAAATGACTCTAAAGTAAAAAAAAAGGGCCGACAGATTGAGGAGGGAAAGCGCCATCGATAATTTTACTGGAAGGACACTGAGAGTACTTTTTACTTACCTATCAAGGCTTAGAGCCACTAAAGGTACGGGTTAATGAGATGGATATATTGTCCGTTGAATGAAGAAGAATATTATGAGAAGATTTGAAATAATGATTGGAATGAATAAAATTTGATGACTGTTGAAGACGAGTTGTGGCAAGTATTTATGGACATTGGATTTTAAGATGAACATGTTGTAGCCTGCAGGGGAGCTATCCCGTCATAACGTTTCTTATCTGGTGTTCCTCGGGGTTCTATTCTAGGTCCAATGCTGTTTCTTCTCTGTATCATTGATCTTGCTGAGATTATTATCTAGAAAAGTAACATCTATGCTGATGATACCACTTTCTATTCTGGGGTTGCTTCTCGCTCACTACCTTGGGATCAGTTGAAATATTTAGTTGATCTAGAAGTTGACATGGGTTCGGTTGTCGATTGAGGTGCGAAATGGCTTGTTTCGTTTAATCCTGCCAAGACTCAGCTCGTGTCTTTCAACCGTAAGCGTGTTAATTTTCTGCCTGAAATTCTCATGGATGGCTCTTCTCTTGAAAAGTAATCGACTTTAGAACCTTTTGGTCTTTCTCCATCATCAAATCTTTCTCGGAATTCATACATTAGATGAATTGCTCTTTCTGCTTCTCGAAAAATCGGTTCTCTCTATTGCTCCAAACACTTTCTAACACCTGAGGTTATTATCTATCTCTACAAATCGACTATCAGACTATGTATGGAGTACTGTTGGAATATTTGGACTGGGGAATCCCTGTTCCATTTGAGGGTTCTTGATAAGGTGCAGACATGTATCGGTAATTGTATTGGCCCTACCCTTTTTCTCCTCTGCACCCTTTCTCTCACAGACGTGATGTTGCTAGTCTAAGTCTTTTCTATAAATACTATTATTCTTTATTCTTCAGAGTTGTCTGATCTATTCCCTGCTTCTTTTGTTCCAGCTCGTTTGACTCATTGGTCTAGTGGTCTCCATCAATTCGCTGTTTTGATACCTCATTGAAATTCAGCTTACCATTCCAGTAGTTCTTTTCATAGAACAGCCGACTTGTGGAACTCTCTTCGTAATGACTGTTTTACTTGTCTACAGCGATATTCATACAAAAAACGTGTTCTATCGATAGGAAGTTCTTGTAAAAAAAAATCTGTTCATAGAAACTGTGTTCATAGAAACTGTGTTCATAGAAACTGTTTGCCTAACAACAAACGAACGAATAAAGAGAAGTCATTTGCAGTTGTGGTAGGAAGACAAATTCTTGCTGTGAATCTCTTACAATGAACAACCAAAAATTAGAGCTCGGTCGATCACATTCCATGGAAATAATGATTGAGTAGAGAAAGACTAGCAACATCTCTTATGTGAGAAAGTGTATGTAAAGTAAAGAAGAGATCATCCTTCAGTAAAATGCGAATCCATTTTGAATTCTGCCAAGGTGGGAAAGTCTGATCTGAGCGGCACCTCCCGAGATGTGACAGCAATACTCTGTCTTAGGGCGCATTTGCCTCTTATATCGGTAGATAATTGCATCAAGAGTAAAGTGCCTTAAGGAGCAGTAACAAGATGCAATCATTTTTCTTGCAACTTCAGAAACAAATTAGATACAAGTCTTCTATTTTAGATCTGGAGTGGAAGTCATTCTTACTAGTTTATCTTAACATGAGGCTTTCTCGGAGAGAACGTCACTCGTTTCACTTGCAGGACGAATAGGATCTCAACGTTAGTGTTAAAATAAGAGCTACTTTTCCCCACTAAATCACTTGCTCAAGATACGAAGACAGTCAATCGGCAAGATCTTGATCAACAAATGCTCTTAAAAGTGACGCCATAAACAGTTTGTCGTCTGCATGATGCCAATACGTGATCTCGAAATATAATTTGGGAGATCATTAATTAAAAGCGTGTAGAGAGTTGGACCCAGAATAGGTTTTTCAAGTACGCCGGCGTTAACATTATGTGTTTCAGACTTCTGTCTATCAATACTAATCTTATATACCTATAAGAAAATATGTTATGGTTTAGAAGACATTACCAGATATTTTATAGCTAGCAATTTTGTGAGGCAACTCTCGGTCTAGAGATGTATTGCACTATAAACAAAGCTCCCGTCAAAAGATTCACTGATCCTTAGCGATATTACATTCAGCACGCCAGCAGTTAATCCATATTGATTGTTACTAAGTAGATAGATTTTGCTGATTAAAACCCTTTTTGATTCATCATTGATTAAACCAACTGAAATGGATAGATTGTCCGTTGAATGATGATGAATGCAAAGGAATCGATCTGTACTGAAATTAGTAAGACTGCTCACTAGAAATAATAAATACTAGATTGACCGAAGTTATTTTGCAAAGAGATAAAAAGCATTTCTTTTTAAGCAACGATTGAATAGCTTTATAAGGATAGGAATCAATTTCGGTTAGATATTTTTACGGGCAATGACTGGCATTTTGTCAGGACCAGTTGGCTTGCTGACATTAAGGTGCTTTATAAGTTTGGAAATATCCCTAATACATAATATGAATTGCACTTTGAATATTTCCAGTCATAAGAATGAATTCCTGAAGTAGATTGCCCTTATCACAAGGGGTGGAATTTGAAGCAAAGTTCTTGGAGAAAAGCTTAGCTTTGTATGATGGTGTAGAAATTGTCACTTCAGAGAAAGCCATCGGCTGTTATCGAAAGGAGCGGAAAGTCATAGAAATTTGAGATGACTTGTTTTTGTTCGGACACCAAGGAAGACCACCTCTTTCTGCCAGTTAGCTATCACTTATAATGGCTCACTTATAATGACTAATGAGTAAATAATGTAACATTACACGTTACTGTAGGGTATATAAAATGTTATGCACCAATGCCCTTTTTGTTGTAACTTAAGGTGTGGACAAATGCACGCGACTGAACCTTCCAGTCGTCGCTGTTGTGAATTGGCAACTCCTTGGCTGTTGATATAAACGACATAGACACTTGTTTATGGTTATAAACATTTCATTTATAACAGAACAAAAAACTCCGTACGTGTGAGAAGAAGAGACAGAGAGAGAGAGAGTGTGTGGGTGTAAGAGAAAGAGAGAGAGCAAGCAGATGGATTTTTTTTTAATTTTGAATTTACAAAATTTTATATGCATAAATCAGATGTGGCACACGCACAAAAAGTGGAACCGTTTAGTCTATTCTCTAAACTAGTTCCAATCACCAAAATACCAGATTAACTCTATCGGCTAACATACTTAAATGATCCAAAATGGTTTTGACGTTTTTCATTTACAAAAAATATATGTACAATTTCATTGGCGATGTGGATCGAGATACTTAAAAACATTCCATAAATAAATAAAAATAAAAATAACCAAATAAAATGTTAAGTGTGGTGGTTAGTAGGACCCTCCGGAACTTGTCTAGGTATGAGCTGCCCACTGTTTTCCGGGATGTTTTAAGATCCACAAACAAGTAAGTCACTTCCTCAGCGAGAATGGGGATTAATGGTGAATAAAATAGAAGAGCAAATGAGGATGGGGGGCGTGGGCGTGGGCGTGGGCGTGGGCGTGGGCGTGGGCGCGGGTGTGGGCGTGGGCGTGACCGTGGGCGTGGGCGTGGGCGTGGGCGTGGGCGTGGGCGTGGGCGTGGGCGCGGGCGTGGGCGGTGTCCTCCAAGATAACTACCAAGTTTTGATTGGGATAGGGACAAAATAAATCTAGAGAGTTGGCATCTCTAAAGATCTCTAATACCAATGAAAGAAAACAAAGGGGAGCAGGGCTCATTAGGCAAAAAGATAAATAAACAGATACATCGCCTGCCTCGTCACACTCAACTACATTGTACGCGACCACCCGCACGAGAGGGACGCTATTCGTGTCTACTTGCTTCGCTTGTCAGCTGGGAAGAGCCTGAGCCCCCCCCCGCTGCCGGAAGTTACGTGGTGTTCTCGACTTCCGCTTTTCCTCCACCTTTTTAAGGCATCACTCAACCCCTTCCATCCAAGCACCCTCTTCACTATCTAAGAACAATAATAATAATAATAATAATAATAATAATAATAATAATAATAATAATAATAATAATAATAATAATAATAATTATTATTATTATTATTATTATAAGATTAATAAGAGAACTGAAAGGAATATAGAGCATAAAGAAAGTCAGTATAATACCAATAATCGTAGGAGCACTAGGAACAGTCCCCTCAAAAACTGGAGTAAAGACTGTGAGAAATTTGAATCAAAAGGGATCACTGAGATCATACAAAGAAAGACAATAGTCACAACAGCTGCACTCTTAATGGAAAAATCCTCGAATGCGGAAACCAACCCGCTTAATCTACGAATGGTAACCAGTAAAATGGAAGTACAAGAAGAAAACAAAACCACAGGAAAAACACCACCGCATGCAAAGAAACTGCAAGAAACATCATAAACTGCTCTCAGCCCCCCAAACAAAAATAACGCCGGCCTAGGCTGACACCACACCAAATATTTGTAGAGGGTCAAGGAGGATGAGATGAGCGAGGAGGTACAGCACAAATCAGACCTCCACTGGAAGAGTGCGAAAGTGCTGGGACCAATGGTTTTTACCAGCGAGAAATCAATGGTAAGCGTCTGCTGCGATACCGCAAGGTCATTTGCGGTGGTTATCGAAAAGAGATGGCGAGTACTGGAAATCTGTGGAGGTTTGTTGTCACTCAGACTCCAGGGAACACCACCAATATAACAGGAGACGAAGAAGAGAAAGAAAGAGAAAAGGTAAAAAAGAAGCAGACAAAGGAGAAGTAGAAGAAACAGTTCTACCTACAAAAGCAAAAATAGTCAAAAATGATAACAAGATATAGCAGAAAAGCACGTAGAAAACCATAATATTAGTGATATCTGAGAAGGAAATGAAGACAAAGAAAGTGGAAAATACATGAATACAATGAACCAATCATACGCGAGGATGTAGATCACGTGCATGTAGATTAGACAACTAACTTTATGAATGAATTCAGGTGGACACAAACAGATTAGAAGTTACTAAACGAAATCAGTGTAAACAAAATGGAGTAGTATTTATTTGACTATCATTATATATACCTCCATGAACATACAGCTATTCTCCACTCACCCAATAACCATTCCATAATATATATATATATATATATATATATATATATATATATATATATATATATATATATATTACCTATGTGTATATGTATCTCCTTATATATGTGTAAATGTAAACGTGTGTGTATATGTATATATTTGGTAATATAGTCTGTGTATGTATATGCGTTAATGGATACGTATATATGTGTATGCATACGTGTGTATGTATATATGTGCGTATGTATGTATATATTTGTAAATATACGTCTGTGTATACATATGCGTTATATGTATATATATATATATATATATATATATATATATATATATGTATATATATTTTAATAATACATATGTGTGTATGATGATTATTTTTCTCCTAAAATCAAAATGTAGATACCGATTGATTAACTATTAGTCATTTGAACGCAAACATATGTGGTTGGATCAGATTTATATTCTTGATCCGCGTCAGAATTACGGTTCGTTT
Source organism: Sepiola atlantica (assembly GCA_963556195.1). Lineage (NCBI taxonomy): Eukaryota > Metazoa > Mollusca > Cephalopoda > Sepiida > Sepiolidae > Sepiola > Sepiola atlantica. Next base: position 1,309,575 of record OY744539.1, on the reverse strand, counting down.
GGAAATGCAATAAGTCATTCATTCATATATATACATATATATTTATACATATATATTTATATATATATATATATATATATATATATATATATATATATATGAATGACTTATTACACACACACACATATATATATATATATATATATATATATATATATATATATATATATATATATATATATATATATATACTGCTTGATTAAATAACGCAGCGGAGGTTGCGCAGATACAGGGACAGACGGAGCGTGAAACACCAAGGAGAGCGTGCCCTCAACCCTAGATAAGCACATTCATTAATTTATCGAGGCGTGCCCCCGCATCGAATTGTTCTGCTCTTAAATACGCCTTTTGTGTATGTTAGAACATTTGGTATACGCGCGGCGAATCGTGATCTGTTTCGGAATCGCGCCGAGTGTTCACTCGGGCAAAGCCGGAACATGTACTCCTCATTTTTTTTCGGATTTATTTCCGGAGTCTTACATTGATTATAGGACACAATCGCGAAGCGTTCCTTTTTTTCTTTTTCTTTTTCTTTTTCTTCTTGTTATCTTCTTTTTCTTTTATTACTATAACTAGCAGTAGTAGTAGTAGTAGTTTCCGAAACCCGATACTCGTAGGAGCTGTGTCGTGATGGATTGTGAACGACTGCCTTAATTGTGGCAAACTCCTTACTAATTTTACTCAGCGATGTCGTCGATCCACTTTTTCATTTTAAAGATTATTATTATATTCTGTTCACCGGTAAAATTGCTCGCTCTGGAATATCTGGCAATGTCTTTTCTTTGTCATAGGTCAAGAAGAGTAGTTGTGGATGGGTAGAAGTCTTAAGCACATAGTATCAATGCTAACCCTATATCTGATTTTCATTTATGATTTCCCAAATAATATTCCGAGGCATTTGTTGATATCAATGCAGACAACACAACTGTTCGAAAAGCATTGATGATAAAGATCTTGTTGATTTACTCCATTCTGATCTAGGGAATATAGAGAGTGGGGTAAACAGTGGCTTCTTACTTTTAGCACCTTCAAAACCAATATGTCAGAACGTTCTAAAAAGCCCGGGTATATTTCAGCTTGATAGCATGAAAGGCCATGGTTGATGGGCTGGTTAGTTCTTAGATGCGTAAGACGGATAACGCATGAAGCCTCGTGATTTGATGGAAAAAGTGTCTGAGAAATCACGCGAGAATCGGAGAAGTTCTCTCTTATCAGCCAGGCATCAAGTAAAAGATGTCCATGATTTTCATAGTCAATATACAAAATATTACTCCCCATTTTTTATTCCTGAACCTGACGAAATAACGTGCTTTACAATGTGAATTCCCCTCAAAGGGAAATGGTCACGCATGAATCTGTAGTTGAAGGGAGATCAGTCGGCCAATAATGTAACATATTTGCTAGACTATTCCTACGCCAAAATCTTTAGTCGGTAATCTAAGATAATTTAGGAGAAGAGCTTACGTACGTTTCTTTACCATTTTAGCTGACTCTGCATGCAATCCTCTACTTGTATAAAGATACCGCCTAGGTTAAAGTATTGCACCCGCATTTTTGGAAGTCGCGCGCTTTCCTGATTTGACAGAGTTCAGAATCGACTTCACACCTTAGTAGGTGATTACCTCTTTTATTCTCTACAACCTATTTATCGGGGATGAGACGATGTTAGTCTTTTTCTACTCTGTCGTTATTTCCATGAGATTCAATCTTTGGTCCCTCCTTGTAAAACATTCACGGCAAGAACTTGTTTTCCTACCATCTTCGAATATCTTTCCTTTCTTCCTCCATGTGCCTAACATCAAACTGAATTCCCATGAACAGTGTCTTGATAAGAACTTTCCATTTGTGCAACAGATGTGCACGGAATATGGTCATCTTCTAATTAATAAGTGTCATAAACCGTAATCAAATGTTATTTGTTCCATTCATTATTTTAATTCCTCTCATAATATTCATAATATTCTCCATCCTTGAACTGACAATCTATCTATTTCATTTACCCATTATCCAAGAGTGACTTTTAGCCGTGGTGGCACGTTAATAAACATTACAAAAAAACTCTGTTTGTCTTTTCAGAAAACGACAAACGTGTCATTGATGCATTGTTGCGCAGTGTCTCTTAATCAGTTATACGTGGCGTATCCCATTCTTTTCCGGATATGTTAGTATAACAAAATAAGATATGAACCTGGAAGTAAGCATAATTGTTTAAGTTAGATCCTGAATTTAGCTCGATAATGTTTTTAGCCCTACTAGTAGTTTTTTTTATGTTCATAGATGAGACTGGCTGTTATTTTAAAGTGGATATCTGGGTGGTCTTTCTGGTGTAGTCCCAGGAATGTCTCTCTCTATATATATTCCATCAGATAGAGATGGGAGGGAAGGAGTTGCCCATCTGGAAGTCAGACTGTTTGTTTGTCCTCTACGTATCTCAGGGTCAGTTTTGTTTTCTGGGGTCTGACAGTAAGCTGGCTTTCGGTGGCTCTCGGAAACAGATGGTCTGCTTGTATTCGGTTGAACTTATATTTTGATTTTAGTCGGGCTAAGAATCCTTATTTGCACGCCTTTTATTCAGTAGGAGAAAACGAATACCAGTGTAACCTCCCAAAAAATGAAACGTTGTGTTTTGTTTAAAACTAGAGTTGTACATTTATTTGGAGGAGGGATTCTTCTGTTGCAGAGCTGACGTAGACCCTACAATTGACACTGCGACCGGTATCGGAACCGAGCGACAACTTTGGGCCAGCACAACGAACAGACCCTGACGGCCTGTGCAGCGAACGCCCACCAACACAAGTTTGGCTTTCATTATATTATCTTTTTTTTTCAACGACATTTGTAAAAATGTGGCAATCCCTTGCACTGAAACAAGCGACTCCACTGAAGCATTTTTAATGGACAGTTTAGTTACAGAACTTACTGACAATAATCGCACACCTGAGATTGATTATACAGGATGTAAAAACTGAATTTTTAGTTTATTTTCGACAGCCTCGTAACGCTCATTTTGTCCTTTAGTCCTCACATTCATAAACGATGTTTCTGGTAAAGGGTGGAGAATTGCTGTTTTCTGAATCAGCTGTTGTTTTGAGTAGGTAGTATGTAGAAATTGGCAAGTCTCTCATAATATTCATCATCATTAAACTATCAATCTATCCATCTGACTAACACTTACCCAAAAGTATTTTTCCTTAAGTGGTGACTAATTAGTAATATATATATATATATATATATATATATATATATATATATATATATATATATATATATATATATCTGTGTGTGTATATTATAATATAAAATGAAGTAATAAAATAAGGTGTCAATCAAATGTTATTAGAATTCAAGGTTCAAGCAAAGTATCTTAAAGTCCTTAGCTCATGAGTTTTCAAAGATAATTCTTCTCTTCAGAGGACCATTACCGCAGTTATATCACTACAGGTAATAACATTAAACTTTGAAAATATATACAAATATATACAAAAATACATAAAAATATATAACCCAAAAACCCAATACTTTTTTGTTAAATCTATATAATCCATCCAAGTCATACAATTTGTAAAAACATAATCAGGAAAGACATCCAGAGGGTTCACTGAAGATTAATCCAGGTGATGAAGTACCAGTCCAAATACGAGAAATTGAAAGAGCTGACAAAGTTATCCAGTCGCGAAATGCGTCAACAATCGATGAAGTGAAAAGTATCCAATGTTTATGTTAATTATTACAACGATAAATAAATCAAATCAAATAATATAAAAAGTTCAATAAACTCACTTAAAATTCCAAAATCTTGATCTGGGCAACCCAAATCAAATCAAAGTTCATTTGTTAATTAGAGAGTCCGTTAAATCCGAATTAAACAAAAAATAAGATTGAATTGAGTCAGCAAATATATATATATATATATATATATATATATATATATATATATATATATATATATATATATGAGAAGGAAGAGAGACAGAGAGAGAGAGAGAGGATATAGACAAAAATATAATTCAAAAGTGAACATAGTTATTTGTTTTTTTCCTACTATGATCAACTAGAGGCAATTTTCCCTTAAACAGAGGCTTTTCAAAAACAATTATTTTTCTCATCATAAGGGGTAAGCCATCTTTTGTTATTTAATAAAACAATGCTTGAAATATATTTGAGCAGTGAAAAGAACACACAGTGGAAAAAATCCCCCAAAATCCTACCGTGGCATAATCATTGTGTCTTTAATCATTTAATATAAAACGCGGGGACAACTCCGAACGATTTATGTAAGACCATACCTCGGAATGCGCGCGTTTTTTCATTTGTTATCCTCCTGGTCCTTTCTTTGCGCTCATCTCTGAAAATGAGTTACTGGGATGTAGCTGAAATTAAATGCCATCTGAATTACTTGTCTTACAGTAAACAATACAGGGAACCCTACACCCATGTCAGTCAATGAAGGGGATTTATTGAACAATTAAGTTACAATTAAGCACCAGTGTTTATAATCGCCTCGTGACAGAAGAGGGAGGGAAAGAACGAAAGAAAGAGGGAGTCAGTGATTTTAAGCTCATTGCTTATTATATTACACTTTTTGTTAGACTATATTGAACGCGTATTTTCAGATCTCCAAAACTACTGAAATCTCATAACAGAACCCCGCTGCTGACGCATGTGTGACCTCATGTCCATCCACATATTATCGGCTTCCTTTTCTCACGATATTTCCTACTACAGTTAGTTTCAGCCCTTTATTTCTTCTTATCTCTACCTACAGCACATTTTGTCTAATCACTAATATGTACTAGCTAATATGTCACTATTCAACCTATTCACTTTAATAGTCAACATAACGAATTTGCTACAAAACGGTTTTAAGTTAAGGTCTGATAAAGAGGGTTATGTAGATGTTTCTGGATTGCCTGCTTTTATTTCTTATCATTATAAACAAGCAACGCCAAAGCCTGAAGTTATTCTGGAGTTTGTCTCTTATGTCTAACTGTTAGACCCACAGCCTGAAAATAATATGTAAGGTAGAGTTGTCTACCTTGTACTGGTGAATGGGATAGTTATCTGCTCTTGGAAACGATGGCGACCATGACAGTCAGAGGTAAACAAAAGTGTTTCGCATGACACTTAACAATCATTTCGCATACAGCGGCATCTATGTGATCAGTAACTTTGTTTAATAAACGTGTGAAGTTACATACTTCAGCCATTAATATATCGTATCTATTATCAGGCCGATAACAGCGGTGATTTTCAGACATAACACTTACTCGTCCTTATAATCAGCTATTCGTTCTTCAACTCAGAATGGATAATATTTTCGATGTTTTCGAAAATATTATCCATTCACACCAGCCTGTTCTGGCACAAGGCCAATAAATATTTGATACAAACACTGAACATTGCTCGAAAACGTGTTAAATTGGCTCGGCTATCGTAGATAAGTCGAGTATCACTTCCACTGATTTGTTATTGTCACCGAGCCAAAAGAGAAGATCGAGGCAAAGTGTCTGGAGTAACGTGGTTGGATGAATAATTAAAAATCGACCTGGCATTTGCATTATTCGCGGGGTTCACGTCTTTGGATCGTTCGTTAAAGACTTTCCAAACGGGTCGCTTAACATCGACAAAGGCCTCGGGTGACAAAGTAAATTGTTTGTAATTGTAGCAATTAATATTTAACGAAGATCTGTTCATCAAGTGGTAGGCTTTCAAAGTAGTAATCGCTCAAATTTGGTTAGTTGCATGTGTAATGTCAAGTGATTTCCCGAAAGACACACACACACACACACACATATATATATATATATATATATATATATATATATATATATATATATATATATATATATATATATAATAGAAACAATATATATTTATATTCTATATATAAAACTCAATGTCTGTGTGTGTGATATTTTTGTGTTCCCTATAGAAAGTTTAGATAATCTACATAAAATCGAAAAGTGTATTCTCATGTAAAATTTACCGGGGAAGACAATGGAAGTATCTCCGAATCTCTAAGTGAATTCCTAAAGGGGGACTGTGAGGGCATAACCCCCTTAAACTGCAAATATATCATATTTTGATGGAAGGTATATCTAAGTAGTGTTCACCTTAGCAAACTAACTAATCAGATTCGTTGATATTATTACTACCTCTTGGACTATTATTTTCATTAAACAATGAGTGAACACCTATCAAACAAAGAATTGACTACTCTTTGTTTGACTGCCCATTGCATGAGGATTGTTCTAACGCTCTCTATTTTTGTATCGGTCAAATTAACCGGTGACCTGATTTTAACACGTGACTACTAAATCAATTATCTTTTGTATTTTTTTCTTGCTATCCGTCGATATATTATTTTCATTGGCCAATGATCAACCTTTGTTTGACATTCCTTTGTTTGCCCATATACGTGAAATAGAAATATATATATATATATATATATATATATATATATATATATATATATATTTATATATATATATATATATATATATATATATATGCTTACAATTCGTCACGCGAGTAAAACGTGTCGGACGAAACCATTTCAAGTGTAGAGAGAAAGCAAATTACAACTCCTGCCGTTTGAAATGAATTCAGAAGAAAACGCTACACTCTATTTTCAATAATGAAGAGTTTTGTTTAGTTTTTCGTTTCTTCTTTTTTTACCGAAATTTTTTTAATATTCTAGTTTGATACGTCTTCGTTTTTACTTCATTCTTTTTTAACTTCACTGATAGAGACGTTATTTTATATGAGTATTAGTGAGAACACTGGGGAAGCTTAATTTTCCCCTATCATTTTTGACGGAGGGTGTACACTCGTTAAATATATATATATATATATATATATATATATATATATATATATATATATATATATATATATATATATATATATATATATATATATATAAAAAAGAGGTGTACTAAAAGCGAACTTTCAGGAAAGGTAAAACCCTATTGTGAAGAGTATACAGCTCAATATCCAGGATAGAGCAGGTAGAAATGAAGGAGAATGGAAAGGAATTAGAGAAAGCAAAAGCCAAATCAAAATTCAATTCAAAAGGTATATTCCGCAAAAAGGCAATTTATTCAAGTTAAATTTTCCTTAAGCCAGGCTTTTCAAAGATCAAAATCTTATCATCAGAGGAAGTCGCTGGGATAGATAAGTTGGCAATGGCCAAGATTTAAAATTTGAAAAAATGAAATAAATATATATATAAAGCCTTTTTATATTATTTTTGACGTGGTTTGTGTTTTTGAGAATATATTAGCCAAAAACCTATCGAAAGTGTAGCCATATTTCAGCAGCACTGGGGGTTGGTTTTACACTTAATTTAAAAATCATACTAAGGATTCATAATTTTATCATGACTTTCATCCCAAGGGTTACTTATGCAGAAGTTGATTCGAACCAATGCTTTGGAAACTATAAGTGTCTATAGTCGTTATTATAGTTAAGAGTGTACACCCTCCGTCAAAAATGATGGGGAAAATTAAGCTTCTCCAGTGTTCTCACTAATACTCATATTCTATATAAAAGAACGTCCCAATCGGTTAACTTTAAAAAATGTAAGAATAAAGTGAAGAAAAGGTCTAAAACTTGAAAGTTTAAAAAAAGAAAAAAGAGAGAAAAACGTACCAATCGGTATTGAAATCAGGAACAAATAAATGAGAGAATACGTCTGTTTATGGAAATAGATTGAAGGCGGGGTTGTCTGATAGCTATTTGCTTTTTCGATTCTCCTAAATACTTAAAATGCATTCGTGCGATAATTTGTTACTCGCTAAACTTTGTGTGACAAGATGGCTATGTGTGTATGTGTGTGTGCACGTAGCTCTTTATTATAAAAATGGTGGATCGGTATCATTTTAGTAGTAGTAGTAGTAATAGTAATTTTATGTTGACTCCATTATGACAAAAATAACACCACCGTTTGTTCGTCACGTGCTAAATAGATTTTTAAAAAGAATAAAAAGAAAAAGGAAAAAAAATCTTGAAAACTAAATTTTTTTAAGTGCGTAAGAACAAAAATGCAATGTAAATTGAATAACTTTATTTTTTATGTGGGTTGTAAAATCAAATTAAGTGAAAAAAAACAGAAATTAAAAACAATTACGGCATCATGTTTGTATATCGTTGTCGAAAGAGAATCTGGATCGTAAAGAAGAGGGAAAAATGAGTGTGAAAATAGAAAGAAGAGAAATGGCTGCAGTTCGCATTCATTGCCAAGTAAATTACATTTACCTTAGAGAAGATATATTCATGCACTTGCAATGGGACATTTTTGATCATGAGAATTATTATTATTATTATTATTATTATTATTATTATTATTATTATTATTATTATTGTTGTTGTTTTTTCGTAAAAACTACAAAGGCTCACACGAGTTATTACTTATCTTACTAGCAATATATATATATAATAAATATTTGTTTTTTGTCTATGTAGGTATACGTTTCGTCCTTTTAATCGTGACTCATCAGCATAGAGATATAACTATTCACTACTGGTCACATTATGTTGCATAGCCACCCAAAGGGGCGCGGCACCAAAAGGGGATTTGTTACATAATCACTACTCCTGCCTGGACAGCGGCAGTTCTCTTAAACCATTCAAACAACTGGTTACGGTCCCAAAAAGGCATTTGTTACATAACACTCGTTAATTAAAACTTCTCCGAACCGAAAACAATACGAAAGTTTATGAGAAGATTATTAAGCGGTTTCAATCTTTTTTTAACACTTTCTGTAAGGCACTTTCAAGCGACATTTTCTTAGGGCGATTTTAAGCCTTTAAACTGTCAACTTATTACACATTAATTCCCGTTAAAACAACTGTTCTTTAAACATTTCAAATTACGCATTTTAAACATAGTTTGTTAGGCATATCTTTCGATTTTTAGTTCTTTCCGTTTTACAGATTAGAACCCAAAATATTATGCACGAAAAAAGTTACCTTACGTTTTCTTTCGTCGCCTGGTCGTGATCGCTGTTGGTGCCGTCGGTTTTGTTGTGTCTCTTTGGCTGTGATCGGTATCTGTGGATACAAACTTTATGACAGGCAGAAGACAAACGCGGATACGATTTTCCTCAGAGATATTCAATCTTTTATTCGTTGTGGGGGGTCCCATTCGCTCAGCGATTCATTCTTTCTTCTTGCTGGGGAAATGCGACGAGGATTGCTACTGGATCTCCCAGAGATCCAGCCCTGATGACGAGCGATTACATTCTCGATTCCCAGATCCCACTTCCTGAGCACTTCAGATAGGTCGACCGTTCAGCTTGCGCCCAAACTAGTGACTGATTTTCAAACCTTAGTTTCTCCTAAAGAAGGAGTGTCGTCACAGATGTACACGTGGAACAGTCATGCAAAAACATTTTCGTTCACTCATGTTTTCTTACCTTCTCTGACCCGATGTTGCCTGTGCCGGCGTCGACTTTTGAAACCCCGTTATAGTTTTTCAAAACACGAGTAGCTCACAACGGTTCCCCTCGTTGCGTGTCAGCGTGACCTGCACCGAGCTCGACAAAGTTCACCCATTCTCATAATAAAAACTAGTGGACCTACACACTTTAAGGCATACGGAGCGCCTCATAATATAACAGCATGATTCGAAACACCGGGCTACGAGTATTTTATAACTCAAATCCCGACACCTAGAACCACTGCTGGATAGCTAAATAAACATAAATAATTTTAACACTTATTTCGGCGACTTGACGTTATAAGAGCGTTCAAGTTAATGAAAACAACGATGCATTTATAGCTAGCGACGTCATGCTGTGTTTGAACTGAACCCTTTATTTAATCCACGTTCCGTCAGCCACGACTGCGAGAAGTCTTCAGTAATTCGCAATTCTTCATATCGCCCGCACTAAGGATTTAACCTTCAACCTTCAAATGACTATCATTTGGAACTGGATTTTACTGAGTACACTATAAACTGCGGCACGGGTCCTTGTGGGCAATTCTAGGTTGAATTTTAGGAGCCCTAAACCTATTGTTGTTTTTTTTCTCACTATATATCACTACTATTTATTACTACATATCATTGTGTGCGTATATATATATATATATATATATATATATATATATATATATATATATTTCTCTTACCACCAGCCACAGTAGTCCTTGCTCACCCCATCCTTCCATTTGTTTCCCCACTCATTTTCTTCAACATTCATTTTATTCTCCAACAAGTACGGACGTCCACCCAGTAGTGGCCATTATTTTATTTTATTTTTCCTCCCAATATGTCTACCCTACATGTATCTGTACTTGCATGACATTTTTTCTCTATATTATCATCCTGATGAAGTCTTATAAATAAAGACGAAACGTTGATGTACACATAAAAAACATCCATTCATTGGTTTTCCTTTTTCATTTTCCCATCACGTCGGATTACCTTCATCCTTCTCTTCCCATATATATATATATATATATATATATATATATATATATATATATATATATATATATATATATATATATATATATTAAATAATACATATAACCGTATCTATTATTTATATTTAATGGTTTCCATATTATATTTAATGCTATACTAGTTCTACTGAGTAAGTCATTGTCGCCCAACATATGCTCTGCTTCTTTGAGTCGTCTTTCTCTCCACCGTTTTTCTCTATCTATAATTCTTACTTCGTTCCATAAGGGGAGATTGTTTCCTTTTTTCCCCTCTGTATGTGGTCAGCTGTGCCCGACTTTTAGATATCTTCACGTATTACGGCTTTACGGCGTTCTTCTTGCCTTACTTTTTAATACACCTGAAGAAGGCCGGATGTTACAGCAGCCGAAACGTTGAGAATAGTTGTCCGAATAATCCAAATAATCCAAATTATCAATCCTCATCTAAAAAATTAAAAAAAGAAATAATTAATTGTTGCCCCCGTCTGGCTGGGCTCTTTAATGCGATATAAGACAGCCGTCAACGTTGGCTGTAATGCAACGTTCCTCTAAGTCGAACGCTCTCTGACTGCTGCTGATGAAAATGTCCGCTTGCTGACATAAATAAGTTTATTTCACACCATCTCGTATGCGTATTGATGACGGCCTCATCGGATTTGGAGTTGTAAACAAACAGATCTGGTTCCATATATCCGAATCGTGCGACCGACTGGAATGGTTAGTTCTACACTGACGATTCCGTAAGGATAAAACATATACGTACGTAGATAAAATTAAATATTTATTATCAAAGAATTATATATATATATATATATATATATATATATATATATATATATACATATATATATACATATATATATATACATATTTATATACATATACATATACATATATATATATATATATATATATATATTTATATATATATACATATATATATACATATATATATACATATTTATATACATATACATATACATACATATATCTATTTATATATATACATATATAAATATATATATACATATATATACATATAAATATATATATACATATATGATGGACTGTCCCGTCGATTTTGACGTAAGAGTGGCCGCGCGTGTAATTGTGAAGCAAGGGTTGCGCAATTCTGACAACATTTCTCCTGAGTCGGCACTGCTTGATTCCAATGGCAAGCAGTTCAAGACGACTGGAAACAATGCCGAGATAAGAGAGCACGTACAGCACCTGGTATTCTAAAATGCTTACCCATTCAGTACTGGCCAGGCTCGACGTCGCTTAACTTCGGTGATCTAACGGGGGAACGGTGTGTCAACATGACTGCGCCGTATATATATATATATATATATATATATATATATATATATATATATATATATATATATATATATATGTCGGCAGCAAGTTGTTATTTATACATGTCACGTTTTATTTTTTTAATTATTTTCTCGACACGGCCAGAGAGTTTTTCAGTCTCAAGTGGTAGTTGATATTATTGCTCCTAGGATTCTTTTTCAGCCATCTCTCACTTTGTTGTTAATTGAGTTTTATTTAAGAAAGGGATTCGTGGAATGAAAGCGAGTTGTGCAGCTATAGCGGAAATATGCGCTCTATTGAGTGCATCTATAGTTATTTATGTACTTTTCATTTCCAGGTTTTACTATTTTTAAATTTCCATCTATTATACTTAAGGTATATTGGTCATTGTGCTTTTAGATGTGTTTTTGCATTCTCACGTCGCTGTGGCGGGTTTTTTTGGGTCGCTCGGTCATTTTTTCCAACGAATCTTAAAATAAAATAAACAAAAAACATCAATATAATTGGTATATTTATAGCGACCCTTTTTAATTTGCTTCCTACTGAAGCAAAATGTGGTGTACGGCCGGAAGGTGGGGAAAACCGGCTACCCTTAAAGGGCACGCTGGTTGTGTACCCCAAAAGAAAGTCGAGAACTGACTCGTCAACATTCTCCGATAGTGGCGCTTCGGGCTACTCGGAATAATCCCAATCTCTCCGCAACATGGAGGTAATGCACGGGAAAGTGCACTTCATAGGTCCCAGCCAGATAATACTACAGGATGACAAAGAAGGGTCCTTATTTACTTGCATCCCTATGACGGAAGAGGTAGACACAAGGTTGGTTTTTAATGTGGCACTCTGGATTGGGACAAAAAGTTTTAATTGCCTCAGTCTAGAAGGATTTCTTCTTCACTGAACGAGGATAGAAAAGACGAAGTGTAGTAACAGAACAGATTCTACACTTTTCTCCTAGACAAAAAGGTCTGATGGATTAATCCAGACCATAGGTGTCATAATGATGTCTAGACGAACCATCGGCCGGTATAAAAATTAGGGCCGGGACCTAAAAGTTACAATGGTCCTAAATGTGTGTTATGTATTCGGATTGGATCGACTCAAGAGTTTTGAAGTTACTTAGAAAATATATGATTTTCCTTGGTTTGAAACGCTTCAGTTTAACCCTTTTCATGGTTAGAAGGTGCAGATTTCACGAACACAATCTTTAGAATATTCACTTCTGTTTTCTTTCTTCTTTACCTTCTCTCAGCTTTTCCTTCCTTTGTTGTTAAGATTCTTGCAAATGCACGAAGCCAAAATTTGGGTGTCAAACCAATTTAAACTGTCATTTTTGAGAGAGAAATGGCGGAAAAGGATGAAAAATGACGATATCTCGCTTGCAACACGAGACTTTCCCTTTTAGAGAAAAGAAAGGAAATCTATCACAAATAATGCACTTAGTGTAGAAACTATTTGACAGAATCCAAATCGCTTTGATATAAAAAAAAGAAAAGAAGCCAAGCAATAGTTTACTTTAGAAGCCAATAATAGAAAAGGGGGTAACATCCTCCAACACGCACGCACACACTGACACCCTTAATACTATAATAAAGGCCAATATGTATTTATTTGCATACCTTTATATATATATATATATATATAAATAAATATATGTACTTCTAAACTTTAGACAACACCTGCCTTTTTTCAAGCCTACATACAAAACTATTTTAAGTCGTGATGGGGGCGGGGGAGAAAGCAAACAGAAAGTGACACAACCAACTCAGACTTACTTCGTCGTTTGAAATGAATTCTTAAAGAAATGCTACACGTTATAATAAATAGTCAAGGGTAAGTGTTTTTTCTTTATGTAATTAGAACGGATATATAGCGATGTATTATATTTTTAAGAGCTTTTTTCATCCAATTTAAAGTTTGGATGAATTTGGTTACAATAGAATATTGTAACCAAATATATGTATATATATATAGGTTTGATTAAACAGCAGTGAAACTTTCTGTTTATTCTTTTTTCATCTAATTTTTCGCGTGGTCAGACCAACGATTCTCTCTCTCTCTCTCTCTCTCTCTCTCTCTCTCTCTATCTATCTATCTATCTATCTATCTATCTATCTATCTATCTATCTATCTCTATCTCTCTCTCTCTATCTCTTTCGACCTTGAGCACGTGGTGCAATGGGGAGAAAAATTATTTGTTACTTTTAATACTTCTAAAACCAAACTTCTCTCCTTTCGTCACAAACGCTCCGACACTCGTTTGGATAAAATCGGAATGAATGCCCCTACTTTTGAGGAAGACCTCCTGATTTAATAATCTCGTTGGACTGACCTTCACTCCAGTCCTGAAATGGGAAACTGCTAAGATCACTGGAAAAAATGCTTTGATCATTCTACCGCTTAAGAAAACACCTCTGACGCAATCCTTTACATGTATAAGGGGCAGATACGTCCTAAGATGGAGTACTGTTGTCACATCTGAGGTGGTTCCGCTAAGAGTACCCCTTTCCTGCTCTGACAGAGTACAAAATCGACTTTGCAATCAAGTGGACGATGATCTTCTTAGTTTTCTACAGCCTATTTTTCACAGAAGAGACGTTGATAGTCTTTCTTTACTCTATCGTTATTTTAATGAAATGCGCTAAACTAAGCTCCAATTTCTTGAACCATCCTCTCCTCTGTAAAACATTCACAACAAAAACAAAGATTGTAAAATATGTTCCTTTCTTCGTCTAAACGGAACATCAATTAACAAAGTTTCTTCCCAAGAGTTTTCCATCTGGGGAATACGATACCACGGAGTTGTTTCCCAGCCAACTACAACATGGTCGTTTTCAAGTCCAATGTTAACAAATTCTCTTGGAGCCGTCTACTTAAGTAATCAATTTCACTCATCGTTTCCAATCCTATCAAGGTGTAGTTCATCGCCAATTTACAATCTTATTAACTATTATCCTCGAGTGGCATTTTGCCTAGATAAGAGGTGACTCGTTTTAAAAAAATGTATCTGCATTTAGCTATAAATGCTTGTTTCTTTAGTTAATATTTTAATTTGTGTTTTCAAGTTCATGGTTTGATATTTTCCCTCTGAGCATAATTTACAGTTTTTACTATTTATATTGCATGGGGGGAGGGGGGCTAATTTTGAGATTTCCCAATTTATATTAGAGCCTTTTTTGTTCCCATATATATTTAGACATATAGTGTTATTTCTACATTTTTCACTCCTGAATGTCATCAGGCGATGATTATATCTAAATTTGAAATTATTTTCTGTGGAGCCTATGTATACTTTTTGTTCATTGGTAATGTTATTTACTATTGCTGTTTTGTATATGGCATTAGCTTGTATACATTTATTCATTAGTAGGCAATTATTTTTGTTATTCTACAATTATATAAGCTGAAATTATTTTCCGTGCTCCCCCCCCCTTATGTATACTTTTTGTTCATCTAAATATATAAGAATATTTTGTCGGATGTTAAAAGTTGGACCTAAATCGCATTTTATCTGACAAGTCAATTTTCATTGTTTCTTGTTGCATCAAGTTATGGGCGATAATAACAGACTTCGCTACATTTTATTTTAAAAATTACTTTAACCGAGCCGGACGGTATTTAATACAAATCATTTTTAAATATTGACCTGAAAATAAGGTCACGGGACACATCATTCGTAAACGATGCCTTCATTTCTAAGCATGACTAAAATTATGTAATGGGGAATAACTCATATTTTTAATTTAAGAATATAATGAGAGTTGCCTGCCTTACAACTAAAATTGTATATCTTTTTCTTACTGTTTCAAATGTGCAAATAAATAAGAATTAAAAACTTAAATAGCTTTACTCAATCCATGCAACTCTGTGGAGGTACTGTTTATTGTTAATATTATTATTTATATATAAATATATATTTTATATGACATTAGCTGTCAAGTATTTGTTAATTAATAAACAATACTTTTTTTATGTTGTAGAATTACCCAAGTTTATATTATTATTATCACAAATATCATTAGGATTCTGTTTATCTTTGTTAATTATATTTATATGTTTATTTATTCATTATTGCATATTTTCCATGCAACAATAACTAAGTTTAATGGCATTCCTATTGGTAATTATGGATAGCTTATTGTTTTTAGGGAAATGTGTATCTATTATCTTAAATAATATTTCACCAATTTGCCTTTTTACCTTTTGATTAGATTTTGTTTTCTATTTCATATGCACACTTATTCATTCAATAAATCAATCTCATTTCACACACACATACATTGGCACAATAATTATTCATTAATCCTTAAACATCCATTGACACTCATTTAGTATAAAGTCGGAGGAGTAAAATATACAAAATATAATTGTTACCAAACACATTAAAATTTAATTTTCGATCGACCTGTATAGTTTTAAAAGTTCGTAATCTGTTTATAAGTTCTGTTATTTCAAACTTCGTCATATTACATTCAGTTGGCGTAATGCAGATCTATGAAAGATGGCGGTCGATTGATTTCTATATAACACAACCTGTTAAACATTTATTCATTAGTGTACAATTATTTTTATTTACAATAGCATAACATAGCATCAGTACTTGTGTTACTGTTACTATTACTATTGTTAATTATTTTTACTTACAATTGCATAACTTAGCATTAGTACTTGTATTAAGGTAACTATTATTAATTATTTTTATTTTACAATTGCATAACTTAGCATTAGAACTGGTATTACTGTTACTATTGTTTATTATTTTTACTTACAATTGCAAAAGTTAGCATAAGTACTTGTATTAAGGTTACTATTATGTAATAGTATGTTGTGAATTGTGTTCCTTTAACCGTGCAACGCGTTTTTCCTTCTTTTTCTTCCGTCTTCTCCCAACGTATCCGATCTTCGTGACGTTCTCTACTCGACTGCCGCCGATCCAAAAGACACCGCCTTTTATGTAGCCTTCTTGCTACACCTAATTTGCATAATGCAACCCTCTCAGTCTCGTAATTTAATGGGCGTGGGTTCGCGCCTCGGTGTTACGACTGTCACCTTCCGAGCCGTCACTACACTCCCCTCCTGATCTCATGATCACAAAGATGACACCTCGGCGGTCGTCTTTGCCGGGTGCACCTTCGCAAAAGTGGGGCTTCTTCAGAGGCGTGGGCTTCTTCGGGGGTGTGGGACTCTTCAGGATTGCGGGCTTCTACTTTTGTCTCGGATAAATCATCCAACTCCGTGTCGTCGTCAGTTATCAGACTCTCTGAAGATGTTGCGCTGTCAGAATCTTCCTCTAACGAGAGTATACTGTAGCGTGGGCGCAGGCCCTTCACATGTCTGGGCATTCCATTCACCGCGACAGATTGTGAACTGATTAGTTCTGTTACCCGACCTTGGCCAAAACTCGTGGTGCAGCGATTCTCCGGTGACTTCACCCACACGCAGTCTCCAACCTGGTAAGGACCGTGTTCAGGACCTGCTGATGATGGCACCACGTCAAACCCTTTTACCCTCACTTCGTAACGGTAGATCGCATTCGCTGGTGCGGTCAAATGTGACTCATCGTCTTTTGGTGTGACGTTATGCCAGTAGACAGCCTCTTGTATGGAGCAGCTCATTCTAGCCGCAATCCGTTTTACGGTACGGTGGCACCGCTCTGCAATTCCGTTCCCGGCTGGGGCATATGCACAACGGAATCTCAGGTTCACGCCCCAATGTGAAAATCCTGAATTCCCTGCTGCGAAAGGCTGTGTCGTTATCGGTGAGTAGTTCCCGCGGTGAGCCACGCTAAAAAAAGACAACTCTCAGTTGACCAATCACGCTTGCCGAGTCCTGTCGTGCCAACTGCCTCCACACAGAAAACCGCAACGGGCCACAATCTGTGATAGTTAGGAAATGATAACCACCGTAATGTGTAATGTCCATCCCCAACCTCTGCCAGTTGCTGCTCACCTCCAGTTTTCCCTTCTCCCAGTGGACCGGCGCTGGATCTATTGATTGGCATTCTACGCACTTTCGTATAGCCGACTTAACCGTTGCTTTCGCCGTTGCAGGACAAACTCTTCTGGCGAAATAAGTTGTGCGTCGCACTCCTGGGTGTCCACTGCGTTTGTGAATATCCATTATCTGGGCCGCGTCCAGTTCATCTACGTGTACAGCACCTATCAGGGGCTCGGGCCCCTTTTCCCTTTTCATTGCGTCAAACCACCGCTGTGGCACGCGCGTCAGTTGGTAGGCAACGTTTTGAATCGATGCAACCAACGTTACGTCCACCGAGAGCTTGTACTCCATCACCAGCTCCTTGAGTGTGCTCAACCGTCTCCTAATTAGCATTTCACTGGCTGCCTTGGTGCGAACTCGTGTTTTCTCAGTTAGAGTGTCCGACACCCAGTGGTACACACATGCAGAGTCGGTCTTTATATGCCATACCTTCACCTGCCACTGCAGAGCCAAGTTGATGCCCTTCAACACGGCGTCCAGTTCGGCTAAATTAATATGCTGGGCATCGTTCTCAGGTCGCAGCCAACAAGCATCCTCCAACACTGTCCCCTGTCTTTCCAATGCTACCCCAGTTGCTAGCGAGCTGGCATCGACCCATACATTCACTTCCCGGCCGTTCACCCACCAGTCTCCACAAGCTGGATCACTCCGCTTCACTGCCTCCATAGTCTCGCATATCATATTCCGGATGAGGGGTCAGTCACTTTGTCATCCCAGCCTTTTGTGATCGAACTGGCTCTCCTCTTAATCACTCCGCATGCCACACGAAGCCATGCACACACCGGGAAGTGCCCAACAAGCCTTCCACATAAGGAGAACACAGTTCGTCGTGTGACGATGTCGGGAACTTATTGAACTGTGTGTCCTCGCTTCCAGCGCAAGACGCCGCGCTCCCTCCAGACCATTAATCCCAGCACGCATGTGCCGTCCCCCAACCGCTCCGGGTCCTTACATTCCAGTCCGAACCGAGCCAAATGTTCCTTGACACAAGACGTAGGCATAACATCTTCGTCGACCAGGATATCATCGATGTAAGCCGATGTTGCGCGGTCCATGGCTTCATCCTGCGATAGAACCGTGCTGACGATGCCCTTCATAAGGGGAGCCACATTCAATCAAAATCCTAGACGCGTCAGACAGTACCTCTTTCCATCGATCTCCACAGTCTGGTACGGCCACAGTGTCTCGTGGATTCGTACTTGGAGGTACGCTCTCCTGAGGTCCAGCAGAGACGCGTTAGCTCCTTTCTGGCGCCATTCACGCATCTTAGCAGCGTTTGCCGTGAATATGTCCACATGATCGTTAAGTTCGCGATAGTCCATCACTGGACGCACCTTTGCCTTATTCCGCTGCACCACAGCCATCAACGGAATCAAACCTTTGGGAGGTCCCAGCCTTTCTTCCGGGTATGGCACGAGCCAACCCTTATTCATCCACGTGCGGAGCTCCTGGTCATATTCTGGTCGAATTTCCGCAGCCACCCGATACTCGGACACTTCATTACGCAGCTCTTCAGGTGCGCGGTTATCTGCCCACTTCCACGCCGCGGTTCATGATCGTCTTTGACTGTCGAAAGTAGCAGTAAAGTCGGGTTCGTTGATGGAGATAGCCGCACACGTAGAACTTTTCCTGTCGCCGATCCGAACCGCTCCTGTCGGTCCCACAGTGACACCTCCCAACGCTTTAATCGCATCGATCCCCAATAATAGATCAAATCCCAGTGGTCTACCACGCACCACCAGAACATCTATCCTGACAGCATTGCCTTCCTCTGTGGCAATGGTGACCGCCCCACTGCCGCAGCATGCACCGGACGCGCCTCCAACGGTCACGATGTCCACCTTCGCCGTCTTCAAGGATCGGCATCTGCTCGCATCCACTATTGTTTGTGCACATCCCGTGTCAACTAACGCTGAACACCGCATTCCATCAACATGGATAATAACCTCCGGGAGCGCCCTGTTTACATCCTGGTGGGGGAGAAGGCTGGCGCTGATGCTTCGTCCCCTGGCTCGTTTCCCGAACAGTTCCGGGCCCAGTGTCCAACCTTGCCGCATTGGTAGCAACGTGTTTCACGTCTTCGGCAGTCTCTTGCTATGTGACCCCTGCCGCTGCATCTGTAGCAGGTTATACCAGTGCTGTGGCAGCTCTTGGGAACTGCTGTTTTACTGCCAGGTGGATACACGGCTGCAATCACATGTTGGCTTTGGTCCCTAACTGTTGTTAGCACCCTTTCTCTCGCTATTAGGTCTCCCATGGTTAGAGTCTCAATGTTTGGCGCTTGTTGGAGTCCAATAGAGATGGCCTCAGGGAATCCCGTGACAAAAACCAGTTTGACAAACTTCTCAAGTCCGACGCCATCGAAACCTGCTAGTCCGACCAACCGTCTGATGTTATTGGCGTAAACATCCACCTGCTCGCTAGCCCATCTAACCATGGTCAACTTCCTATAGGCTGTGAATGCGCCGTCCGTAAACGCCTCCTTTAACCGGGCCTCTATCTGCTCTACGTCCAGTTTGTCGCTCTCGTTCATCTCCAAGTACAGGGCCAACGCGTCCCCCTCCAAATATAATGGGAGCAGGCTCGCCACATCATCCACCTTCTGAAGTCTCGCCACCAGTCTCAGTTTCTTAAGCCATGCTACGACGTCTCCCCCGCCAGTAAATGGCTTTACCATGTCACTGTGTATGCGTACCTTCGCCATAGCAAAAAAGCCGAGATAGCTTGTAATAGTATGTTGTGAATTGTGTTCCTTTAACCGTGCAACGCGTTTTTCCTTCTTTTTCTTCCGTCTTCTCCCAACGTATCCGATCTTCGTGACGTTCTCTACTCGACTCACACCGATCCAAAAGACACCGCCTTTTATGTAGCCTTCTTGCTACACCTAATTTGCATAATGCAACCCTCTCAGTCTCGTAATTTAATGGGCGTGGGTTCGCGCCTCGGTGTTACGACTGTCTCCTTCCGAGCCGTCACTACATATTATTAATTATTTTATTTACAATTGCATAACTTAGCATTAGTACTTGTATTAAGGTTAGTATTATTAATTATTTTATTTACAATTGAATAACTTACCATTAGTACGTGTATTACTGTTACTATTGTTAATTATTTTATTTACAATTGCATAATTTACCATTAGTGCTTGTATTAATGTTATTATTATTAATTATTTTATTTACAATTGCATAACTTAGCATTAGTACTTGTATTAAGGTTATTATTATTAATTATTTTATTTACAATTGAATAACTTACCATTAGTACTTGTATTACTGTTACTATTGTTAATTATTTTATTAACAATTGCATTAATTAGCATTAGTACTTGTATTAAGGTTAATATTATTAATTATTTTATTTAAAATTGCATAACTTAGCATCAGTACTTGTATTAAATATACTATTGTTTATTATTTTTATTTACAATTCCATAACTTAGCATTAGTACTTGTATTAAATATACTATTATTAATTATTTTTATTTACAATTGCATAACTTAGCATTAGTACTTGTATTAATGTTACTATTGTTAATTATTTTATTAACAATTGCATTAATTAGCATTAGTACTTGTATTAAGGTTACTATTATTAATTATTTTTATTTACAATTGCATAACTTAGCATTAGTACTTGTATTAATGTTACTATTGTTAATTATTTTAATTATGTTTATTTATTTTTAGTGCATGTTATCCATGCAACATTAACTAAGTTTAATGTTATTGATAATGTTGGATAGCTAATTCCTTTTACGGACATGTTTATCTATTATCCTAAAGTATATTTTTCCAATCTGTTGTTTTACTTCCTCATTATAAGGTTGATTAAATCAGATTATATTTCGTTTTCTCGTATTTTTCTGTAGTTATTATTTGTTGTATTAGATGTTACTTCATCTTATCTGATGTTTTAAGGCTTTTTCGTACAACAGTGTATCTCTATGCATATATTTATTCGGTAATTCCAATATCTATATTACAATTTAAGCTATAAGCATGCATTTATAATTTAAGGAATCAAATATAAAAATAAAGAGTAGGAATACATTGTAAAATCAATATAAATCTATTTTGGGGGAATGGTGAGGAGAAAATCAGCCCCAAATCGTATTTTCTAATTTTAATTCTGAACATCGTATAACCTTCGAAATAAAAAAAGGAATCGTTTTTTCTCCTATATTTATCCAGAATTTAACAAAAATATTTCCGCCAAAAATTAAATCCTGGGAAAAGAACTCCCACGAAAATATAAATTAATCTGATATTATATTAAAAATCGCAAACAGTTTTATCCTATCTATTATTCATTCGTTTCATGGAATTATCTCAGTGAAACCTAGTGCATCTGGAATCTGTCATACAATATCGATGCATTAATCAATAAGCTAATAATGTTCGAATAAATGATGACAAAGGAACGTCTTATTTTGTAACAACATTTTGAGAATTAAGGTCGATGATTGCGTAACCCTTTTAAGGGATATATATTGTCTCTTAAGACTGAGTATTTTATATTTCATTATACTAAATGTGAGTTTATCAACGTTTGTTTCCCTAAGGAGTTTTCTTATCTTTTTAAATAACACACAATTCATGTGAAAATATTCATTAGTTTTGGTATTGAGTTATTTTTTTTAGAAAAATCTGTCTTAATAGTTCTAATAAGCCGTGATTTATCATCAACTGAAGAAGTTACCCATCTTTCTTTTTTTTAAATCTATTTATGAATGTTTCTTTCCCTCTTTTATTCTATACTGATTCAACCGCTCTCTAATATTTCTTAATGTCTCTGTAAACATTTAGAGAAGAATGACGGTCATCTAATTTACATACGCGTGTCTGTAAACACTACAAAAACGTTCACAACAGCGGGAGGAATTCCATAGACCACCAATATTTCTATCATTCTATCACGATCGATGGAGTCGAAAGCCTTGCGGAAATCACTGAAAGACATGACACCCTCCATCTTATAGTTCTTCAGTTTCTCTACAATCCGACAGAGAGCGAGAATGTGAGACGTAGCTGATCGTCCTTTACGGAATCCATTCTGGTTTGGTCGCCGAACCTTATCGATGACTGGACGAACACTGCCCAGTCGACAGCGATTTTAGATCTTGGCTATTACTTATGGAAAAAGAAATTCCTCTGTAGTTGTCGGTCTTCATAAGATCGCCTTTCTTCGATATAAGTGTTAATTACGCCGCATTCCTTCGGACGATTTCCGGGGAAGGTCTGATTACATAATGGTAGCAGACTCTTTCTCATCTCGGGCATCTTCCAAAACTCTGAAGGTAGACCCTCAATACCTGGTGCCTTTCTGTTTTCCAATTGGCGAACAGCTAGACCGACTTCTTTTTGAGTCAGCTCGCCGCTTACTTATGAGGTGAAAAGATAAAAAACCTCATCAATGGAACATCATATTGTGTAGCTGTATCGGCCTTCAACAGGTCTTTGAAAGGTTTTTCTATGTTTGAAGTTGATCATCACCGTCGATGAATATAGTAGACTGTGCGTACATGACGGTGATCACAAAGTTGGAGGTCACTTTGTAATACTAACAGTTTCATAAGATAATCCCCTGATTGGTGACTATCCGGTTAGGGTTAGGTGCTGCACTGAATACCAAAAGTAAGCTGGCAGCAGCAGCCGCTTTGGCTGGAAAAGCAGTCAGAGTAGGGCCGAGCGCTTCAGATATATATATATATATATATATATATATATATATATATATATATATATATATATATATATATATATATATATATATATATATGTATATATATAAACAGCAGTTGGAATATTGGTTGCTTATAAAATAGTGAGAAGTATTAGCATTGCTCACAAACGTGTATGCACATTATAGTTTTAAGAATCCCGGCCATTAAAAGTAAACATCAATGAAAGAATGGAAGGAAATGTTTGAGCAAAGTGAATCCTTATCAAAGATTACACAAGATCCCAAGTATTATTTATCAATGATGCCTCTGCTGGAGTTGCCAATGAACACAAGATGTAATTAATTCGTATGTCTTCATAGCGATGTGAAAAAAAACATGACGGTTGCTACATTCAAAACCAATCTGAAAACCACTGTCATGGAATGCTACTCTCCACACAACGGTTGTGTGGATGACATCGCTCCCGACTTGTAAGTAAACAACACACAAAAATAACAAAAAAATCTGGGGCAATTTTCTACAAAAAAACTGTCGTCCCTGTTGCTCTACCAGTTTAAATCAGTTCACCTGGACGCTATGCAAATTTCCCTTTCAAGCTTTCATGCACAGTATGGGATATTTTTTGTCAATTATGTCGATGGGACTGGCCCCGTCCATTACACGACTTCTACTCCTAATTAAGTCAAGTCATGAAAGACGTTCTACTACACTCTATGAGTTTCAGTGGAGGCGATATGAATGCCCAAATTAACCTAGGCTACTCTTGCCATAGCGCAACACATTGTAATGGCGTGCTCCTTCTCGACTTTATCGAGCAACACAATCTCATCATTGGAAATACATCATTCAAGACGCACTCAAGGAAACTGTGAACATATATGTAACCAACAGGTGCTCTATTCTAAATCGAGTTTCTCATCTAGCGAAAGAGCATAAACGGATTTTTCATCTTCCAACCCTGTTGACAGTGATCATTGCATGGTAACCGCAACTGTTAAGCTCAGTCTCCGGCGCCCTAGACGGCGGCCTGTCGGGAAAAACGCTCTTATGGCAGGCACTTACCAATGACAAAGACCTTGCTAAACGTTCTTGGCCTTTTGGCTAAGATCAAAGTGTAGTATCTGTTCCGATGGATACTGCACCCCATAGACTGTTATTGTCTTGGCCTTCGGGGCTTGATTTACGCCGATCTATGGGGCTGTCCTGTGCAGTTCTAGAAGGTCCACCCTCCCAGGCTTCGCCTCCCCTCTTTGGAGAGGAGTAAGTTTATTGCTTACTGCCTGAGGCGCCCTTACCGGGGAATGCCGACGGGGCTGCCCAGGCAATTTTTTTAAACCCCACTTTCCCGACCCGACCTTGGGTCACATCTTACTTGTGGGAGTAAGATAAAAACTGGCCTTGTGCCTAACTCCTGGAGAGGCGTAAATCAATACTCGTATTGCCAACACAATCTGCTCAGCGCGAAACAGGCCTATCCAACTTTCGCTTCAATTGCAACTAAGGCAGACACACAACTGCTTCCTTTAAGACCTCCAAATTGTAGCTGCTGGCAATGCTAATCTCTGAGCATCAACCCAGAACACTCAATCTACTCCGAAAAACGTGTGATCGCTAGGAAAACATACGAATGAATAGAATCGCTATCTATCTATCTATCTATCTATCTATCTATCTATCTATCTATCTATCTATCTATCTATCTACAAATGCAAACGTTTAAAACTAATGTTAGAGTTTTCACACTATCGTCTATTTCTTGACCAATGAAAGGTGAAATGTTCCCCTATAATTAACAGTTTAAATTTAGGATAAAAAAAGGTGATTTTTGCAATTCATCCCTTATTGTGTCTTCCGGTTTTACTCAGCAGTAAAGGACGCTTCATATCATATACGAATGACCAGAAATAATTTTTTTTTAAAAAGTTATTCATATTAATTTGAGATTTGTTTATCATTGCATTAGGTTTAAAATAAACAAACAAAAAACGAGGCGCATAATCATAAACTTTTTACTAGTAAAGCATGTAGAACTGCAGTTATGGTAAGTAAATATATAGATAAAATTAGTTCATAAATAATTAATCGAATAAACAAATAATTAACAGAATACTGAATCCATTTTAAAAATAATTTCTTTGTTTTTATTTTATTGTTTTTAAAACTTTTTTTATTGTTTTCGCAAATTGCTTTTGGTTTAAATTGCTTAATACAGACATAATATTGTTTTTTATTATTGTGTTCATTAATTGTTTTTTGTTTTAAATTATTAATAAATACATACTATTACGATATTGCAAAAATCACCAGGAAAATATTTACTAATAAGTGCTTCTTAATGTGTAAACGAATGCCGATCAAAGACTAATAAACATAGTACTGAATTAAAAATGCATGCGTTTTATTGCTTTTGTTTTTATTTTCCTGTGATACGAATATATATATATATATATATATATATATATATATATATATATATTACATCAGCTCAAGGTTGTGGGAATATTCTTGCCTACACAAAGACGGTCTCCGCATATTGATAACTACGGCTTCTAATATTATTAGGCGATGTTTAAACCGTGCTCTGTGCAGTACAGAAAACACCTTACCACTGAAGTATATATATATATATATATATATATATATATATATATATATATATATATGTGTGTGTGTGTGTGTGTGTGTGTGGGTGTGTGTGTGTGTGTGTGTGTGTAATTGTCTCGATTATAACGATGGTCTGCAACTGGAAGGAGAGACGCAAGCCTAAGACCAATCGAGGCGAGTCCTATTCGTGACACGCAACCCCACCCTTTCGTCAAAGGGAAGCTACAGTACAGTGTGTCGGTAGTATTATAGCGTCTTTTAATCGATCAGATAAACGAGATTGATTTCATTTTTCTGTCGCCCTGGTCATCAAAGACCCACTTGTCACTGACCTAGATGCGGTCCAGATCAATTATGCTGCGGCCAGTGTCGAACATGAAGTTTAAACAGGGCGCGTATGTGTAGGGGTGTTAAAGAAGTGGGACACGCCGGTAATTTATCTGATGGTGTACGAACCGGTCCGACCTCGACCTTTTAGAGTCTCATAGAAACGATGTCAGACGAACAGGTAAGCGATAAGAACTAATCGATATAATTGCGCAGAATTGAATCAAAAGAGTCGCTTTTGCGCACCACCCTAACCCGCCAATGGAGAGAGACTTCCTTTCAACCATTACACACTAATGAGCAAGTTCTTAATAAAGACAAGTAATTAACTAATAAAAGAACCAAATAGGCCTTTATACGTATCTTATTATAATGAAGTTATGGTGTGTGACGGTAGTCGATGCCACGTTACATTTGTAACCATTACAGTTACTAGTGTGGAAGTTGGAAAGCCATTTAATTCTGGTCATTTTAATAACAGTTTTTCATGCTTCATGTCATTAAATATTCTAATATTTATTCATTGACAGGGCTACCCGGTGTGGCTCGGGAGTATAAAGAACAAAATAAAAAAGTTATAAAGCGTATGTAAAATATTGCTTTTAAAACTTCTCTCTATCTCTTGCTATCTATCTCACTAACCCCTCTTTTTCTCACGCCCTCTGATTGCCGCACCTATTTTCCCTCTACCCCCTCTAGCAGATAGCACTTACCAAATAAAATGCAGCATCATCACGTACCTGCTCTATTAAGAGTATTGCCCATTTTGGATTCAGCATGTTCCAGTTACCAAATGTAATAAGTTATTATTACACCCCCTCGCTCTATCAAGGGTATTGAACACTTTGAGATTCAGCATATACCACTTACCAAATGTAATCATGTATTCTTACAAAGACCTGCTCTATTTAGGGTATTGACCATTTTTTTGATTCAGCATACACCACTTCTCAATTGTAATTTGTTTTAATGTATTAAAAGTAATACAATTAATGTAAGATATTCACCTCAGCTTTTAGTGTTTAAGTTATTGCTCCAGGGCAACGACGAATATTCTGTCTTCGTATTTCTCCTCGTCATTCATAATCATCTAAATAGAAATGATGTTGAATAGTCCGAAGGTAATGTTATTATGCAGTAATTTGTTACTTTATGGAAAGAAATGACTGAGCCATGAGAAACGACGAATAATAACTGTAAATGTTCACCCATGACTAATTCTGTTCCCATTGACTCCTCAAAATAATTAATAATTAAAATTGAAAGGCGTCTAATATTTTGTCCAACGCAATGCTGAAAAATAATACGCGAGCTTTGTAGGTGTGTCTTGTGTAGTTTTTGGTTTCAAGGTGGACAGACACACAGACAAACAGACAAACAGACAGATAGACAGCGAGACAACTTTACTTCATATAATAGAAAAAGCTGCTTTGATTTCATCCATGACGTTAATGTATGTGACTATCACACGATTCTAGTGTTAATTAATTCTCAGAGGGACTCATGGGTGTTGCATGTCACAATTCGTACAATAATTACGTATAAAATAAAAGCACAACTTGTATCTTAAAACGTTCGGCCACAGGCCGTTCTCAAGGGCTAAGACTTTTCATTTCAGAATCAAAGTCGGGCTTAAGCAAACACAAACAAAGGCAATCAATTTGGGAGAAGATCGATTTTCATTTATGCTGTTGATACATCTTGCTGGCGGCGAGGAGAATAAAGTTGCGATTAGTGCAATGGGGCAGCAAACCACCATTAGTTCGTTCGTCACTAATTCTGACGTCATTATTTTAGCTTTGCTCCCCCTCCCCCCTCTCTCTCTCTCTCGCTCGCACGCGCGCTTTCAAAGCTCAACTGCATAGCTTTCCCCGCTTGTCCCTTATCTCGTTGACGTCACTTCCTTTAGCTATTGTTCCCACAGAATAACGCTGGCCTCAAAAGCCAACTGCTTGAAATCTTGTCACCCCTTACACCTTGCCTATCTTAATAACAATCTATCGGCGAACATAAATCCTTAAATCATTACTATCTGACCTACATACAATAATTAAGATTAGCATGAAAGCTGGTCCTGTCATTTTTTATCTATCAGTGTGTGTGTTCATATCTATACGAGATTTTTCGGATAAAAATACAGTTATTATTTTCGGTATAAGTATACTTCTACTACTACTACTACTACTACTATTACTACTACAATTGATGAACACAATAACTCCAAACCAAACGACCTTCCTCCATGCTTATTATCTGTATATTTGCATAAATTATTTAGAAAAGAGACACATTTCTCAATATATTTATATGTAAACGATTCAAATTGATCGGATATATGAAATTATTGTGGTTTAAGATACAAAAGAAATTCATGTTGCCTACTGTAAAAATGAAAAGAAAAATGAACAGTTACAAGCTGTGAAGTGTGTGGACCGTTTCACATGGTGGATACTCGTTGTTTTAGAAAGAAGAAAAATGTGTTCATAGAGTTTTTATAGGTGGCATTCATTTGCGTATTAGGAGAGCAACTGCTTTAAGAAGGGACGTATTGGGAAGACATCAGTTGTGTTAGTGACAGCAGAGATCAAGATTGAGATTGAGATTAAGATTGAGATTGTTCGTTGCGGTTACGCCGAAGAGAAGTTATTTTTAATTTATTACCGGATTACAAGCTATTTCGGAATAAAGAGGAGATTATGGAATTCGGAAATTTAAGATGTGATATCGCTTTTTTATGGAGAATGTCATGTAGTCGAGTGGATGAAAAAAGTGAAATTTGTGGCAAAGCTGCAAAAAGTTCAAGACCTTGCTAGGTTTTCTGCGCGGAGATGCACTTGCTTTCTACCTTGAGATGAGTTATGAAGACCAGTTAGATGCAGAACCGATTAAGATGAGACTAGTGACAGCGTTCACCGAAGGGTCTTTCAAAGCGTATGAAAAACTGAAACGATTCAGGTGGACTGGCGAATCGGTGGGCGTTTACGCCAATACGGTCAGAAGATTGGCTGAACTAGTAGAATATCTCGTGAAAGCGGTTGATCACACGGCCAAACGCGTTCATTTACAGGATTTCTAGACAACGTAGAGATAATGGACGTCAGCAAAGTAATACCGACTGCACGGCTTTCAGTTAGCAAAAGAGTGCGGGAGACTGAGACGGTGGCATCAAGTGCACAAAGCACTACACTGAGAAATCATCAATCAAAGGGAATCACCAAACATTCGGAACTTTAGATTTCAAGGACCGGATTTAATTAAAGATTGTACGCAGCCACTTAGAGACAGAGTAAGGTGCTATGAGTGTGGAAGATTTAGGCATGGGATTATGTGATGTGAAATAAACTTTGATGATCATAGGGGCGTGTTATTAAAGATACAAAACAATTAATGTTGCTTACTGTAAAAATGGAAAGAAAAATAAAGGCTTACGAGCTTTGAAGCATGTAGGGCGTTTCGCATCGTGGGCACTCGATTTTCAGAGGAAAAAGCTTGTGTTCAGAGTAGATTCTTTTATAGGTGGCCTTCATTTGCATATGATGAGAGCAACTGCTTTAAGAAGGAAGGTATAAGGAAGACAGCAATTGTGTTAATGGCAGCAGAGATTAAGATTGAGATTGAGATTGAGATTGAGATTGAGATTAAGATTGAGATTGAGATTGAGATTGAGATTGAGATTAAGATTGAGATTGAGATTGAGATTGAGATTGAGATTGAGATTAAGATTGAGATTGAGATTGAGATTAAGATTAAGATTAAGATTGAGATTGAGATTGTTCGTTGCGGTTTAGTCGAACAGAAGTTACTTTGATTCATTACCGGATTACAATTATGTCGGCCGGATTTTAAAAGTTCGACCTAAATTGCATTTAAGCTGAAAAAATGAAACTTTGATCCTTACTAGTCAATTTTTATTTGTGATAGTTGTACCTTGTTATTGGCAATAAACTGAACCACTTCGCCACAATTTACTTTAAAATACTTAATCTGGTTGGTCACTTTACTAATATTAACACATTCTTAAATAAACAGCTGAAATAAAAAATCAGCTAAAAGAAATAACTCTTTTTTAGTAAGAAATAGCGTTTCTTATTTGCTTTTTCATCTTAGATACTAAACCTAAAACTAAACGTGTGGTTAGAGAACATAGAAATATTCACAAAATAAAAAAATTGAAAAAAAAATGGATTCCGGGAAACGTCAGGTCAGTAGAGCTTATAAAATATATATTACGTAATTACTATAAGTAGATAAGTGATGAAAATAAAAATTGGGTAAAATGCAATATTTATTAAATCTTCAGTTGTTCAAAACAAGGCTTTTCAAAGATGTAGTCTGATCATAAGAGGACGTTTTTACAAATAAGTCAGTAAAATAAAAGTTACTATCATGCCAACATTTGAAAAAAGTATAAAAATATACAAAAAATGTAAAAGATATAAACACAAAGAAAATGTCTGTAGAAAAAGGCGTATATAGTTCGTAGAAAGAATTGATTAATATTAAAGCATGAGGTAAACTCCGGGTTATGGGTGAAGTGTTTCAGATATCCGGAACTGTAGAGATTCCCAATTGAAGGAGGTATGAATATTCAGATCCAAGAGAGAAATTGTTCGTACATTAACACAATTAAAACCACTTTTAATCGTGAAATCTCAAAGGGTGTCGCCAGTTAATATTTTAGCAAAGAAATATAGATTGATTAGGGGTGTGTCTATACTATATTGTAATGTGTCTGTCTGCATGTCTCTCTGTCTCTCTGTCTCTCTGTCTGGGATGCAATAAAAATGCCAATATGCTAAGATCAAACACAACTTTACACCAGTAAACTTTACAAATAATCCAATGGTAGCATTCATGTTTTATAAGGTTTTCTTTTACAATCGTGGGGATCGTCGTTCATGGGGTTCAATTTTCTCTTTGTAGATCGTTTATGTTTCAGCCCCATAGATAATTATTTTCCGTTTATTTTACGACTGAAAACATAGGCAAATTTTAACAATGCCACACTTACTCAAAAATATACTGTCGGATTGTAAATCCTATATACTTTGGGAAAACCCAAAGCAAGCAAGCAATAAATAACTTAAATAAGAAACAGAATAATCAACTAGATGTTACGTTATAAGTAATACTAGGTATAGAGATCACAATAATTGATTGGGAATACATGCAGAAATGACGTCACAAATTCGATAGACATCTATAAACAGGAATGCAACGTTTTACTTTATCTTATTTTATTCATAACATGGCCTTGGAAAATAGCGACGTTTACCGGAAAACTTCACTTAATGAAAGATATATAGGGCCGGATATAGTATTTAATCGATGAAACAGATTAGAAATATTATTTTATGATGTAAATAATACGGATTAGCAAATAACGTACTTCAGTCGTGACTCGGAATCAAATATTGATTTGGCAGATCCAATGCTATAGAAACTAGAATATAAGAATAGAAACAATAATTTGTAGTTCAGATGGATCCTCATTCATTCTCTGACAACGATTGGCTGTCTATTAGTATAAGTTTTTTAATTAAATATTCGTAAAAAAAACAATATATTAATACGAAACTTCTTTTTTCCTCAACCGTTACTCAAATATTTTTAAAATTGTGTAAATTCCATCTCGCTTTTTGTTTTTTCTACCCCTATACTATATTCTACCTTCTTTTTTTTATCGTTAGTGTCTATATTTTCGATTGTAAATATTAAAAAAAAAACTATGATCACTCAATCCCGATCAAGACTGCTAAATAATAAAGACGAAATATTGAAATATGAGTTAATTCGATTGCATTGTTTTGGTAGACCCGCTTTTCTAATCGCCTTCTACAAATATATACTTAGTGTGTGTATCTATTTTTTTTTATAATTCTATCTGCGTATTTTACCATAATGTGCCATAACCTGTCAATGCAAAAAAGCCATTTGAGTATGAGGGTCAATGAGATGGATGGATTGTCAGTTGAACGAAAAAGATTATGAGAGAATTGAAAATGATTAATAGAATGAACAAAGTTTGATTACTTTCAAATGGTTTATGATAAATATTTGTTGCCATTGGACTTGAAGAGGTCATATTTTTGTCTGAAAGAATGCAGCCTCGTGGTAATATATTTCGCAGATGGGAAGCTCTTTGAAAAATATCTTTGTTAATGGAAATTCCGCCAGCCGCTTATGTATTTCTCATATTATCTATCTTCGACAGTTTCTATCTATCTATCTATCTATCTATCTATCTATCTATCTATCTATCTATCTAGCTATCTATCTATCTCTCTCTCTCTCTCTCTCTCTCTCTCTCTCTCTCTATATATATATATATATATATATATATATATATATATATATATATATATATATATCCCTCTCTCCGTATATATAGAATTAAATAGTATATAAACTGTGTTTCTCGCTTAATTGCAGATCATAATATTGTTAATAACTTCAATAATATAAATCGCACAAGTTTGAAATTTTGCACACTGAAAGAGTGCTCCTAAGTAGGTAAGATACCAAAATATTTTCCAAATATATATATATTCACGATCTAATTTTTTTCAAATCTAGTTCAAAATATACAAAGGTATTATAGTCCTGTATTTTAAGTCATACAATGAATCATAACATTTTTAAAAACACAGGGTCACCTTAGAACAACATTTTCGTAATTGCAATGGAAAAACCACAAATCTATATCTGTCTGTCTGTCTGTCTGTCTATCTATCTAGATATCTATCAATCTCTCTCTCTCTCTCTCTATATATATATATATATATAAATATATATATATATATATCTTGCTTGTTTGCTATGTTATTTGTGTTTTCATATCTATCAATGTTTTAATGACATTAGTTTGGCTGAAACTCCAATTCTTCCGTCCGTTGAAAGATACATATTCACCCGCAAAATGAACAAATTTTAATGAGTCTCCACTTAACCTATTCTGCAAAAAACGATCAATCGCATCATTATGCACCAACTTACATGTTACTCTCATCAAGACTGGTGTTCGATATGTGCACTAAAACGCCCGTTTTGGGGGTTACTATTGTAATATCATTTCGATTAATACTTTCGAAACCATCATTCAATAACAATTTAAAGAATGTGTACAAGTGTAAACTTAGTTGTACAGTTGCATAGCTACGAATAAATACTATTAATGTGTATATATATATATATATATATATATATATATATATGTGTGCGTTTGTGTATGCTATATTTGTGTATGTGTTTGTGTTTGTGCATATATATACACATATATATATACATATATATATATACATGTATATATCTATATGGGTATGTTTGTAGGAATAAATATGTATGTAATATGTATATATATACGTATATATATATATATATATATATATATATATATATATATATATATATATATATATACATATACATCTTTTGAAAATAAATCGTAACCAGTAATCTATATATGTTTTCAGTTATTTGTGAAAATAATTGACTTGTAAGAACTATGTATTATATATATAAATTCGTTTATAATACTAAAGTAAAGAAATTAAAATCAATATTTATCATCCTTTGACTATAAGTAAACTAAACTTATGTCCTCTTCTTATAACAAAGCTTATTTAAAAGCGATTTGTCGAACTTTCGTCTTTCTTGGATTTTTCTCTGTGGTTATCAGATATTTTTTAGTTTTTACTGATGTATTTAATAATGGATCTTTTTTTGCGATGTTTGTTTTGTTTTTGATTGAATGTATAACTTATTTTTACATTTGTTCTTTCCGGGGAACTATACGACATATAAATGGTTGGCTGAATTGCTTCAATCTGTGCTTGAAGTATATTCGGCCAACTGTATTAAAGATTCATTCACTTTAGCTGAATATATACGCAATTGGCTTTTTTCTGCTGAGAATAAGTTCATATGTTCTTTCGACATCAGCAGTTTATTTACATGCGTTCCCTTACAAGAAACCATTGATATTTGTGCTGATGTACTATATCGTGGTTTCTCAGTTTGTCCCACTATCTCTGAGGAGGTCTTCGTAGAACTGATGCGGTTTGCTACCATGTCTGTCGAATTCAGTTTTGATAATGTCATGTATCAGCAAATCGACGGCATTTCTATGAGGTCAACCCTTGGTTCTGCGTTGGCCAATATCTTCGTAGGTTTCACGAGCATAATCTTTTGACCCATATCAATAAACCACTTACTTTCGATACGTTGACGATACATTTCGCGTGTTTAACAATGAGTCAGATTCCATATTATTCCTTAATGCACTCAATCAATTACACACAGCCTTACAGTTCACCGTTGAGAGGGAACACAATTCCACCCTTCCTATTCTGGATGTACTAGTGCATAAATCTGATTCATTGTTTCTTACATCTGTTAACCGCAAACCTATATTTACTGGTTTATATTGTCATTGAGACTCTTTTTGTCCCAAACAAAGAAAAATAAATCTGATTAAATGTTTGGTTCATCGTGCCTTAAAGATTTGCTCTGAATCCCTGATTGATTCGGAGATTAAATTTATCATTGCCGAAAATGGTTACTCTCTCGATATTGTTAATTCTAATATTGTTACCAAGATCACCCACTTTCATAAGCCTAAACTTTTTGGTCCTCCAAAATGTCCGGCGTACCTCAGATTACCTTTGTTAGGTAATATTAGCATAAAATGTGCTAACCAAATTTCTGTAGCTGTGCGTCGGTGTTATCAGGCATCTAACCCTAGAATTGCTTTTTTCTGCTCGACTTTTGTTAAAATCCGTTCATAAGGATGTTCTCCCGCCTCAACATATCAGTAATATTATTTATCAATTTAAATGTCGGTGCGATGCCGTATACATAGGAAAAACAGTGCAAATGTCTGAATCCAGAATAAAACAACACATCCCCCCTGCAATACGCCAGGGCCGACTAAATAATTTTAATAAGTTAGTCAACACATCCGGATCAGCTATTGATGACCATCTTATAAATAGCGCCGAATGTGACAGGTTTTCTGTCATAAGTAGATGACATTCGTTATTCCACCATAAAGTCCTGCAAGCAATATATATTAAGTCATTTAAACCCTTCCTTTGTAAACAAAAAGAAGTGGCTTCTAGAACACAATGTGATATACTTGTGACCCTCCCTCCCTCAATTGTTTTCCTAAACGTGTTACTGGTCTTCATTCTACTTTTCTAAAGTTTTTAGTCGTATTATTTCCACGTATTTACTCTGATGAGTGTGGACGAAAGCCGGCTTAGTATATCCATGTATTGTTTTTTTTCCTCTCGTTTTTACACTTTTCAATTTCACGTCACAAACCTCTATATTCCTTGCTTTAATATATATATATATATATATATATATATATATATATATATATATATATATATATATATATATATATATATATATATATGTATATATATATATATGATAAAGAAAGGAAAAAAGTGTGCCGACGTAATGGAAATTGAAAAAGGAAAACCAACAAATATTATCTATGTATTCATCAATGTTTCGTCGTTATTTAGGGACTTCCTCACGATGATTTTCTGAAGAAAACGAACAACACACAAGTACAAAATGTTCGAAATAATCAACAAAGAGGGAGAAATCCTGCCAAATCATAGATTTTTCTGTACCAGCAGACGACAAGGTGAAGATCAAGGAGACAGAAAAACGAAGCAAATACACGAAACTCGCCAAATAATTGAAAGGGGTATGGAGTATGAAGAAAATCAATATTATACCAATAGTCGTAGTAGCACTAGGAATAACCCCGAAAAAAAAAACTGGAAAAAGACTGGGAGAAATCAGAATAAAAGGAAAGACTGAGACCATACAACGGACATCAATGATGAAAACAACTGAAATCTTAAGGAAAATCCTTGAATGCGGAAACTAACCCACATAAGCTAAGAATGCTAACCAGTCAGATGAAGTTGTAATCGGAAGAAAACAAAATCACACAAAGAACACACCACATGAAACCAAGGTACAGAAAATGCAAAGAAAGGAGAGCACTAACCAGACCTCCACTGGAAGAGTGCGGAGAGTGATGGGACGTTGGAAAGGCTTATTGCCATCCAAATCTCAGAGAAGACCAAAGATCGTTGCTAGCTAGAAATCGATGGTAAGCGTCTGTTGTGATAACGCAAAGTCACTTGCAATAGTTATCGAAATAGTCGGAGAGTACTGGAAATCTGGGGAGACTTGTTGTCACTCAGACTTCAGGGAACACCATCGGTTATTATCAGTAAGAAATCACTGATAATTACCTGTGTGAAAACTCCTAGTGAGTACAAATAATAATAATAACAATAATAATAATAATAATAATAATAATAATAATAATAATAATAATAATAATAATAATAATAATAATAATAATAATAATAATAATAGCGATAGGAATAAGAAAAGTAAAAAAACGTAAAGCTGTAGAAAAGGTAGGAATTGCTCAATACAAAATAATTGTTTTGAAAAAAGCGTAATCGACAAAGCTACTCAATGAATTACTAAACAAATACTACAAAGGCGAAAGCAGCTTCAATTCTAAAAAGATTTGATATAATCGCCTCACTGAATCTCTTTATATCTCTGATGTTAATGAGATCCAAACCGTACATTGATATCGATTTAAAAACACATAAAGACCTACTAATGGGAAAACAAATGAATGCACGG
>OY744539.1:1200000-1267500 GCA_963556195.1 Sepiola atlantica | reverse complement strand
TAGGTTAATGTGTCTGTCCATCTTAGTCTCTGTATATACATGTGTACGTATTAGTGTTTGGATGATTAATCGGAATAGGGAATCGGAAAAATCGGAACTTTTTGGGGTATCGGAATCGGTATCGGAAGCGGAAAATTTTACCCAAATTTCCGATTCCAAAAACGACTTTATAAAATTGTTTTTATTTGGTTTTGCTTACAACTTAATTTTTTATTGCTGGTACTAATTAAAAAAAATATAAATATTTGTTGATTTTAAATTACCAGTAAAACTAACATTTATATAACGCACTTAGGTAAAAATAGCACCGGAAAAATGACCTGATAAATATGGCACAGCTAAAAATGGCACGAGTGGATAGATAAGAAAAATGGCACAAGTGAAAAATATAGGTGAAATCACACAGTTAGTTAATAAAAATCTTAGATACAATATAAACGGAAAACATTGAGAAGTTTGTCAAATTAAAAAGAAAATTATGTCTACATGCAAAAGTAGACGAGGATTCTCCGCCAAATCCCCCCCCTCCAAGAAAAATTAAATTCTACCTTAAAACGTAGAATTTCATGAGGCGATTCTAGAATCGGAATCAGTAATTGTATCGGAATCGGAAATTTAGAACAGAATCTGTAATTGTATTGAAATCGGGAAGATATAGGACTTGCCCCAGTATTTCTATATATCCACCTATTTCTCTTCTCTGTCTTTCTTTAAATCCGACCTTTCTTTATCATTCGCTCTGTACATATCTATCAATCTCTACCAACCTATCTATCCATCTAGATATCTACGTATCTATCTACATCGTGTCTCCCTTTCATGTTTTCCACGTAACTACAGTTTAATTAGTACTTCAATATACTTCAGTCTCTGTACCTACCTTAACCTATATCACTGTCTACACATCAATCGTTTCTTTTCTATACAAATGACACTACCCGTCCATTCCCCGATTGTCCAGCCCTCCTCCGATTTTGCCTCGGACGCAGTCTGAACACAACGTTCTCTGTTCACGTACAAGCAAAATTAATTTCCACGCGTCTTCGGCTTAAGAGATGATAACGAACCGTGTTCGCATTGATAAGCTGCCCCCAGAACAAAAGAAACGCCGGACTGAATCGTTTTAGCGGAAACTGACTCGGACTCGATGGTTCAAACTAATATATTGCATAAGAAAACAGGTTCATAGGTCCTATTCGTGACCGTCTTTATAGCTATTTGCTATGCCGAGGTTAGGCCGAAAAAGATAGAATGAGAAAAAGATGAATGAAAGAAAGAAGGCAACACACAAAGATCTATCGAGGTTGACGCGTTCGTCTTTCTTCCTGCCTTTCTC
Organism: Sepiola atlantica; assembly: GCA_963556195.1. NCBI lineage: Eukaryota > Metazoa > Mollusca > Cephalopoda > Sepiida > Sepiolidae > Sepiola > Sepiola atlantica. The sequence goes on along the minus strand of OY744539.1, from coordinate 1,266,164 downwards.
TCTCTCTCTCTCTCTCTCTCTCTCTCTCTCTCTCTCTCTCTCTCTCTCTGTCCATGTCTCCTTCTCCCCTCTCTCTCTTTCTCTACCCCTGTCTCTCTCTATCACTCTCTCTCTCTATCTCTCTCTCTCTCTCTCTCTCTCTCTCTCTATATATATATATATATATATATATATACCTCCATACATAAACGTGTGAGTAAAACATTTTATAAACATTCATAACATTAACATATATATAAACATTTAATTTAGCTTACGTAACTGCAGCCGTGTTTCAGCGATTACGCTTCATCCGAACTCAAAAATAATTATTTGTAAAGCCCTGATGAAGCGTAATCGTTGAAATGCAACTACAGTGGCGTAAGACAAACTATATGTTTATATAATAAATATTTACAAAGCTCTACTTAGTATTGAGCACTTTTTCAAATATTGTTTTTAAGTTAATTTTATCAATTTACTTGAACTTGTTTTAAGAATATTAAGGGGTGTATAGAGCATGTGCCGCAAGAAAGCAATACAAGTTTTATAAGAGCTAATATAAAGTATTTTATTTAAATACTATACAACAACAACTGTAATAAAAAGTATATGAATATATATATGTATATGAATATATATATATATATATATTCATATATATATATACATATATATATATATATATATATATATATATATATATATGTATATATATGTAAGTTACGATAAATAAAATTAGGACATTGTTTATATCAGTTCCAAGAATTCAAGCATACAAAAATAATTGGCGTACGATGGTTTCTAAAACGATTTGGAATATTTTGTATTATTCATTACAAATAAAAGTCAAGCAAGACAAACAAAGCATCAAATACTAGTATTATTAAATATGTGTGTACAGTAATGACAACAAAGTTGAAGATAGCCGGGAGGTAAACATCTTCTGAGCTTGAAACTAATGGTACTTATGTTGTGCTGGTTTTCTGCACAAATGATAAATACATATTACGCTCTTAATTTTGGTTTCTCAATTAATCGAGCACTCTGCTGGGATTTTTCCTACGATCTTACAAAATAGAATATATATATATTCCCGAAACAGTTTTTCATGGTAAACAACTGATGATCCCTTAAAATAGTGTTAGAAACAAACTTATATAATAACTGTAAAAAAGAAATTGACTTACATGAGTGATTTTCCACTAAAATTTAAAAAAATATTTTTAATTTATTTATATATATTTTTTTAATATAGTTTTAATGGTTGAGAAACTTCCGAGACTATATATATATATATATATATATATATATATATATATATATATATATATATATATATATATATATATATATATATTGATACTAGATCAACTTTTATTCTAATTTCAATCAAAATGCATTACATGATTTTGATTCTACAAATATGTCTAAATTTTAATGCTTATAATAAAGGGATCTTCAGAAGAAATTGAAATTCAGGGAATGTTGGTTCATTAATGTCTAAAATTCAATGGAATCTGAAATATTTGAATTTTTAAATTTGAGATTGTACCCATATTATGCACCCTAGAACTTTAAGATACCCGAAAGAAACTGCAATTTGGGAAATTAATAATTAATGTCTAAGACTTACTGTTCATATTTTATAAAAACTTAAAATATCTGAAATTTTACGACGACTTCCACCCCCACTTTACCCGATTTGCATGAAACTAAATAAAACAAAGTATAGCCCACATTTGGACTCCTTACGCCTCGCAGTTGTGTTCTAAAATTAGTAATGATCGGTTAAGTAGTTTAGGAATTAATCCTGTACATATAAATATATAAACATATAAACATAACTAACTCTCTCTTTCTCTCTCTCTCTCTCTCTCTCTCTCTCTATATATATATATATATATATATATATATATATATATGTTTTTTATCGGTGATTGCAGCGTTCGTTGCTGTTGTTATACTGCTTCATCAATTGTTTCACTTCCTAAGTAATAAAGATGCAGAAGATTGCATTATTAGTCGCGCTTAACTTTATAGGAGGTAGTTTTCGTTAATATATATATATATATATATATATATATATATATATATATATATATATATATATATATTAATTTTATACGTACATAAAAGTATCTATGGGCACATGTTTCTGGCTCGCAGCCGTCATCAGCATGGCTAACTTAGACAAAGATCGAAGCTATGATGTTGATGTCAATAGTCTGGCGTTTTACCATAATATACGAGACATATATGACGTGGATGAATAAATGAATATATTTTTGTAAATATGTATTTTTTGATATTTTTGGATGTATGCCAATCGGAGACACTTCTAATTATCGGTGATACCACGAAACTGCAGTAAAATTTTAAATCTAATTTCATTTAACTATCATTTATTATATATAAGTCTCTTCTCCCCTCTCTCTCTCTCTCTCTCTCTCTCTCTCTCTTTCTCTTATACATAATATATATATATATATATATATATATATATATATATATATATATATATATATATATATATATATATGGGAAAATGAAAAAGGAAAACCAAAAAATGGATGTTGTTTATGTGTACATCAAGGTTTCGTCTTTATTTATAAGACTTCATCAGGATGATAATATAGAGAAAAATGTCATGCAAGTACAAACACATGTTTTCTTCCTTTTTCCCAATATGTCAACCCCACATGTGTTTGTACTTGCATGACATTTTTCTCTATATTATCATCCTGATGAAGTCTTATAAATAAAGATGAAACGTTGATGTACACATAAAAAACATCCATTTTTTGGTTTTCTTTTTTCATTTTCCCATCACGTCGGATTAATTTCATCCTTCTCTTCCCATATATATATATATATATATATATATATATATATATATATATATATATATATGATCTGTTAATAGCTATCGATTTATCAATTTATATGCCGGCCCTTCTTTATCTATCATCTGATTGGATTAACAATGTTTATCTCACTATAACTTATTTAATATCACATTCTAGCACTGGAGAATAGCGTCTCTTTCTACTGACATGACCCAAATTCTACACCCTCTCTGAATGACACATTTATTCCCTGTGTACTGAACACAAAAAGTACTTGAAGGAGGTTGGTCATTTGAATTACTTTGTGGCCATTTTTGTGCCGTTAAATCCCACAAGACGACCAAACATTTCTCGATTATTTTTATGTACTTCTATATCGATTCCAAGAAAACCAAGAAAATTCCCAAATTATAGGTTCCTCTTGTAATTCTTAATTCTAGAATTAGCCATTTCTTGCTCTCGAGCCAAACACTGACGTTTTCTGCAATAATTCGGCGTCTGAATTCCTGTCTTGGTTAGAAATTGAATCAAATCGATGTCACTTTTTTATGTGAACCCTACTTTACTAGAAGTAGCAGTCAGGGACGTATGATATGAGCAGTGCAATAGTGGTGTAATGGATACTGTAGCGCATTATAAAATCGTCTATGCCGGGATCAAATCCGATGATATCTATGGTTTTCACTTTCTTTTTTTTTACTAATGAGTCACCACTTATCAATGCCAATATTAAGGATTACAGAGATAGAATGAATTCTAAGTTTCAATGATGAAGAATAATATGAGAAGATTGAAACTGGTGAAATGACAGGATAAATTTGGATTACTTATGGCACATACTCATGCAAGCAGTCGGGTCATATGAGGATCTGGTGTTGAAAATAGTAAAATAGAGGTAGTACAGCAATTTGCCACGTTTGTTGGGTCTTGCAAATGCAATCCTGCAAGGAAGTGTATAGGGGAAAAGAGGAGCAGACAAATATAAAGAGTAGACATGGCTGGCACTGAGTAGCAGGCTCAGGAAGGCAGAATATCGGGCGGGGGTGAGCGGAAGAAAAGCTGGTCATCATTAGCGCAAGTCATCATTGGCGCGCGACCGGTCATCTAGACCACGGGACAGATGATGAGATTGAAGAAACTATGCTTTTGTTTTCAAGCAAAACATTTGTACCCATCCCCTGAAACGTTGTATGATGTGTTTGAAATTCTAATAATAATGCAGATTTGCTATCTGACTGTCTGTAGACAAAACTATACTATTACTATATTTAATGCTGAATTAAGTTTACTATAGAATCTTAAATAGATATATTTCTTTTATATTTCGCAAAGATATCTTAGTGGTCGATGGAAGCAAAGGCGTTGGGTGAAGCTCAAAGGTGACTTTAGCCGGATGCGAACCTATCAACCGATTTTATAGCTTTATCTAGCCACACTGATGAGTCTACACATATATGAAACTAAAAACTATTACAAATTGAATTATGTTGCTTATAAGAACTTAATATATACAGACCTCAATAAATCATACAAAATTAACCCCAAGAATCAACTCAACAGCATAAACAATGAAGCCACATCCCTACTATCTTCTCTGAATGTCCTTAACTACACTGAGATGTACTTTAGAAAGACCATAAAATACATTTTCAGATTATCTATCTATTAGATCAATTTCCCCCTCTAAATCCGATTTAGGCTTTATAAGTAAACAAAAACTTAGGTAGAATCATCCCTGACATAAATGAAAAAAAAAACTCTGTTTCTTTATGGAAATCATCCGATGACGTGTTTCGCTGGTTCCTACATCTTACGGACAAATCCAATTGAAATTGAAATTTTATAACTTTCGATATAGATAACTATTACCAATCAATCTCCCCCATTCTCCTCAATAAAGTACTTATTTTTTGCCAGGAACGACTCTGGTCTTACTGATATGGAGATTAGATTAATATTATTAGTCAGGAGATCCCTTCTATACTTCGATAATAAGCTTTGAACGAGGAAAGACAGACCTAATAAATATGACATTACTACGGGGACATCACATCTGATCATGTAACTGACTGGGTAGGTCTATACTTGCTACGGTAACTTAAGGTTGAGTTGGGGAATTTGCAGGGAGGATTGTGCAGAGATGAGGAACTATTTTGTGTCCAGAGAGAGAGCTAGACAATGAAATAAAACCATGAAGAAATTACAGGCACTTTTTAAAGAATCCGAGAAGGGAGCATCTAACTTCCTTGACATAACGTTAAACCTTAACAGTGAATCATTTAGCTCATACCATAAACTTTACCTAACACAAGTTCACGTTCACAATATCTCAAATCACCCAAAATCTTTCATTAAATCTAATCTCCCTCAGTCTCCAACGGAATATATAAACTATCAGCCAATAAATCGATTTTCGAACAAAATTCGAATTTCGACAATAACGCCCTACTCAACACAGGTTACAATGATAAAATTACATATAAAAACAACTGCATTACGCGGGAAAAAAACTTTTGAGCGTAAGTACTCACAACAGGGCAGTAAAATACATCAAACAGAAGACTATAACAGCCGCTAAAAATAATAACGCGCATAAAAACGAACCTAGGAACCCTACTAACAATGGCAAACAACTTGACTCTCAAAAACTTAGATTACATAAACGACTAAGGAGAAAGAATAACGTTTGGTTTAATCCACCCTACAATAGCAATGTTCAAACTAATATCCCTAGATAATTGTTTAAAATTATGGAAAAATCTTTTAAACCTCCACATAGATATAGCATGCAGACAAAAGAAAATTTAAATATATCTACTTTATAGCCCCAACAGACCTTCTTTTCCTAAGCCTTTCTCAGCTAACAGAAACTAGTAATACAACTCACTTCAATTGCCGTACATTAAAAATCACATACAACAATTTTTCAACCTGGTCTCCTTCAAATCTCTATTTTACGACCTATTGAAAAGCAAACGCATAATTTGCAACTCTTTTTAAATTTTCATGGAGGATTTTTTAACCCAATTGAACTTCATACCAGTCTTTTACTATAAGTAAACACTAACCCTCTTTATCCTCCAATCCAATCCTGAAATTTTAACTTCAATTTGTTGATATTTTAACTTTAACCTATGACCCTTGCGTACCTTTCCTTTTAGTACCCTAAGTCCAGTTTATATAATTTGGAAGCTAATCCCTTTAATTTAACCACTCACTTTTTATCCTCCAAATCCAGACCACTATACATCTATCTCCCTATCGACGTAGGGCTAATAACATCCCCGTAACTATTTTAAAATAAAAAAATATATTTTTACTTGTCCTGTTTTTTGCTAACGATTCATTTCGAATATTGATATATCTCTTCTTCCATTTCATATATTTTAGACGTTTGACAATATTTTTATTTATATTTTTAATCATTAACTGTAAGTTGATTTTTTAAAAATTTTATTTGGATTTCAGCTCTTCACACTTACTGTTGAACCTTTGAGCCTTTTATGATATAAAGTTATAAAATATTAACTCTAAACCACTTTATTTTGTCTCTTTACGTTTGCATTCGTTTCATCTTACTTTTAGATACAATTTCCGTTGCCAACCAATTCCCTAAATTAACCCATAAACCTTTCTATCTCCCTCCACTGCTCCCATAATGCAGTCCTACTTACTTGTTACCGCCTATCCTGTTTCGTCGTTTGATTCGCACCTTTATTTTTGTCGTCGCCTTCCCCTCACCCTTTTATTTCCTGTCTGTTCCCTCACTACTTCCACTTTGCTGCCCCCTATATTCATGTTTGCTGCCTGTTTGTTTTCAACTTCAATTTTTTAACAGCCCACGTCTTTTTGTTGTTCTAACTTTATTTTCATGTTAGCTTTTTTACGGCTAGCTCTCTGGATTGAAATCACCATTTTATCAGTTGACCTTTAATTTAATCACTCCATAAAACTATTTCTGCGAAGTGCATGGAAGTTGTCTATATGACTTTTAATACACCACTGACATCCTAAACTTTCACACATAGTAACTTTATCCAATTGGATCTTTTGGGCCATTTAATTGTATTTGCCTTTCCACATCTTCAATGGATTTTACAACTTTAGATGCCAATTTTTCCTAAAATAGGACTGGATTTTACATACTTCGAACCTGCTTCTACTGCACTCTCATGATGCCTTCAACGGTGATGTTTTTCCTATATTTTCAACATTTTCTTTTTACATTTCATATTATATTCACTTTATATCCTTTAAAATGTTTACTTTTGGTAATTTTCCCTTACTAACTTATCTGTTTGCTCCTCTGACAATGAGATATAACTTTTTGAAAAGCTGTGAAAGGAAAAATAAAAACTTATTTTATTTAAAACCATTTGTTTCGAACAACGGATGACTTAATAGATATTGTATTTTGTGCAATTTTATTCTCATCCTTTACTTGTTTCTATAATTACTATATCTCGTATATCGAGCATCAATTTTTCATGATCAGTTCTAATTTAAAGGTATACCTTATATATTTATTCTTTTGTTTTATATATATATATATATATACATATATATATATATATATATATATATGTATATATATATATATATATATATATATATATATATATATATATATGAAGAGTTGAATGCAAATTAAAAAAATTATTGAATATCCTCGATGAAAAATGTTCCATTTGATCAAACGCACTCCAAATCAGTGTTGTAAATAATGTGATATTTGTCACCTGAAGATGATTGAATCGAAAACTTTCGTGATACATATGGAACATACATTATATTTTTTTGATTTTAACACAAAAAAAGTCGTTAACAAAATTGAAAAATAAAAAAGATATAATTCTGTTATTTTAACAATATTTGCTTTATATATATATATATATATATATATATATATATATATATATAGTCTTTGTAGGATGATTGGTGATGTATAAAGCATAAACAAGATGTTTTTTTATAATTATTCTTTGTATTCTGATGTTTAGAGCAGTCCTTCGCTCTTTGTCAGAAAATAATACGAAATAAAAAAAAATAATAAAATTGAAACCGTTGAGAAAACTGAAATTTTAAAAACTCTGTAGCGTTATTCTTTGTCTGAACGTGCAAGTTAGTTCACGCGAAATCGCTCTTCCTAAATTGGGAGCTGTGCAGCAAGATGCTTGTTCATATTGATTTTAAATTTCTGAATGTCGGCACAGTCGGAGAAACAGGGAGCAGTGAGTGAGTTTCGAACAGTCGGCAGCTCGAGGAAAGAATATAGAAGATACTCAAGCATTTAAAGACCACCACGATGGTATTTAGCTGATTGTCGGGTTGGTCAAGTGTATTTACGTCGAGGAAACAGCAGAGCAGCAAGTTCATCGGAGCAAATTCCATTGAAGTACTTGTAAAAGAAGCACAAGGATGGGAACGGGGCTGGAGCTTGGTGGATAGTGAGGGACTTATTATACCTTTTTTGACCTTGTCTAAGAGAGAGAGACTAGTGGATGTTGCAGCAGCCCAGATGTGACAAAAATACCCCATGCATAGGCGGATGGTGGCTTGGTAGAGATATAGGATGCTGTCAGGTGTGGGGAGTTTTCTAGCACGGTAGAGAGATCCTACTTTATTTGCAGCAGCTGTGGAAATGCCCTCTATGTATCTGTTCCAATTCATGTTGCCTGTGAATGTTAGACCGAGAAGTTTGAACGTTGGAAAGGAGCTTTGTCTAAACAGCCTTAAATGTTACCATCCATTTATGACGCCATTCCACTAAAGAGTGGGGTAACTTTCTAAGGATTTAGCCATTGCCTCGGACATGTGTGAGTCCGTTTTACCCACATGACGAGAGTAGAGAGTGGTGTCGTCAGCAAATATACCCATCTCAGACACAATGTCATCAGGGAAGTCGTTTATGAAAATCAGAAATAATATCGATCGATCCCAGGGGTACACCGGCATTTATGTCATGTTGTTTAGATTAACGGCCATCGAGGACAACCTGGATCTTATTTGGGATAAGAAGGATCTAATTATATTAACAAGTCGTTAAGTAATACCATATGAATTATTTTTTATAAGAAGACCTTTATGCCAAACCATGTAAATTTTTTTTTTTGATAAATACAACGCCACCGCCCTAGCTTCAGCTGCCTTGTCCAATGTATGGTATATGCGTTCAGAGATGACCGTTAGTAGAACGTGCTTGCCTAAATCTATACTGGTGGTCAGAAAAAAGTTTAGCATTAATGAAGTGACGGACTATCGCTAGATTGATCAAGGATTCACAGATTTTAGCGAATAGCGGAAGTAGACTGATGGGGCGATAATTCTGAGGGTCAGTTCTATCTGGTACGACAGAGGCAATTTTCCAGCTATCAGGGAAGCAAAGGTCGGCAAAGCATGCCAAACCTGCAATCATCAGTATGGGAGGAGACAATCTCTGCGGGTCACACGGTTCGAACCCCAATACGAAAGTAATATTTCACTCAGTAGTCGGAGCGCGTACCAATGTGCCCACCATGCATTGTCTTGAAATAGAGAAGTTAATTAACATCTAAATGGCAAATTCGACGGTCATCTAGCAAGCTGTCAACAGAACTCAATAGGCCTGGCCCAGAGTATTGCATTACGCTATAAAGAACGGCTTGTTGTTAAATTACGTAAAGTGCTAAATCTAGCGATGGGTTTGAATAATTATTTGTAAATAATATTTTAAAATGAAACCATATATACATGAGTTTACTGCCACACTTGCAATCATCAGTATGGGAGGACACAATCTTTGCCCGAACTAAACGTACCGTTACAATCCGGAGGGTCAAATATACTACAAAAACTTGCTTATTATCTTGTTTGCACACTGTATAATGCCACAAGGGATGACGTAATAAAGAAATACTGTCACTCCCTAAAATAATTGGAAAATATTAAGAAAATCATTGATGATGTTACAAAAAGAGTGCGTTACATTTTCAGCTTTTTAAGTTATTATTTAAAAGTGTCTGCGTTGTCATAATCTTCTAAGCCGGAATACTTATTTTAGGAAAGAAACTAAAGCAGATTTCACTTCTTCGCTGCAAAGATTATGCTGCGAAGATAAAAAGAAACAATTCGGAAATAAAAAAAATTAGATTTGCCAGATCTATTTCTATTTGTTCCTAACATGGAAAACCCAACAAGATAACTTTATATATCAGATAAACAGAAGCAGATTGTCCGTGTCTTTTTTTCTGACTTAACATGGCGGACAATAGTGAAGCAGACAAGTCATTTAGCGTCAAGGAAATAATTACGAGCATGTTTGTATTGATTTTGTATTAGAGTTTTTGACAATGATATCATTGCGTTAACGCAGGATATACAGAAATAGGCCGTATTATTTTATTGTAGAAATAAAAATGAGAAAAATTATAGTGTGGATTCACATTACTTCCCGAGCAACGTTAGATAGCCATGCTATATATATATATATATATATATATATATATATATATATATATATATATATGTGTGTGTGTGTGTGTGTGTGTGTGATACTTAGAAGGCAATACAATGCAGTGGTATTACGGATAGACACAAGTTAGAGCAAATAAGACATATAATGGTGAAACAAATTAAGTAGTTTCACCCTTAATACAATGTATACACACACACACACACACATATATATATATATATATTAATTTATTTATTTTTTCCACAAATACACACATATATGTTTATCTACACAATGTTACACTGTTATGTAATACCTGTATCAAGATGGTCTGGTGGAATCTCCGTATAATATAATATAATATTTTTAATATTTCGGGAACTCTTTCTTCTTCAGAACCGTGCTCAACTCGAGTTCAAGCGTGTATATGAAGGAAGCCGTAGGATATATATATATATATATATATATATATATATATATATATATATATATATATATATATATATATATATATATATATACATATATATATATATATATATACACCTGTAAGAGGACGTGTAAAATTAATTTACGGAATAGAATAGTTTTGCCCCACTTTTATGTCCCCTTACAAATCTTCAAGAGAAAAAAAAACCGCAATTAAAACCGCTAATCATTCGTAGCATTCATATGAAATGCAGCTCATACAACAGCATTGGTTTTCCAAATGTTCGCGAATTTTATATGAAACTGAAATAGTTTAAAAAATCAGTCAACTTGCAAGCAGAAAATTTGGTGGCTTTCATGCAAAAATAAGAACACATGCTAATGTACAAAAACTTGATATTTAGTGAACTTTGATGCATCAAAATCTTTTCGCGGACTTTCGCTATTAGCAGGTGTGTCTGGAACGTAACCCTCACCAATAGTGGGGGCTTATTGTATATATATATATATATATATATATATATATATATATATATATATATATATATATATATATATATATATATATACAATAAGCCTAATGATTACTCATTGTGCTACAACGACTAATACTATCCTACCTTCATTTCATTCAAAAATGCAACATAACTTTTAAGACATTTTTTATGCATAACTTAATGTAATATATAACTTTATTTCTATGTTATTATTATTATTATTATTATTATTATTATTATTATTATTATTATTATTATTGTTGTTATTATTATTATTGTTTTTGTTGATATTATTATTATTATTATTTTTGTTATTATTATTTTTATTATTGTTGTTATTTTTATTATGATTGTTATTATTATTTTTATTATTATTATTATTATTATTGTTATTATTATTATTGTTGTTTTTATTATTATTATTATTGTTGTTATTATTATTGTTGTTATTATTATTTTTATTATTGTTGTTATTTTTATTATTATTGTTATTATTATTATTGTTGTTGTTGTTCGTGTTGTTGTTGTTGTTGTTTCATATTAAGTATAATCTGTCTTTACTATTCTTCTATAAAATTGATCTGCGATTTAATTTACATACGTGTTTGTAGTGTGAAAAGTCACACGTGTGTAAATTAGATGACGACGTAACTCGTTCTCTAAATACGCTCAGCGACATTGAGAACTACTAAAGTTTGGTTGAGTCCAAGAGAAAAATGATTGGTGCATTGTTCTAACTGAACAATTATAAATTACGGATAATTAGATCAATCAAAGCAGATCTTTTCAGACATAACTCAATTCCAGAAATAGTATATTTCCGCCTGTATTTTGTACTATTAATGTATATAGGAAAAAAGCCTTAGGAAGCAAACGTTGATTGACTCACATGTTGTATAATAATATATAAGATATGAGTGCCTGTCTGTTTAACTGGTGTTGTGTCTGCTGACAACATTTATGCTATGTGAAGAGATTTGCCATTTTTAAAGAATGATTTTCGTAAAGTGAGAACTTCTAAATATGTATTTTATCTTATAAAAGGGCCCCTTGGATGTGGGGCGAAACCGATACTAAAAGTCGATCACATTGTTTTCGTTAACATTTGCGCCTACGCTAGTCTGTAACCAGGCTTCCAGCTCTGGGCGCCTTTCTTACAGTAAGCATTATATAAGAATCGTAACCTTGGAATATGGTAAATACCTTGGAATATGGTAAATACCTTGGAATATGCCTGTTTTTTTTGCTTGTTCGTATTCTTATATATTTATTATTCGTGTATTTATTCTTTTGTAATAGTGTCTTGTCAATATGCATTCATTGGAACCAGCTTCCATGAGGGACAGTGTGGCTCTGGTCGATCCATCAGTAAAGAAAATGGTTGACCAGTTGAGGCACAAAAAGCAACAAAAAAAAGCTTTAAAAAAGCGTTGTTTTCAGTTGGCTCTTATTGATCTCGTCTGTAAACAGAATTTACTACAAAAGAAATTCTTGTTTTTATTTTTATTTGTTTATAGTTTTTAAGGGTTATCTCCCTTGATTAAACCTGCAAAAAAACTGATAACAAATGACTTGGTTGTAATCTGGACGTAGCATTTGACAGTGTCTGCTTTTCCCTATCATACTATTTTATTGTCGAAATGGCACATATGCATACATACCAACATATTAAGGAAGACATGTTTATCATTACAGAATTCTTCTATTTGCTATCGCTTTCTTGATCTTTTAGATTTTTCTTGCTAATTTTTTTGTTTCATGATAATAATATTGATTAATGAGGGTTCTGTTATTAATCGGAACCTTTATTTATCCGATTTATTATGAAACAAAAAATATCAGATGAATACATAGTTAAACAGAAGAATTATGTACTGTTTAACACAATGTATGTCTTAATAGAAGAATAAATAAACGCAATATGTATATATATATGTACATATATATGTACATATATATATATATATATATATATATATATATATATATATATATATATATATATATATATATATATATAGGATCAAAATAAACCAAAGTGAAAACTTTTAGTAGATGGAACCTATTGTGAAAAGGATAAGCTCAATATACGAGATAGAGCAATAGTAGAGATAGAAGAAAAAAGAGTGATAAATATGCGACGATTGTCCAAATTTATTTCAAATTTCAATTGTTCAATGCAAGGTTGTCAGTAATAAACTAGTGTTTATTTTCCTTTCCTTAAGCCAAGGCTTTTCAAAGATCGAAATCTTATCATCAGAGGAGAAATACAGATGGATAAGTTGGCTTTCTTTTAAGTACATCTGGACTTATCTACTTTTGAGCACCTTTTCCAACCTGCTCCCATGCAAAGTGTTTTTATTCACTTTCTACAATTTCACCGAACCTTTTCAACGGAAACTCACCACCCGGACAATTGTATTTCTTTTTCACGAAATTTTCTTTTCATTCAGTACGTTTTTTGACAAAAATTATTTTAATAATTTTTAAAAATAATTCTCATATTTTTCAAATATTTGAACTTTGGTTTTTTCGAAAGCCAACTTATCCATCTGTATTTCTCCTCTGATGATAAGATTTCGATCTTTGAAAAGCCTTGGCTTAAGGAAAGGAAAATAAACACTAGTTTATTACTGACAACCTTGCATTGAACAATTGAAATTTGAAATAAATTTGGACAATCGTCGCATATTTATCACTCTTTTTTCTTCTATCTCTCTCTCTCTCTCTCTCTCTCTCTCTCTCTATATATATATATATATATATATATATATATATATATATATATATATATATACGAGGCCTGTCTAAAACGTATCCGACCTTAGGCCAGAAAAATATTTGAAATACGTGACGGGGTTGGGACCCTACTCCCCTTCAAAGTAGGCCCATTGTGCTTTCAGACACTGAGCCCACCGATCCACTTATTTTATTTCCTTGTTTATCTGTTTTGTCTCTATCTAATGCAGTTAAAATGTCAATTATTTAAATCTCTATTTTATATTCTATGCATATACACCAATTGACATTGTTATTAGACTAGGCTAGTGTTCATGAGATATGGAGAAACATAGATTATTTGTACGTAATTATAAAAGATTACATTTCGTCAACAAATGCTTGTTTTCTAAATCCCTATTCTTTGCCCCACTCCACAAGATCGATTTTAATCAACATTTTGAAGGCGTTGAACATAGTGTGGCATTCTGGTCTCCCCCACAAACTTTAGGGTTATGGTATTAATGATAAAATTCTTGACATTATTATGTCCTTTCTTTCTGATCGAAGCTTGCGAGTAACTTTGGACGGTGTCTCTTCATTCTCTGGTGTTCCTCGAGGCTCTATTTAAAGCCCTACACTGTTTCTACTCCATATAAATGATCTCCCAATGAATATTGTTCAGAAAGTTTACATCTATTCCGATGATACCACTCTCTATTCTTGTGTTGCTTCTCGCTCATCTCTCTCGAATCAGTCGAAATATGCAGCTGATCTAGAAGTTGATCTGAGTTCAATTGTGGATTGGGGTAAGAAATGGCTTGTCTCGTTTAATCCTGTTAAGACCCAGCTCATGTCTTTCAATCGTAGGCGTGTTCCCTTTCTTCCTGTGAAGAAATCGATTCTGAAACTTCTTAGTCTTTCTCTCTCATCAAATATTTCTTGGAGTTCATACATTAGATCCATTGCTCTTTCTTGTTCTCGTAAGGTCGGTTCTCTCTATCGCTCTAAACACTTTCTCACACCTGCAGCTATTCTCTATCTCTAAAAATCTACTATCAGACAATGTATGGAGTACTGTTGTCACATTTGGGCTGGTGAGCCTGTCCCATTTGAGGGTCCTTGACAAGGTGCAGAAACGTATTTGTAACTTTATTGGCCCCCACCCTTTCTTTTTCCTGTTTGCCAATATTAGCCATTTTCTTCGTGCGAAAAGAAATGTATAATATTAATACATTTAACGATGATGAACTGACTTTTGTATTTCAACGTTTCTTTTTTAATATATTCGATCATCGTTTGTTCGACAAACAATTAAGAAGAACTATTTTGACCATCCGTAAGTCTAAAATTCGGATTGTCATAAATAAATTCTTTGTAAGTCATGTTATTTTGCAATTCTTTTCATTCCATATTCGTGACTTCAATATGTTCGAGGCGGGGAGGGGGGCATCTCTTAAAAAAATCAAAGCGTCTACCGACCATTGTTTTTCGCGGGAAAAACGAACGCACAATATTGATCAATTCCACCATTGTTGAGCGACTTTGTAGTTTTAATAATGTATTAATCACTATATTTCCCGTGTTCTCCTGTTTCGCACAACGGAAAGAAAGGAATACAACAATAAACATTCATATATCATGTTGCGGATTTTTTTTTAGATAAGGATTGATAATTTTTATTATTTGTATTATTTGGACTAGTGTTCTCATCCTGGATGTGAGTTTCACAACGTTTCGGCCGATGTAATCTCCGACCTTCTTTAGATGCATCTTGTTGAACTCGGGAATCTTTATTTCGAACTCGGGAATCTGTACGTGATTTCGAACAGAAACCCTTTATTTAATCCAAGAGGGAAGCTGGCTCTGTTCCGTCACCCATGACCGGGTAGAAGTCTTAAGTAATTCATAATTGTATTCTTAGTATCGCCTGTACTGAGGATTGAACCTTCAACCCCTAGAAGATTGTTACTTAGAACTTATTATTTTTTAGTACTTATATCCGTTACGCCACATGGCCTTGCGCAAGATGCACCTGAAAAAGTTTGGAAGTTACATCGACCGAAACGTTTTGAGAATAACACCCAAGGTGCGAACAGTAGTCTGATCGAAATTAACTTGTTTTATACGAAATGTGAGTCAACGTTTGTTTTCCTACGGTTTTTCATCACATACTTTAATAGCACGTGATACATGCTAAAGAATACCTTAGATATAGGATTCGGTTTTAAGTGTTCTAATCAGCCGTAATTGATAATTAACTGAACATATTACGCATCTTTCTCTCTCTAAGCTAATTATGAATTTCTCTCGTCCCGCTCACTCTATGTTGATTCAACCACTTATTTTTTAATGTCTCAAAACATTCAGAGAAAGAATGGTTATCTTTTAAACACCACAAGACGTTCATCTAAAAGGGAAATATATTTTATTGTCATATAAAATGATATCCTTTTGTTTTAAGGTTTGATTCATTTGTTCGAAAACAATGTAAGATTACTCTCCCTATTTTTGACGAAACTGGTATTCTAATTTCGTCATATAAACGATTTAACTTTGTTTCTAAACAAAAAGGATTAAGAAAGGTTTCTGAATATTCTATTTTAATTATAGGTACTTACTATTAAAAACTCCTTCTTCCTCTATCTTTTACACTTGACATCAGTTGAACAAGCCATGTTCAACAGTTGCCACAGACAAGTCCCCCCCCACCGCCGTTGTTTAGGGTATAGATAAACATATAAACAAAATATACCTCGTCTAAGTTCGATGTTTTCTCTAAGATGAGAAAAATAACAAATAATTGCCATGTGCAAAAAGATCTAGCTGTTTCACTCTCTGATCTGTGTATTTTTCTGAGTTCCTTTGAGACATATGTAAATTGATTTTTGGACATTTGTCATGCCGAAATTTGATGTAAACGATGTAATAAATCTTTGAAAAATATACTAGTAACCTACCAGTAAATATTGAAAACTAGTCACGTGATGTAATAAACAACCGTTTGAGTAAAAACTAATTTCAATGATTTTGCTGCAAATTGTTCATTGTGTAAAGGAAAATAATTCTCAATTTTTTTTATTTGTTCGAAAAAAAATTAACATTTCATTCCCTCAATGTTGATAAATGAGGTACTCAATAAAAATGGATGTATTGTCCTTCGGTTATGTATATTTCTGCAATTGTATATACTTTTTATTGCTGAAATAAAGTGGCATTTGTAAGTGGTGAGACACAAATATGAAGAATAAATTGGATGAAAATGCGTCTGTATGAATCAACAAATATAATTATTATATCATTTCAACTGAAAAAGAATTACTTTGTAATTAGAACGTAATTAATTGTAGTCCATTGAATACGTTTTCTGAATGTCGGCTAGCCGAATAAAAATGACATAACTGTACTTTCCGAAAATGCACATTAATTATCTCAAGCGAGACAGCAAAGGACAAAGAGTTACTCCCCTTTCAAATACAAAGCATTTGATCATTATTCTTTGGTAGAAATCTGCTTCCATCTAATAATTACATTGCTTATGCATCTAAAAATAATGTTAAGAAATAAAGTTAAACACTTTTAACGTCATATAAAATAAAGTACTCAATCGCTAAATGGTCATAATGTACATTTTGTAAGACAGTATAAAATGCAAATGATTTACTTTTGATTTTAAACAAAAAAATGAATAACGGTTTCTATATTTTCTTCTATTTTAGTTTCGCTGAAACATTAGTAAAAGGAAGTATATCTGTCCGTCTTCTCTCTACTTCGAGCTTAACGTCAGCCGAACAAAACAGACTAAACAGTCACTCCTGACAAATTCCCTGCCCTGACACCTGGCCTAAGGTTTGGATATAGATAAACAAAATATACCTCGGTTTAAATTCGATGCTGTTTCTGAGCACAGAATAATAAAATAAAAAGATCAGAACAATAAAAATTATTCCCACGTGCATAAAGTTCTTACCATTGTACTCTCTAATCTGTATCTTTTTTTGAGTTCTCTTGAAACATATGTAAATTACTGTGTGTTTTTAGAGTTATCATTCCGAAATTTGATGTCAGCCCGAAGAAAACATACTAAACTATCGTTCCAGACAAGTTTCTTCCCTCACACCTTGCCTAAGTTTTAGGTATTGATAAACATATAGATAAGTCATACCTCGGTTTAAGTTCGGTGGATTTTTCTTTATCATTTAAGAAATAATAAAAAAGTAAGAACAACCAAAAATATTGCCATATGCACAAAACTTCATTTTTGGGTGGGTTTTTTTTCTGAGTTTCCTTGAAACATACGTAAATTCACGTTTTTTATAGGGCATCCTGAAACATATGTAAAATCCTTGTATTTAAAAAAAGAAGTTATTTCGTCCATTAAAATTTTGGAAAGCGACAGCATTTCGCTTGACTTAAAATTGTTGAAAATAAAGAAAAAAAGGGTACCAATAAAAGAAAGGCAGAACAACTTCAAGTTATTTTGTTCATTAAAATGTTGGAAAGCGACAGCATTTCGCTTGACTTAAAATTGTTGAAAATAAAGAAAAAAAGGGTACCAATAAAAGAAAGGCAGAACAACTTCAAGTTATTTTGTTCATTAAAATGTTGGAAAGCGACAGCATTTCGCTTGACTTAAAATTGTTGAAAATAAAGAAAAAAAGGGTACCAATAAAAGAAAGGCAGAACAACTTCAAGTTATTTTGTTCATTAAAATGTTGGAAAGCGACAGCATTTCGCCAGATCTAAACATGTTGAACATAAGGAAGAAAAGGCACAAATAAAAGGACGGAACAATATCTATTGAGATTTACAGATTTTTAAGTTGATTATGTGGTAAAAATTTATTTCATCATTAATTCTACTGTGCATTGCTGTCTACGTTCAGCGTATGCGGCTGTACATTCAGCTAAGTAACTTCCGGTCTTATGAAGCAGTTATGCTGGTATCTTATCTGAAAAACCTCGCTGTTGTCCTTTGTCATTGTTTTACGTCAACACCTGACGTAAAACAATCAGTATTTTATTTTGCATTCAGCTGTGTCAACATTCTAGTGTCAGTTGGAAAAACTCTACTCTCTGAGTCAGCAATTTCTTTCTTTTAATATGAATTCTGAGGCTTTCAGATTTGTTTCGATTAATCGCGCTGGAAACGCTGATTATTTTACTTGTTTATTACGATCTGTTACGTTGGCCCGTTGTGCCGATTCAAATGTGTTGCTCGCTTCCGACTCCGGTCGCAGTGTCAGCCAAGTGGTCTCAGTTAGTGCTACAACAGAAGAATTCTCCCTCCCAATAGAATCACAAGTTTTAAAGCAAGTAACAGGTTTTATTTGGTGGAGGTTACAATGGAACTCATTTCTTTCTCTGAAAAAAACAGACTTGCAAAATCTCAGCCCAAAGAATCGAAAACACAAGTGCCATAGTTTAGAGCCCATTTTTCTCTGAGTAGAACACAAAGCAACCGACCTTCAGACCTCCGTAAAAAAAACTGACTATCCCACTCTCAAACGGCTGGTCCTAACTCCTCTCAGTCACTCTCAGCTAGTCAGCTTGTCCCCATTCGACCACTCTGAAATCAAGTATACAAAAAAAATGGCTAACCTTATCCATGGGTTCAAAGGCACAATACTTATGGGATCATAGCCATTATTCCTGGCAAAAACTAAAGTGGTCCATAACACCAGCAGGGAACCCCTTATCTGAAACTTTACTTTCTTAAGTAGACACACTTCTAAATCGACATATTTATAATCTTTTGCGTTGTCTATCCTCTCCCTGTTAGATAGTAATCACTTGCAGCAAGCATCGCAAACATGCAACACCAAACGTGCAACACCAAATGTGCAACACCAAACATGCAGCACCAAACGTGCAACACCAAACGTGCAACACCAAACATGCAGCACCAAACGTGCAACACCAAACGTGCAACACCAAACATGCAGCACCAAACGTGCAACACCAAACGTGCAACACCAAACATGCAGCACCAAACGTGCAACACCAAACGTGCAACACCAAACATGCAACACCAAACGTGCAACACCAAACATGCAACACCAAACGTGCAACACCAAACATGCAACACCAAACGTGCAACACCAAACGTGCAACACCAAACATGCAACACCAAACGTGCAACACCAAACGTGCACCGCTAAATACATGTTTACAGACACACGTGTGCATTACCTGAACAACACCCTAAAAGAGTTTACTCTTCCTATTCAATTTCTTTCATTGATTCTCTCTAGTCTTGTGTTCAACAAATCGGAATGACTTTTCAATTACTGGCACTGTTTTCCTTCGAATCCACTTCCCTCTCTCTGGAAGAACTTTTTGCTTCCTGTCGGTACCTCCCTTAATTCGAACTGAAAGCAATGTCGACAGACACATCCAGTCCAATAATTCCACGCCATTTTACGATGTCATGAAACGTTAGTGTCTACCTGTACGTTTTGCTGGTTTTCTATTTATTTTATCCGACCAATCATCGGAAGCGCCTCGTTGAATTCGGAACAGCGCGAAAATTACCGAGAGCGAAGAAGTCAATCAATTACTACATAGCAGAAAGCGAAGGGTTTACAACATTATCGCTAGATTGTTTGTTTGCATGTAGATGCGTTTGCTAATTGCTAGCATTACGCAAAAATTACGAAATAGAGTTTCACAAAACATTGACGTATATTCGTTTTCCTTCCAGATCAAGGGTGTGTAGAAATTATCAAACATTTATATTGATGGGTTGAGATTTCAACAAGTCGTGGTCATCTATCGTAAAAAGAAATATAACTCACACCACGACCCCTTACGCCTAGCAGCTGTATTCCAAAATTCATAATTAATTAGCTTAAAAGTGAATTGTGTACATATCTAAATAAATGCGAATGTTTTTCACTTATCACAAATATATAACATCAAAACGGGTTACTCAAATTTAAATCAGTAATACATAATACTCTTTTGAAATACTGTCTATATAGTAACAAGTAACACGTATTTGTTTACCTCATTTGCATAACTATCTTTAAACAGCTTAAAATAAATGAATGCTTTAATAGGGTATTTTGTTGTAATTTGATTGTCTTATTTTCCTATATATATAGAATAGTCTTTTGATGTAAACATTAATTAATCAAAGTGATTTAATAACCTTTAACGGATACTTCGGAAAACTTTTTTAAATTGAACTTACATCGCTCGTCACGAGCCATAACCGAGAAAAGAAAAAGGCGGGAGAGGCTTTCTCGCCTTGTAGCTCACCTGCTTGCCCACTCTCTCTCCCTCTTTCTTTCTCTCTCTTTCTCTCTTTCTCAAAATTATTAAGATGTTAATGTTTATCTATTTATATGAATAAATGCGAAAGTTTTAGTATTGTGTTTACAAGAAACTTATGAATTAAATATTTATTATTTAAAATTTTGGTTTCAAGTATTTCAAGTAGGGAACTTTGCGAAGCGATAGCGAGCTGGCAAAGTTAGGTAGTATATGTATAAATGTCAATTACCGTGTGTGTTTCATACCGAAAGAAAGGTGAGAAAATCTACAAAAAAAAACAAAAAGTGTATTCTTATGTAAAATTTTCCGGGGAAGACAGTGAAAGTGGTGCTGAAACTCTCAGTGGCCGCCTAAATAAGCTAATAAGGAAGAACCTTAAAACCTCATATATATCCTATTCTTATGACATCTAAATTATATGTATACAATTATCCGGGGTAGATAATGAGATTGGTCCTAAATCTCTACGTGCCTCCTTCATGGTACTATTGGACAGAACCCCACTTAAAACTTCAAATACGTGTATCTGATTTTAATGAAATTTGTACCATATGCATAAACCACTAATTCAGGAGTTTTTCTAAAATTCCAGTTTCTTTCGACTATACTAGGGGTGAAGACGGGGGCAGTAATAAAAGAAAGTAATATAGTGTTATGAGCATAGTGAAAAGGGCATTGTAGTGTTCTTCCTTAAATTCCGAGCAACGTCGGGTCTTCCTGCTCTGACTCCGAGTCTCTGGGCTTTTACAGATCTGTAACATAAGCAGCGCCTAATTCCACGAAAATATTTTTTATTATTAATTATATATCTATATATTATTTTATTATTTTATTATTAATTATATATCTATATATTTTTTATTATTAATTATATATCTATATATTATTTTATTATTAATTATATATCTATATATTTTTATTATTAATTATATATCTATATATTATTTTATTATTAATTACATATCTATATATTTTTTTATTATTAATTATATATCTATATATTTTTTTTATTATTAATTATATATCTATATATTATTTTATTATTAATTATATATCTATATATTTTTTATTATTAATTATATACCTATATATTATTTTATTATTAATTATATATCTATATATTTTTTAGTATTAATTATATATCTATATATTATTTTATTATTAATTATATATCTATATATTATTTTATTATTAATTATATATCTATATATTTTTTATTATTAATTATATATCTATATATTATTTTATTATTAATTATATATCTATATATTTTTATTATTAATTATATATCTATATATTATTTTATTATTAATTATATATCTATATATTATTTTATTATTAATTATATATCTATATATTTTTTTATTATTAATTATATATCTATATATTTTTTTATTATTAATTATATACCTATATATTATTTTATTATTAATTATATATCTATATATTTGTTCTTATTAATTATATATCTATATATCATTTTATTATTAATTATATATCTATATATTTTTTTATTATTAATTATATATCTATATATTATTTTATTATTAATTATATATCTATATATTATTTTATTATTAATTATATATCTATATATTTTTTTATTATTATTTATATATATATATTTTTTTTTATTATTAATTATATATCTATATATTATTTTATTATTAATTATATATCTATATATTTTATATTATTAATTATATATCTATATATTATTTTATTATTAATTATATCTCTATATATTTTTTTATTATTAATTATATATCTATATATTTTTTATTATTAATTATATATCTATATATTTTTTTATTATTAATTATATATATATATATTATTTTATTATTAATTATATATCTATATATTTTTTATTATTAATTATATATCTATATATTTTTTTATTATTAATTATAACTCTATATATTATTTTATTATTAATTATATATCTATATATTATTTTATTATTAATTACATATCTATATATTTTTTTATTATTAATTATATATCTATATATTTTTTTTATTATTAATTATATATCTATATATTATTTTATTATTAATTATATATCTATATATTTTTATTATTAATTATATATCTATATAGTATTTTATTATTAATTATATATCTATATATTTTTTATTATTAATTATATATCTATATATTATTTTATTATTAATTATATATCTATATATTTTTATTATTAATTATATATCTATATATTTTTTATTATTAATTATATATCTATATAGTATTTTATTATTAATTATATATCTATATATTTTTTATTATTAATTATATATCTATATATTATTTTATTATTAATTATATATCTATATATTTTTATTATTAATTATATATATATATATTTTTTATTATTAATTATATATCTATATATTTTTTTATTATTAATTATATATCTATATATTATTTTATTATTAATTATATATCTATATATTTTTTTATTATTAATTATATATCTATATATTTTTTTTATTATTAATTCTATATATTATTTTATTATTAATTATATATCTATATATTATTTTATTATTAATCATATATCTATATATTTTTTTATTATTAATTATATATCTATATATTTGTTATTATTAATTCTATATATTATTTTATTATAACTTATATATCTATATTTTTTTTTATTATTAATTCTATATATTATTTTATTATTAATTATATATCTATATATTTTTTTATTATTAATTATATATCTATATATTTTTTTTATTATTAATTATATATCTATATATAATTTTATTATTAATAATATATCTATATATTTTTTTATTATTTATTATATATCTATATATTATTTTATTATTAATTATATATATATATATTTTTTATTATTAATTATATATCTATATATTTTTTTTATTATTAATTCTATATATTATTTTATTATTAATTATATATCTATATATTTTTTTATTATTAATTATATATCTATATTTTTTTTTATTATTAATTATATATCTATATATTATTTTATTATTAATTATATATTAATATATTTTTTTATTTCTATATATTATTTTATTATTAATTATATATTAATATATTTTTTTATTATTAATTATATATCTCTATATTTTTTTATATTAATTCTATATATATATATTATATTATTAATTATATATCTATATTTTATTTTATTATTAATTTTATATCTATATATTTTTTATTATTTATTATATATCTATATATTTTTTATTATTTAATTATAATATATATCTATATATTTTTTTTATTATTAATTATATATCTATATATTATTTTATTATTAATTATATATCTATATATTTTTTATTATTAACTATATATCTATATATTATTTTATTATTAATCATATATCTATATATTTTTTTATTATTAATTATATATCTATATATTTTTTTTATTATTAATTATATATCTATATATTTTTTATTATTAATTATGTATCTATATATTATTTTATTATTAATCATATATCTATATAATTTTTATTAAGTATTATATATCTATATATTTTTTATTATTAATTATATATCGATATATTTTTTATTATTAATTATATATCTATATATTATTTTATTATTAATTATATATCTATATATTTTTATTATCATTAATTCTATATATTATTTTATTATTAATTATATATCTATATATTATTTTATTATTAATTATATATCTATATATTTTTTTATTATTAATTATATCTATATATTTTTTATTATTAATTATATATCTATATATTATTTTATTATTAATTATATATCTATATATTTTTATTATTAATTCTATATATTATTTTATTATTAATTATATATCTATATATTTTTTTTATTATTAATTATATATCTATATATTTTTTATTATTAATTATATATCTATATATTATTTTATTATTAATTATATATCTATATATTATTTTATTATTAATTATAAATCTATATATTATTTTATTATTAATTATATATCTATATATTATTTTATTATTAATTATATATCTATATATTTTTTTATTATTAATTATATATCTATATATTTTTTTATTATTAATTATATATCTATATATTTTGATTATTATTAATTATATATCTATATATTATTTTATTATTAATTATATATCTATATATTATTTTATTATTAATTATATATCTATATATTTTTTTTATTATTAATTATATATCTATATATTTTTTTTATTATTAATTATATATCTATATATTTTTTTTATTATTAATTATATATCTATATATTATTTTATTATTAATTATATGTCTATATATTTTGATTATTATTAATTATATATCTATATATTTTTTTATTATTAATTATATATCTATATATTATTTTATTATTTATTATATATCTATATATTATTTTTATTATTACTTATATATCTATATATTATTTTATTATTAATTATATATCTATATATTATTTTATTATTAATTATAAATCTATATATTATTTTATTATTAATTATATATCAATATATTATTTTATTATTAATTATATATCTATATATTTTTTATTATTAATTATATATCTATATATTTTTTTTATTATTAATTATATATCTATATTTTTTTATTATTAATTATATATCTATATATTATTTAATTATTAATTATATATCTATATATTTTGATTATTATTAATTATATATCTATATATTTTTTTATTATTAATTATATACCTATATATTTTTTATTATTAATTATATATCTATATATTATTTTATTATATATTATAAATCTATATATTATTTTATTATTAATTATATATCTATATATTATTTTATTATTAAATATATATCTATATATTATTTTATTATTAAATATATATCTATATATTATTTTATTATTAAATATATATCTATATATTATTTTATTATTAATTATATATCTATATATTATTTTATTATAATTATATATCTATATATTATTTTATTATTAATTATATATCTATATATTATTTTATTATTAATTATATATCTATATATTGTTTTATTATTAATTATATATCTATATATTTTGATTATTATTAATTATATATCTATATATTTTTTATTATTAATTATATATCTATATATTTTTTTTATTATTAATTATATATCTATATTTTTTTTATTATTAATTATATATCTATATATTATTTAATTATTAATTATATATCTATATATTTTGGTTATTATTAATTATATATCTATACATTTTTTTATTATTAATTATATACCTATCTATTTTTTTATTATTAATTATATATCTATATATTTTTTTTATTATTAATTATATATCTATATATTTTTTTATTATTAATTATATACCTATATTTTTTTTTATTATTAATTATATATCTATATATTTTTTTTATTATTAATTATATATCTATATATTTTTTTATTATTAATTATATATCTATATATTGTTTTATTATTAATTATATATCTATATATTTTGATTATTATTAATTATATATCTATATATTTTTTATTATTAATTATATATCTATATATTTTGATTATTATTAATTATATATCTATATATTATGTTATTATTAATTATATATCTATATATTATTTTATTATTAATTATATATCTATATATTATTTTTATTATTAATAATATATCTATATATTATTTTATTATTAATTATATATCTATATATTATTTTATTATTAATTATAAATCTATATATTTTTTTATTATTAATTATAAATCTATATATTATTTTATTATTAATTATATACCTATATATTATTTTATTATTAATTATATATCTATATATTTTTATTATCATTAATTCTATATATTATTTTATTATTAATTATATATCTATATATTATTTTATTATTAATTATATATCTATATATATTATTTGATTATTAATTATATATCTATATATTATTTTTATTATTAATTATATATCTATATATTATTTTATTATTAATTATATATCTATATATTATTTTATTATTTATTATATATCTATATATTATTTTTATTATTACTTATATATCTATATATAATTTTATTATTAATTATATATCTATATATTATTTTATTATTAATTATATATCTATATATTATTTTATTATTAATTATAAATCTATATATTGTTTTATTATTAATTATATATCTATATATTATTTTATTATAAATTATATATCTATATATTTTTTATTATTAATTATATATCTATATATTTTTTTTATTATTAATTATATATCTATATTTTTTTTATTATTAATTATATATCTATATATTATTTAATTATTAATTATATATCTATATATTTTGGTTATTATTAATTATATATCTATACATTTTTTTATTATTAATTATATACCTATATATTTTTTTATTATTAATTATATATCTATATATTATTTTATTATATATTATAAATCTATATATTATTTTATTATTAATTATATATCTATATATTATTTTATTATTAAATATATATCTATATATTTTTTTATTATTAATTATATATCTATATATTATTTTATTATTAATTATATATCTATATATTATTTTATTATTAATTATATATCTATATATTATTTTATTATTAATTATATATCTATATTTTTTTTTATTATTAATTATATATCTATATATTTTTTTTATTATTAATTATATATCTATATATTTTTTTATTATTAATTATATATCTATATATTATTTTATTATTAATTATATATCTATATATTTTGATTATTATTAATTATATATCTATATATTTTTTATTATTAATTATATATCTATATATTTTGATTATTATTAATTATATATCTATATATTATTTTATTATTAATTATATATCTATATATTATTTTATTATTAATTATATATCTATATAGTATTTTATTATTAAATTTATATCTATATATTATTTTTATTATTAATTATATATCTATATATTATTTTATTATTAATTATATATCTATATATTATTTTATTATTAATTATAAATCTATATATTTTTTTTTTATTAATTATAAATCTATATATTATTTTATTATTAATTATATACCTATATATTATTTTATTATTAATTATATATCTATATATTTTTATTACTATTAATTCTATATATTATTTTATTATTAATTATATATCTATATATTATTTTATTATTAATTATATATCTATATATTATTTTATTATAAATTATATATCTATATTTTTTTTTTATTAATGATTATATATCTATATATTTTTTTTATTATTAATTATATATCTATATATTTTTTTATTATTAATTATATATCTATATATTATTTTATTATTAATTATATATCTATATATTTTGATTATTATTAATTATATATCTATATATTTTTTATTATTAATTATATATCTATATATTTTGATTATTATTAATTATATATCTATATATTATTTTATTATTAATTATATATCTATATATTATTTTATTATTAATTATATATCTATATATTATTTTATTATTAATTATATTTCTATATATTATTTTTATTATTAATTATATATCTATATATTATTTTATTATTAATTATATAACTATATATTATTTTATTATTAATTATAAATCTATATATTTTTTTATTATTAATTATAAATCTATATATTATTTTATTATTAATTATAATTCTATATATTATTTTATTATTAATTATATATCTATATATTTTTATTACTATTAATTCTATATATTATTTTATTATTAATTATATATCTATATATTATTTTATTATTAATTATATATCTATATATATTATTTTATTATTAATTATATATCTATATATTATTTTTATTATTAATTATATATCTATATATTATTTTATTATTAATTATATATCTATATATTATTTTATTATTAATTATAAATCTATATATTATTTTATTATTTATTATATATCTATATATTATTTTATTATTAATTATATATCTATATATTTTTTTTATTATTAATTATATATCTATATATTTTTTTATTATTAATTCTATATATTATTTTATTATTAATTATATATCTATATATTTTTTTATTATTAATTATATATCTATATATTATTTTATTATTAATTATATACCTATATATTATTTTTATTATTAATTATATATCTATATATTATTTTATTATTAATTATATATCTATATATTATTTTATTATTAATTATAAATCTATATATTTTTTTATTATTAATTATAAATCTATATATTATTTTATTATTAATTATATATCTATATATAATTTTATTATTAATTATATATCTATATATTTTTTTTATTATTAATTATATATCTATATATTTTTTTATTATTAATTATATATATTATATATTTTTTTATTATTAATTATATATCTATATATTATTTTATTATTAAGTATATATCTATATATTTTTTTATTATTAATTATATATATTATATATCATTTTATTATTAATTATATATCTATGTATTTTTTTTATTATTAATTATATATCTATATATTATTTTATTATTAATTATATATCTATATATTTTTTAGTATTAATTATATATCTATATATTATTTTATTATTAATTATATATCTATATATTATTTTATTATTAATTATATATCTATATATTACTAAAAAGGTGCTTGTTATCTTGCTTCCTTGGTTGCATCTTTCGATTCAGTGGGATTTATAGCTCAATGTTGATAGCTGCTGCCATATTGCAATGGGTTCTCTTTCCGACTCGACTCTTACTTTTGACGATGACACAGCTTTATCGTTCAAGGAGGTGAATAAGACAAATAATTTTTGACCTTCTGGTCAACTCGTTCTTCATGTCATCGAACTAAGGAACTCCCTATTTTGACGCTCCTTCTATAACTCACCCCTGCAAAAATTCTATCACTTTATGGCTCCCTCGTCAGACTGCTGTTGAAGTACAATGTCCAGGCCTCTGCCACATATTTAAAACGTGATATCCGGTACCTGTAGAGAGTTCAACGACTGGCTACTTGAATGGTGTAAGGACTACGGGATCTGTCCTATGAAAGCCGAGTCAAGAAATTTGACCGTTTCTCCCTTGAGCACCGACGCTTAATCTCTTAATGTGCTATGATCATTTCCCTCATGACCTCCTATTCACTTCTGAACTAGAAAGATGTCTGCACGAGCATTACCAGAAAACTATTTCTCCACCGATTTCGATTTAACTTGGTGGTGAAATAGTTTCTGGTAATGCCCGCGCAGACCTCTAATATATATATATATATATATATATATATATATATATATATATATATATATATATATATATATATATATATGTGTGTGTGTGTGTGTGTGTGTGTTTCTCTCTTTCTCCTCTATCTGTCTGTCTGTCTGTCTCAATATATAAATGACTAAGACCGTTTTCCGAATATATATATATATATATATATATATATATATATATATATATATATATATATATATATATATATATATATATATATATATATATATATATATATATGCGTGTGTGTGTGTGGTGTTCAATAACAATCACTTTCGGGTGTCGATAAATGTCCAAATAGTCAATTAACGCGCCAAACAGCCATTAAATTAGCGCCTCGTCTTTCTGGATTCTTCCTTAACGAGATCTTGAATAATTCCCAACGACAGATTTGTAACTTCAAAAGCAATCCCAATTATCGCTTTAAAAAGAACAGCAACGAAGAAGCAGAAAACTGAACGCAAATCCGACATAAACCGATTGATTGTGTGTAATTCGGTCCCCTTTCTTGTCATATTTCTAAAACAAATACAAAACGGAGATAAACTTGTTTAATTAAGAATGTGTCCATTAAATCGGACAATGAATCTGACAAAACATCTTTAAGAACATACTTGAGATTAACGTGTTCATTACGCGTTTCTTTGAGCCGGTTGATTTTCTTCTTTCTTTTTAGTTCATAATTTGCATTTTGCAAACATTCGCTTGGTTCTTTCATCAGATTAGCATTCAGCGTTTAGACACCGATATACAGTGTGTTTGAAAAATCGATGCTTCGTTATCGGTCATTAAATAAAATACGGATCAACAGTCTTTAATGTAAATATTAAACACGTACAATGTGTTTGATAGTGCACTGTTATTTCTTCATATGAGATAGATAAACTCTCTGTGAAAGGATCACAGGTAAAATAAGACGGGCATTGCTGTTGGCACGTACACAAACAAAATGATGAAAAAATGACACTAAACGAATATAAAAGCCGTAGGGCTCCGAAGAAAGATTTCCAAGGACTCTTATTTCAGATAACAGAATAGAACCTACCAAATCCAGGTAAATAAATATGATCAGCAAAAAACAACTATAAGACAAATCGAATCAAAACCAATTTTGGGAGACGACTATTTCGTTCTTTTTGTTCAAACAACTTTTTCAGGGTTTTGTGG
Source organism: Sepiola atlantica (assembly GCA_963556195.1). Lineage (NCBI taxonomy): Eukaryota > Metazoa > Mollusca > Cephalopoda > Sepiida > Sepiolidae > Sepiola > Sepiola atlantica. The sequence continues at coordinate 1,234,559 of OY744539.1, read as the reverse complement.
AATAAAAGGGAAACAATATTATTCAACCAAAAATGTTTTGGAATTGATTTGTCGTCTGTGACTGGCGGTCGTTCATTTTTCTATATATTTTGCTCAACATTTTGTCTTATTTAATTCATACTAGTTTGTTACGCACGTTTACACGCACACACACGCACACACACACACATATGTATCTATTTACCTATATATATATAGATATATATGTATATATATGTATATACATATGTATATATATATATATGTATATATATATATTTATGCAAACATTGTTAAAAATAACAGAGTTCGTTTGTTTATTTGTACCATTTTTTATTTTTTTCAATTTTTCTGATGGTCTATTTTGCATTAAAATAATTACAAAAATATTTAATGTTCCATAGGTTTCACGAACGTTTTCGATTCTTCATCGAATCATCAAAAACAAATGAACAAAAAAGCTGGAGAAAGAAAATAATTTTTTTAAATGACAGCGGAGAAATCGAAAATGTTCGTGAAATGTATGGAACATTTATATATTTTTTTTATTTTAATACATTTTAAAAATTGAGAAAATAAAAAAGTATAATTAAACGGACGAATTCTGTTATTTTTAACAAAGTTTGCATAAATGAGAAAATGCTCATTAAATACACACAACAGATATATATATATATATATATATATATATATATATATATATATAACTTCTTTTGTAATATAGCAGGAAAAATCCAAGCAGAGTGCTCGATTAATTGAGAATTAGAATTAAAAATTAAGAGCGTAATATTTATTTATTTTGGTACAGAAAAATTAGTACAACATTCGTACCGTCGGTTTCAAGCACAGAAAGGACTTAACCATCCGACTCTCTTCAGCTTATGTTGGCAACGTAAGCTGAAGAGAGCCGGAAGGCTAAGTCCTTCTGTGCTTGAAACCGACAGTACGAATGTTGTACTAATTTTTCTGTACCAATATATATATATATATATATATATATATTAAAATAAACTTCTCAAACACGTAGCCAGCCGAAACAAGACAACAAAACCTGTACGCGCAAATATCTTTTATAACAATAATGTATCAAAATGTATTTTTAAGTGTTATTAGTTAGAATTTGTCTATAATTAGAGGGTTAGGGTTAGGTGTTATTAACTAGAATGTGTCTATAATCAGAAGGAAGGCAGTTATATTTTTGTAGATGTTGTTAAAAGTAATTACTTAAAAGAAATTTAAAAAATACTGGAGCTATCTACATACAACACAACAAACAATTAATTATCCAGCTTGTTTGTTCATTTGCTTTTTACACCTAAGTATGATTCGACGATGAATCACAAACGTTCGTGATACCTATGGGACATGTTTATAATTTTTTATTCTAATACAAAAAAGACAATCAGAAAAATAAAAAAATAAAAAAGGTATAATTAAACGTAGGAATTCTGTTATTCTTAACAATGTGTGTATATATAAGAAGCTGATGCCTAAATACAAACAGTGTGTGTGTATTTATATTATATTTAAAAAAAATATATTCAAATTGTAATAGCTCAACAGTGTAAGGCTAGAGCTATGTTGTATAAAAATTTTTTTAATGTTATATCATATCAAAAGTTATGAAGGACAGAATCACATCGTCTCACAAAACTTGTTTTTTTATTCAGCATACAATTGTTTCGGCTTACGCCAAGAAAACACAGAGAGTAGTTTACATATTTTCTGGTGTAAGCCGAAACAATTGTATGTTGAATAAAAAAACAAGTTTTGTGAGACGATGTGAATCTGTTCTTCATAACATTGCATATGATATAAATTAAATAAAAATATTGCATATATATTTTTTGATTTAAAAAATATTTCACTTAAATATATTCTCATGCGTGCTTCAAAGATGTTGTCAATTTCTTTACTTTAAAAGCGCCAATCTGCGCATAACATCGCCAAGAGTACACTTATCCTAACGTCTTTTAGAACTTGACGTCTCTTTCTGCTCATATCCTGATTCGACCCCTCGAGGTTAATACCATCAAAATGAGGAGGAAGAAAAGAAGAAAAAAAAACTATAAGACAGTCTCGCCTGACAAAGTTGTTCTACAACGAAAGCTTGCAAAAAATTAAAATTAAATAAATTGTTCATTTAAATTTCACAATTGTTGATTTTCAAAATAGTTCACTTAAATACATTTTCATGCGTGGTTCAAAGATGTTTAAATTTCCTAATGTATATATATATACATATATTTTCTACCCTTGCGTCTGTTACTATATTTAAACTTAAAGATGCGCTTCGGGTTCTTCGTAAATAAGTCAGCCATTTTAATCCGTTGTTAATAGTTTAAAACAAATATCAATTACCGAAGATGCTCAAGCATGAATAAAACATTTACAAACAGAAAAATAACTTTAAAATTCTTATTTCAGTCACTTAAATTATTGTAATCCTTTGTTAATACTAGAAAAATGCAACCATTTAAAAAATATGTTACTACTTATTGAATAATTATTCGTATCAAAAATTCAATCACGTAAAAGCAGAAGCGTAAATTGGAGATTAAACAAAAATTCTTTGCGTTAGTCTCGAGCAAGGGCTGGGTCCGCAATAATGTTTTTTTGTCATCAGTTGACACGATCACAGGCTTGGTCCGGGTAAAGGCCGGTTTTTACGGATATCATTGTGAAGGACGTCTGCCCATCTCATCATCGACCTTCCTATAAGTCGATATTCGTTCAACCTCTGTTGTTGTCGACAAGCACTCTGAGCTATACAACAAAACGGGTTTTAAAAAAATCCGGTAGATCTTTGACCTTAAACGCTCGCTGATCTTGCGGTCACAGACGACGCCGGTGGTGATGCGCCATTTGAGCCACGTTGCATTGATGTGCGTCGAACCGAAATATTTGTATAAACGGAAGTTCGCAATAGACTCTTTGGTCAAAACGTCTATGAAAGGTATATTTTCTGTACATACATTGTGTTTTATTTAAATCAATATATTTTCAATATACCAGTAAAAACATCTGTTCTTAAAAGGGATTTTAGGTTGTGATCGGTGTCCAGTTTTGTTTTCTAACCCTTTAATTTACATTGAAGGAGATATTTTTCTCTCGAAATATTGGAAATATATTAATAACTGAGTCGTTAAGACGAGGCTGCATTGAAGTCCACCCTGTTTTGATGCATAGGTTCATATCATGTCTGATTCTCAGTTTTATCTTCATCGATGTTTCTGTGTTGCAGCTACATAGATAATTATTATAATATGGCATTTGTCTAAAAACTAAACAAAGTTTAGTCTCTCCTTCTCTCTCTCGGTCTACCCCCCCCCTCTCTCTCTTTTTCTCTTCATGTATGTAGTTTTTTATCTGTCTGTCTGCCTCTCTCTCTCTCTCTCTTTCTCTGAATCCTTCTATTTCTCTCTCTCTATATATATTAATTTATAAGAGAGAATCATATATATATACATATATATATACTTATAATGCACACAAACGTGCATTATATATATATATATATATATATATATATATATATAAAGTATTTGTATTTAGAAACTATATGTTACAGTTTTTATAGTTTATAGTTTTTAATATAGTACTTTATACTAGCTCTTACAGAACCTACAATCGAGCATGTTATTGTTTTATTTCGACTAACTAATGATGCATGCTATACTAATAAAAATACAAAGATAAATATTACATCTTAGATCTTAGATCCTATAGTGATGAGTAAATGATCGATATACTAGATAGAGCAATATAAGAAAATGAATTACAATAAATTACAATACTTAAATGAGTTAATAAATATTGTAATTTATTCAATTTTTATTTTCAGCATTCATTTCTATCATATATACATACAAACTCTAAATTTAGCTAATATACAAATACTCAATAAAGTAACTAGTCATATCTCTCAACAACTTGCTGCTCAATATTTAGTTGAATAGAGAAAAATATACAAATATATAGATTTAATCGATCAAAAACATATTTCCAAATCATATTCCAAATAAAGAGCATGCACCTTGGTATATGCCACTTATTTGGAACTTGATTTAAAAAATGTATTGAATCGCCAATATATATATATATATATATATATATATATATATATATATATATATGTATATATATATGTACATATATATGTATATATATATGTATATAGTATTCAGGTTCGATTATTTTCGATCGGAATCCGGATCAGAGAGCTCTATGTCCGTTAAAACAGAGCATGAATACGTTATGAGGTTTAAAAAGACTAAATATATATTCGGATTGTACACATTATAAGTTATTTCGACCTTAACTAGGTCTCCTCGGATGTGTTTCCAATCACATATATATATATGTATATATATATGTATATATATATATATATATATGTATATATATATGTATATATATATATGTATATATATATATGTATATATATATATATATATATATATATATATATATATGTAAGTAAATTACGCGTACAACAAAATCGTAGGATAAATTTCAGAGGAAACATTTTTTTTAAATCAATGAAACGGGTGGGTGGAAAAAAAAAGAAAATTGCTAAAATGTTCCTTAAGGCCTTATCGTCTGACCCTCTAAGAGGAAACGTCAGAATGATAAATAAAAAACTAAGAAAATCGAATGAGATATGAAAGGAAAAAAATTGTTTAAGTAGGAGAAAACGATTGAGAAAAAAAATGTAAATCTCTCAACGCTATGGTGGATTTGAATCATTAAAGATCTCCAACTGATGCTTCAAAATCTTTTGTCTATATATATATATATATATATATATATATATATATATATATATATAAATATATAAAGTGAAGATGTTTTTCCTTGAACCTTTGACTAGAGAAAGAAAGTAACCACATGCATCATAGGCTTCTAAACTCACCACTCTATTCAGCTTATTCACTCGAGCCGGTTTTTAAAAAAATATGATTATTTTCACCATCTAACAATAAATATTACTTTTAGCTATCACAGACTCTTACAAAAAACATACTCCATACAGACGGTAGCAAAGACTTTTCCCTCTAATAATGTTATACTCCCACTTTCCCACTTAGCACTGTTAAATAAATTACATCGGATAATCCATACAATGATCACCGTATTTTTTTCATTTCTATCTTTCTAATAGTTTCATACATAATATACAAGATTCATAAATCAAATAATAAACGCTTCCTTCATATTCCTTGATAATTCCAGAATATCGGATTACATATACTTATTTATTGTCCGTTATTACTTATAGACATTAAACATACACGTCAACTCATTCCGAAATTTAAGGATTAAATTAACGAACTGGATCAGTGCTATTGTGCAGTGATTTAAAATGGCGTCACGTACCTATCAATCTCATCAAATAAATTAATTTAAGTTTCGAATCTTCGATTGTTACACGTATAATTTCGTTCTTCGACTCATACATTTATGCCATAAACACTTAGGCAATTTCATACATAATACAGCGTAAAACGAACAGGGGTTTTCGGTTAAAAAACATCTAATGTCTTATGGAGGCCCGTACTATATTTTTACACGACGCTGCCAGTAATAATTCATACACGGTACAGGTAAATTGTTCCAATTTTGACCATCCATACTTATAGAACATTATTCAAATAATCGCAAAACCTGAAAATATGTTATTATTTTTTTCATTCCTCTGCTTATCATATTTCATTTACAATTATCGAAAACATCGATATCTGGGGGCGGTGTAATTTTACATGATACGTGTTCCACTTAACATATAATTTCTTTTCATATGCTTTTCATTTTAACTTTTACCAATTCTAACCATCCGTTTAATACTTCTGCAACCCTCTCTCTCTCTCTCTTTATTTGTTTATTAAGTTATTACAATATAAAAGGTAAATTTAATTCGGTTAATTTTTATTTATTCATTTTTTTTTAAATATACTTTACCTTAAAGCGTAGTATGTATTAGTTAATCTCTTTTTTCTCGGTCAGTGAAAAATGAATCTTTCTAGGCTGCGGCAATTTTTACGTCTACTTAACTATTTGTAGATTTCACAATTCATTTATTTGTTGTTTATGTTTATTTTTTACTAAGTATTATGATACTATACTCATTCTTTTCCGTCCTCGGTCATGACAAAAAAAGTCCTTCTAGATAGTGGAAATTTTTATTTATTTACCCAAGAGATGGATTTGGGACTTATACAACATCTTCTCTTTATTTCGTTATTTACTTATTACAATAAACATAAAGGTTAATTTAATTCGTTTTATCTTTATTTATTCATTTGTACTTTTCAAAATCGATTTTTGTGGGGGGGGGTCTATTTTTACGAATAACCCGCTACTTACAATTGTATGGGGTGGCAGTCACACAAAACATTAATTAATATATTTTGTTTTATTCAGAACATTGATAATTTCTATTTTAATCACCTAAATTACTTACAGGGTTCTTTTCAACTTCTTTTTTACGAATTAATACTCTCATACTTATATATCTCTCCTGCGCCACGCCGGGACACGGGTCCTGCTAGTATATACATATAATGATCGATATAGATAATATTTGCCAAGATGTAGGTAAACAAGAATGTATCTATTCAAGCGTAGAATCTTATACAAATACGATCGATCAACATATATATATATATATATATATATATATATATATATATATATATTGTGTATGTGTATATTTATATATATATATATATATATATATATAGTGTGTATGTGTATATTTATATATATATATATATATATATTGTGTATGCATATATGTATATATATTGTGTGTGCATATATGTATATATATATTGTGTATGTGTATATTTATATATGTATATATTGTGTATGTGTATATTTATATATATATTGTGTATGCATATATATATATATATATATATATATATATATATATATATATATATATATATATATATTGTGTATGCATATATATATATATATTGTGTATGTGTATATTTGTATATATATATATATATATATATATATATTGTCTACGTGTATATTTGTATATATATATATATATATATATATTGTCTATGTGTATATTATATATATATTATATATATATATGTTATTGTCTATGTATATATATATATATATATATATATATATATATATATATACTATTTTATCTTTCATTTTATTCCTCTGCTTTTATCGGTTTCTGTAACAGTCAATAATCCTGGAGGAATGTATTTCGCCCACGTTTGTAACCAATGAACCGAGATGTAGACATACTTGCTTTGCTGTGCGAGGCTACAGTAAGCCCCACTGGGAGTGAGGCATCCCTGTTTATTCATCTAGAATACTAACTCATATATAAACCTTACTGCTATTCTGATCCGGATATACTCAGCACTTTGCGTATTTCTAGGCCTCTTTTTATTGCCAATGTAAGTCGTTGCGATTGTGATCGCCAACCCCAACGTAAAAGCTTTCAAAATTGGGCAAAACATTGTTGATATTAAACACTCTCAACGATGCCACTAATCGTCTAATGAGTCGACAGTCATAATATCTTAATTATTTGTATTTTTTCGAACAACTATTCTCATCTTGGCTATTATTTTCATATAGTTCCGGCCGATGTAACCTCCGGCCTTCTGTAGGTTCATCTGTTTAAATGTGTGAATCTTTATGTCGAACTCGGAAGCCTGTAGAGAATTTCGAACTGGACCTTTCATTTTATCTACTGTGTAGAATGTTCTCGTTTAGTTTGCCAGCGTCGTCTACATGGACCTGTGACGTTGGGTATCCATTAGTTCTAAGTAATAGTTTAAGGTTCAATCTTCGCTACAGGGGATACTTACTAAGAATAACTTAATAATTATTGCTTCAATTTAGTAATGGCTGATGGAACTAGAATAATTTACCCGTGGATCAAATAAAGGGTTCAGTTTAAAATTCCGTATAAGTTCTTGGGTTTAACACAAATATTTTTAAAATCGAAAAGATTGTTCGCAGTATTACAGCCCTTGGGCGTTGCTAGACAAGCAAGTACCTCAAACTGAGATTGAACCACTACTAATGTAACAACAGACTGACAATTGTATCGTTACGCTATCAGCACAATCTTACTACAGTAATTGAGATTTAGATCATTTTATACAGATATTTTCACCAGCCAGGAGTGCTCTATTCTTTTAAGAAGAGCTATGCCACCAACGATGTCTCTTGCCACGAAGGCATATGTACTCATCTTCAGAAAGACATTCAATCTATAACACAGACAGAAAGCTGTTTTCATACTAGCCGTTGATCCGTCTTCGGCTATCGATTCAACAAACCAGGGATTGTCATGGAACAGCAGACCCTTCTTGGTCGTAATGAGGTATAGGACGGGGCGGTCCTGGGATGTGTATCATCCCAGGCATTACCTCTTCTTTTTTTAGCTTTTTGGTTCATCAATCGCCTGGGGTGCCCTTACGCCGGCTGAAACGCTGTGAAAATAAAAACCAAGATGAGAACAGTAGTTGTAATAATCCAAGTAATTCTAATGAGTAATCGTTATCAAAAAAATTCCGAAACAGAATATTTACACTATTAATAAAATATTAATATACACGTCAGACGTTTTGTTAACTTGGTAATACCATTGGAGTACAGGGGTTGGGGAGCAGATGCGAATGTGATTGCAAGAGTTAAGAGTGGATGAAGAAAGTTCAGAGAACTTCTTCGATAACTAACCAGCAGAGCGTTACCACTGTCGCACAAGGACAGAGTCTAATGGGCTTATGATGCATGGCAGTTAAACCCGAGTTGAAAACACGTGTTGCATGAAGAGAAATCATATGAGGAGGATAAGCTTCATGTGTAATCTGAGTCTTAAAGACAAGCTTAGATCTGATGACCTCAGGGAAAGATAAAATCTGCACAGGATATGGAGATATCTGCAGAACATGAGAGTTCGAAGGTATGGCCCCGTTGAAATAAGTGATAAGAGTTCGTGGGATAGTAGATGTAGAACAATTGAGGTAGAAGGGGGCAAGGAAACGATGGAAGGATGTGATAAGGATGAACTTGGGAGAAAGAGGGATAACTAAAGACCTGGGCAGAGATAAGTTAGTTTAGAAGTGTATTTCTAAAAGCCGGCCAACAAATGGCAACATGTGAAATGGACGTTTACCCTAATATGATGATGCTATCAAATTATGTTGAATATTTCAACCCATAATTCTCCCAGAAGCTCTCCTTTAATTCATGTTACCATTCTTTCTGAAATCATCTCAATCTATCTCAAAATGTTCTGTGTAATTTCTGCACTTTAACTCCAACTAACTTGTTCCAAAAATAAATTATTCTATTAATAAAACAATTCAATTTTAATTTTTACTTTTATTTGCCAAAACAAATCACGTTGACACTGACACGTAAAGGGGATACTCTGATTAGGGGCTTGATTTATAGGAGGCATCCTAAGTGGGGATTTACAGCAATATATTTGTTCAGATTACATTTAAATTTCTGCATGTTGCTACAGTCGGGGAAACAGAGAGTAGGAAGGGAATGCCAAATGGAAAGCGATCCGAGAAAAGAAGCTATTAAAGTAGAAAGGTGTCTGGTAGCTGGGAACCTCTACAATGAAGGTGTGGGAATTTTGCTGCAATTCCTTAATAGATTTAGTTTTTGAAATTTGCTTCGACAATAACCTCCAAAATGGACGAACAATATTTAGGAAAATGTCCACCGGTGACAAAGAGTTAAATAAATATCTGAATATAGATACTGGCAAATGGAAAGTGATTTGCATACAAGCTGGTAGAGATAATTGGTGATATCATGTTTTTTTAATATTTTCAATCGATAGTTTCTTTTTATCGATTTGAAGTCGAAGCCCGCACTATAGATGAAACAAATCACGGTCGATCGATACGCGCCAAGAAAGCCGACTCACTGTGTTAGCGTGAGCATTAGTGACAACCCAACTGGTTCAGATTTGAAACTCAGTAACCTTTCCTCGCTACCCACCGGTACCCGATTCTTTAACGTGCGCCCACGCGTTCGTGCGACTTCTTATTTTACAGTCGTACCTTCCTCTCCCCCCTTCTTTTTTCCTATCCTCCCGGAAAATACTTAACTGCAATCGACCGAACCTTTTACCCGTTTTGAACACCCCAGTACTTCCTCAAAACTAACATAACATATTTCCGCTTATCTTAGAATAATTTCCCTTCATCCAGTTCTCTCGTGTCCCTGTTATTTAAGTATTAATGTATGTCACACATTCTCCGTCTTAATGGTGAGGCCTGATTCCTCTTCTCTCAATGTCAACCGCGGTTTTACTTGCTACATACAACAGCAAATATGGCACAAGGCCAGAAGGTAGGAGAACACCAGCTTCCTTGAGGGGGCAATCTGGTTAGGTACAAAAATAGATATGAACGGACCCGTCGGCATTCCCCTTTAAAGGCACCCCAAACGATCGGTAAACAAAAAAGCCTTAAACGAAGAAGTAATGCCTGGGATAATGCACATCCAACGACTGCCCTGCCTCATACCTCATCACGACCAAGAAGGTTCTGCTGTTCCAAGGTAATCCCTGATTTGTTGGATCGATAGCCGAAAACAGATCAACGCTTTCTGTCTGTGTTATATATTGAATGTCTGTCTGAAGATGAGTACATATGCCTTCGTGGTTTGAGCTTATTGGTAAGCATAGCTCTTCTTAAAAGAATAGAGCCATCCTGGCCGGTGAAAATATCCGTATAAAATTATCTAGATCTCAATTATTGTAATAAGATTGTGCTGATAGCGTAACGGTAAACATGTCAGTCTGTTGTTAAATTAGTAGGGCTTCAATCTCAATTTGAGGTACTTGCTTGTCTTGCAACGTTCAAGGGCTTTGATACTGCGAAACAGTATTATGTGGATGACTATATATGCATATCTCTATTTATATAAATTAGGTATGTGCATATGTTTATATATTTGTATGTAGAGGATTCACTCCTAAACAAATTAACCAATAATTATTAATTTTGAAATACAGCTGTAGACGTAACGGGTCATAATGTAGGCTATATTTAGTTTAGTTTAATTTAATGCGAATTAGGAACATTGGTATCGGAAGACCTTCGTAAAACTCCAGGTACCTTCGATTTTTGTGAGTTTTTAACAATAGGTGTTAGATATCAATTAATAAATATTCTCTAAATTTAAGTTTCTTTGAAGTATTTAAAAATGGTATTAGGGAGGCATAATATTTCAGATTTGCATTGAATAGACACCGAATTAATCAATTTTTCCTTAAGAAGCCTTAAGCTTAAGTCGTAAATCTGAGACATTTTCTAGAATCAAAATCATGTAATGGATTTTATTCAAAATTAGAATAAAGATTCTCGATATAACGTGTAATAGCATTTTATATTCGTTTTAATCTTCGTAAGGGAACATAATGTGATGCAAAACCGTTCTATATATATATATATATATATATATATATATATATATATATATATATATATATATATATATATTAGTGGTTGATATATTTAATCAATATTTTATGCATATATTTTTGTTTCAGTACTTACTTCAGCAGTAATAAATAAACGATTAGAGCTATGTAGTAACATAAAATATATCGTTTCTATGCAGGTTACATGCAATTAGTAGATATATATATATATATATATATATATATATATATATATATATATATATATATATATATATATATATATATATATATTTATATATATATATATGATTTTCATATCGGGGTTGAACAGTGTGACCGGCAGGGATTGTCTCCTCACATACTGATGATTGCAGGTTTGGCATGAAACACATGTGTATATGGGTTAATTTGAAAAATATTATTTATAAATAATTATATACATATATATATAATTACTGTTTCGTATTTATACTTATAATATGAAATAGTATATTACGTATATATATTTTGTTTCAATATTTACTTTAACAGTGCGTAGTAATAATATACAAATAGATTTACCGCAAGTAAGCTACACAGACACTATTGTGTTTCATTCCCGAATGAATGTATTGACATTCTAAGGTGTGTTTTCAATCCACGAGACTCTTTTAAGTTAAATGTTTTATAAGATAAAACATGTCGGGTTACACTTGACTAAGACTTGAAGCCATAGATATCCCGTGATCACCATCACAGATGCTAACTATGCTGATTGTCTTACTCCCATGTCCGTCAGCACAGTGTACGCCAAATCTTTGCTACATAGCCTTGAGTCTGCTGTTGGTCTCTATGGCAACGCATAGACCGAGTTCTGAAGCTAGAATAATTACGCCTTGTGGAGCCGTTGTTATGCCAGTAACTTCATCTATCAACCTTGCCAGCACTATGGCTTCCACAGAAGCTGATGTTAAATCGAGAATTTGTAAAGCGTTGGTGCATTTCACGGCTGAAATGTGGTATGGAAATTTTCCAAATAGCCATTCTATCCGTTCTCGTCCATGGCTGCAAATCCTGGACACTCACCAAAAACTTGAAGCGAGCTAGACAGCACATACACTCGCATGATATGTGCCATCCTAAACGTTTCCTGGAAATGAAATCCAAAGAAATAACGTCTGTATGTAAAGCTTCCGCCTATCTTAAAACCCATCAGAGAATACCGCACTATATTTGCAGCTTACAATTAGAGGAATAAGCGAGAAGTTATCAGCGATACATTGGTATGATCACCTAAATATCGCTTCACTATCATTGGCCGCCATCTTCCAACTGTCATTGATCACCTGCGTGATGATACGGGATGCAAACCCGAAGATCTCCCGAATGCAATAAGTGATATTTACGCCTGACTCAGAGTGAGAGTGATGTAAACACGGGTGATGTAAACACGGGTGATGTAAAGAACTCCCCGTCCGTCGCAAGATACAATACATTTCCCCAAAAGTAAAGTATTTTCAGAAGCTTAATAACCGTAGAGCTTGTTATTCAGATCGAGGCCGGCCCGTTTACCCCATGTCTCCGGGGATCTTTGCGATCAAAGTAAAGACAAGAATAAGACGCTGGAGATTAAACGATGACAAGCAGTTCTAATAGACAATAAAAAAAAAACTAATGACATAACAATAAAAACAAATACATTACGAGTTAGGAGCTTGCTAAACAAATTCAGAGAACACGATGAACTAAAATATTTTCCCATGACAACGGGATATCAGAATGTTGTGTGACTGTAAAAATGAGAAATTTAGAGCCAAAAGCAAGTGTGAAACGCCGTTAACGCCCACAAGTTGTTCAACCTATTCAATCTGTCGGGCAATTCAGGTGGTTTTATTTATAAGTTATCTTCGACTTCTGCATAATTATGCATATACTGAGGTTCAATAAAATGCGTTATTCAGCTGATGAACAAAACCACAAAACATAGAGGAACGTAAGCTCGCTAGTCTAGTCAAACTAATGAGTCGTAAAACGAAAAAGCTGTCTGCGGATCACACACACCTGCACACACACACACACACACATATATATATATATATATATATATATATATATATATATATATATATATATATATATATATATATATGTAGTGTGTCAGGTTGTATATGAAAAGAAATCAAATAAAGTGCTCGATATATATATATATATATATGTATATCGGTTCATGTTATATTCCAATAACCATGTTTTTTAATTTTTCTCTTTTCACATTTCCAAAAAACATAACATTTCTGTGAGATGTATTTTTTACGGTTCGTTTCTTTTGGCGTGAGCCAAACAACATTTTATGTCAATATCGTCTTAGCAACACTACAAAATCATCAGACAAATCCACAAAGAATAAAATGTTATTTGATGGAAATGTCTTGAAACAAATCTACACTATACAGGGGGCCAGTTTTGTTAGGCGTAAACAAACAAAAAACAAAGAACAGAGCAAACATATATATATATATATATATATATATATATATATATATATATATATATATATATATATACAAGGCCGGCGGGACAGTTATGAAAGTGTGGGGGGCTTCTCCTAAAAAGTGGGGGGCCCGGTTAAACACATGCATATCAACTTAATTATTGATGACCGTAAAGTGGGGGGGGGGGACAAGTCAAAAAGTGGGGGGGGCTTACCCCCCCCCCTGCCCCCCGGTGCCGCGGTCTATGATATATATACTCTTTCGGGCAATTTTTACATCACTCCAAACTAACTGTGATAAATGTATTTTTGTCCAATTCCTTGATTTTCTTCTTGTCACTCTCCTATCTTCTTAACGTCTCTAGTTGACTCTAATTCTCTCAATTTTAATATATTCTTACATACTTTCTAAAGTACCTGTCCAGCCAAAAATGACGGAGAAAGATTTTACATTTCTCAAACAAACAAATCAATCATTGAAAAAATAAGCACCATGTTTTACCACAGTAAATATCTACTAGCGCAGTTTATTTCGTTTCGGCACTTTTTAGATAAGGATTGATTATTTGTGGTATTTGCATTACTCGGACTACTGTTCTCTTCTTGGATGTAATAACATCCACACCGTTTCGGCCGATGTGACCTCTGAATTATTTCAGGGACATCTTGTCAAACTCGGAAATCCCATACTTATGCCTGAGTTCACTCAGGCATAAGTATGGGATTTCGCATCGAAACTTTTATTGAATCGACGGAGGTAGATTGCTCTCGTCCTGTCAGCCATGGCCGAGTGGAAGTATTAATTCTTTATTATATATTCTTAGTATCGCGCAGACTAGGGATTGACCGTTCGACATCCAGAAGACTAACACTTAGAACACAACGAGAAGAATCTACTTGCGTAGATTCAGTAACTGGTTACATCGGCCGAAACGTTGTGAGAATAATATCCAGGATGAGAACGGTAGCTCGAATAATCCAAATAATACAGGTTTATTTTGGTTTTAGTTATTTGGCTCTGAACAGACCATTTGGTGGACACCTATGCATTATTGATGCAAGCTATACATATTACAATGATGAGTCAAACTCGAGTGTGAAATTCTGAGCTCGCCTGATATGCTTGCTATATTCAACATTTGACTTCGAGTATGGCCTCTATATCCCTGATTTTAGATTGACCACAAATTTTTCCGGTCATTGAGGTTCTTGACAAATAAAAGATTTAAAATGAAAAAAAAAAATGCATAATCAATCAGTTGAATGTTGTCATATTTAAAAATGCTTGCTTAAATGAAAGAATGCTGAATAAATGCAAACAATATAAGTATATATATATATATATATATATATATATATATATATATATATATATATATATATAAAGTAAATAAATCAAGGTATATATATCTTAATATAATATCCTATCGTGATATACAAGATAGTGCACAGTAATATAAAACTACAATATTTATTAGTCATCAACTTATTCAAAAAAGATTATATAAAACACTTTTTTCTTTTCCTTAATCCAGTGATTTTCAAAAATCTTAGGAGGTATATACCTGTAAATTTTTTGGTAATGAATCTCTTTACTATCAATTGACATTTATTTTCGAATTAATCCCTTTCATTTTTGAGATTTAGTACTTTTGCTGTTCGAATTCTTTAGATTACCTTCCAATCTTCACCTTATAACTGCTTCATCTATCTAATTCCTTAAATATGTTTACATGGATATTTTTACATTGACATTTTCTTTTCTTTATTGAAGATGATTTATCTGCTCATAACTTTTTACATATTTTTATATATTTTTTTATATTTTCAAATATTTACTAAACAGTAGTACAGATTTTACTGATTTATTAATTCTGATTTCCTTCCGATGATAAAAGCTCTCGATTCCATCATCTCCCACGACTTCTTATCATACGACCATAACATCTTGGCCTCCCGTCTCTCTTATCTGAAGGCTAAATTACAAAAACGTTCAACAGACATATCTCGTATCCCCTCCCCCTTCATAATTTAAATTAACTCTAGCTGCGACTAACGTTCGCCTCCCATTCCCTCTGCAGTTATTATAATACCCCTCCCCCCACTTCCTAATAATTTTATAATCCAATCGCCGCTTGTCACTGCGACCATCTATTTGGATCTCACATTTTGATTGTTCGATCAAAAGGCCGAAGTTTCTGAGCCAGCTGCCGCCACCACAATCCATTCTAAACATTTTGTACTTGTATGATGTTTTCTTCAGACAAATCATCCTGAAGAAGTATTATAATAAAGACGAAACGTTTGTGAATACATAAATAATAGTTTTGGTTTACCTTTTTCAATTTATATATATATATATATTGGGGAAATGGTCGTATAATCAGTACCATTGTAGAGCCATGAATATTATAACTGTCCTGTTTTTAAATCTCCGAAACAGTTACATGGTAAACAGCTGATGATCCCCGTGTTAATATTAGACGCGTAAGGTCTCCTGTTTTTGTTTCACTCTTAGATAATTAACCCCCCTTTTTTTTCTTTTTTTTTTCTTTTTTTACTTATGTTTTTTCATTTAGTAATTTTCCAACGAATGTTAAGTCTGCAATATCTTGGATTTAGTTAGTTTGTCTGGGAATTTAAACTGCATTTTACATTTTTTTTTAATGCCTCAAAGCTTCTTTAGACTATATATATATATATATATATATATATATATATATATATATATATATGTGTGTGTGTGTGTGTGTGTGTGTGTTTGTTGATTTACTTTTATAGATAAATAGTTATCCACAAACACGTGTTTCGTCATTACTGCAGCTCATCAGCGTGGCTGACTATGACAGAATTCGAACCCATCAGCCAAGCTGATGAAGCGCAGTAACTGTGAAACACGTGTTATTGGATAACCTTTTTTCTCTATAAAAAAATAAGTTAGTAAATAAATATCACAATCACCATTCACCATCAGGTTCTTTTTTATCACTACTGGAGAATGAACCTCTCCCTAGTTTCCAACACTTTATTGGTGACAGTCATTCAGTTTTTTTACCATAGTTACAACGCTAGGTATTGCGAGTTGGCGACAATATTTGTCCATAGCTAGGTAACCACATACAGCGCATTATATTCCCAAATGGTACCCATCTCGTACTGACCAGGCTATATACATAAGATATAATAGTAAAAGTGAGTGAATCAAATTTGATTTCCCTATGGTCTTTTTTCTATATAATTTTATCACATTGACAACATGCTAAATATTCCTTGATTTGGGGATTTAGTAATATTTGAAAAATCCATTTTAGTTGTTTTATTTAGTCTTAATTTTGCAACTAACCAAGTAACCCATCTTTTAGGATTATTATAGATTAATCGTGACCCGTTGAGTCCGTATTTGTTATACAAATTATCAAATCTGTCTCTTAAATAACAGTGATGGGTGCAGAGTGCAGAGCTTGAATGTAATTGCTCAGCCAAGTAATTAGGGTGTCTGACGCGAGACAATTCATCTGTGCAACCATTTCATATTTAAAAGGACGAAATATTCAGACAAGAATCAAGTGTAAGTCTGAACACCTTGTGGGTTGGCAGAGTTTTGGGTGAGAATGGAAATTAACGGGGAGTAGGGAGTGTGGCTGTGAAGGCGGATGAAGGTAGAAAAGGGGATGGGGCGGTTCTTCAGATTCCGGCAAACCAAAAACCAGGCCGCTGAATATGGAAATCAATACGAACCTCAGTAAATCCATTTCCATATTGATTTGAAATCGATCTTGTACATTGTTTTCTCTTTTCGTACTCTGTGACGGCGAGGGGTAGAAATTCAGATTGCAATGCATACGTCGTCCCACCCCGACACCCCCCACCTGCTTATTCACGCAACCCCACTTCTATCGCTATGTCGTTCACAATCCCCTCTCTGTGTCTGTCTTACGTTTCTTTCACGCGTCTCTATCACTCTACCTTTTCCTCCCCTCTCTCTATCATATATATATATATATATATATATATATTATGATACGAGGTAAAAAAAATTATGGAATATTCATTTAGATACGTTCAGAGACTTCAACATAAACAGTTTCGTGTACAATCGTTTCTGAGACGACATGAAATTGTATTGATATCATGTCTCTACATCAACACAGAGTATAGATACACAGTTTAAAGTTAAAACATAGCATCAAGACTAGAGTGATTATATATATATATATATATATATATATATATATATATATATATATATATATATATATATATATATGTGTGTGTGTATATATATATATGTACACATAGGTATATATACATAGATATAGATATATATACATAGATATATATAATAGTAAATATATATGTACATATATATACATACATAGATATAGATATATATACTGTTGTGAAGTTGTCCCACAGTAAATAATAAATAAAGGAAGTCAAGTCGAGGGTTGGTTTAACAAGTGTATTAACAAAGTAAGAAAATGACTAGCTCTTGGCTAGACAGTTACAAGACTGTGCTTTGTCTTCGTGTCTCTGGTGACTCGCACTATTTATAGTGACAACCGGTGCTGTTTTTCCTGTGTAAGAACGGCCGGTGTAACATATACATTGATATATATAATAGTAAATATATATGTACATATATATACATCAATAGATATATATATATACATATATATGCATAAATATATATATATATACATATACACATAGGTATATATACATATATATATATATACGTAGATATATATAATAGTAAATATATATGTACATATATATATACATACGTAGATATATATATATATATATACATATATATGCATAAATATGTATATATATACACAGAAATATATACATATATATATATATACATGAGTATATATATATATAGATATAGATATGCATATATACATATATATACGCATATACAGGGTGGGCAAAAATAAGGGTCCTATTTTTAAAAATTCATAACTTTTTTATTTATTGATTTTTTTTTTTTTTTAGAATAAGTAAAGGACCCCTTCCGAAGCAAGCATGAGCCCTATTAGCCCTAAGGAACGTACCCTCATTTAGAAAACATTATTTTTGCTTAAAAAACTCAAAACAGTGTAAAAAACAATACTTTAGTTTTTGTAAGTTTTAAGAAGTGTTTTTCGGCTAAAATTTGTTTTGTTTATTTAAAAAAATCTCGGAAGGGTCAGTCTACACACACATAAAGTTTGGTGAGTTTAACTTTTATTTTGTGGAAGTTATTCAAATTCAAGTTATTCAAATGTAAAGATAGGACCCTTATTTTGGCCCACCCTGTATATATATATTTATTTATTCATTTTATACGTACATAAAAGTAATCAATAGACTCGTCATCAGCATGGCTAACTTATACAAGGATCGAACCTTCTATAGTTATGTCTATAGTTCAGCGTCTTTACCATTGGACCAAAGCGCCCTGTCTAGAAATATGTACGATTTTTATCACCTAAATATATAATGTATTTTTATGTAATTATTTTTATATGTGATTGCAGCGTTCGTTGTTTTTTGCTCACTACGACTTCGATTGTCTCACTTCCTAATTTATTAAGATGCAGAAAAGTGCATTCTTAGTCGCCCTTAACTTTATAGGGCGTATTTTCTGCTAAAATATATATTTTTTATTAATTTTATACGTACATAAAAGTAATTTATGGACACGTGTTTCTGGCTCACCGCCGTCATAAGCATGGCTAACTTAGACAAGGATCAAACCTTCGTTTTTACCATCGTCTTTACCATTGGATCAAGGCGCCCTGTCTAGAAATATGTACGATTTTTATCACTTAAATATATAATGTATTTTTAGGTAAATATTTTTATTGGTGATTGCAGCGTTCGTTGTCACTCTCTCTCTCTCTCTCTCTCTCTCTCTCTCTCTATATATATATATATATATATATATATATATATATATATATATATATATGTATGTATATATATGTATGAGAGAGAGAGAGAGAGAGAAAGAGATAGACAGAGAGAGAGGGGGAGAGAGAGTAGAGAGTAGTACACTTCCAACAATATTCTAAATAATACGTAGTTACTATTAAGACCCATATAAAATACCATCAGCCCGTATTGACTCGGTACATTTTTCTAAAATGGAAGCTTGAGCGAAATTGTCAGAAGACGTTACGGTGATCTTTGAGCTCCATGCTTCGATTTTATTTTATTTTGTGAGTCGCTGATGATTTGATTTGAGCTCCAACGAGCTTTTTAAAAAAAAATAAAAGATCAGCCTATCTCAATGGAACAATGGTACGTCTCTGAAGTATGTTACGTATAGTTTTTAAATAAATAATGTTTATTAGCTCTCACATATTTTGCGATCGAGCACTTTCTTGATTTCATTTTCCACATATCCCGAAGCACTATATATATATATATATATATATATATATATATATATATATATATATATTCTTCTCCATCTAAATCTCTTTTCATTGGAAACCTTATCAACGGACAATTACCAACTGGACAAACCCCATATCTTATTTACACAGACTTTCTTTCAACTCTCCATTCCTAATATTTTTTCAAATGTTGAATTTTGGCTTTTCCACTGCCAACTTATCTATCTGCATAATTCCTCTGATTATAGATTTCGATCTTTGAAAAGCCTTGGCTTAAGGAAAGAATAATAAACGTAATTTTATTACATAATATACCTTGCATTGAACAATCGAAGTTTGAAATAAATATGGACATTCGTACATGTTTATCACTCTTCTTTCATCTATCTATCTATATATATATATATATATATATATATATATATATATATATATATATATATATATATACGATATTATGATAAATATTTATTCATTCTTATGTACCTACATATACTGCATCTTTTTCTAAGAATCATCAGTGTGGAGTATAACTGTTCTGACGGTCGCAAGATTTGAACCAAGGCTAAAGTCACCTTTTAACTTTCAAGTCTAAACCCCACAATTGATGCGGCCAACTTAACAGCCATGGAGAAAGAAGATAATTATATTGTATTAATATATTCACAGGCAGACATATCTAATAGGCTGTCACAACTGTGTTCAACAATCCAATTAGACGAGAGAGCGCATTAAAGCATTAATTTGGCAGCCTACTTTTACTTCTCTTAAAGGCTTAACCTGCATTAAAGGGGCTATACACAATATTATGATAAATATTTTAATTTTTTATCCACATACATATATGGTTCATCCTTTTCCAGCAATCATCAGTGTGGATGATAACTGTTCCCCCGGTGCCACCACATTATCTACACATGTGCGGAATGTTAACAACGCAACCGGAAACACCCAACAATGAAGTGAGAGAGCATCAGTCGACAAAGTATAGGGCGATAGTTTAATTGGGAAGGTTTCTAAAAAACGATATGCCAAAAGAGGTAGAATAAATAAATAATTATTGTACCAAACCGCTAATACTTGGCGTGGTGTTTGTCCTGGCCGAACTATGCCGGCTTTCCCCGAAGGAAGAAGTCTACAGGGAATATCGAATCCACAAGTTGTCCCCAGCCGCATATATATCCAGGTCATGAGAAGATGACATACAGCGCCTAGCATTCCCAAATGGTCACCC
Source organism: Sepiola atlantica (assembly GCA_963556195.1). Taxonomy (NCBI): domain Eukaryota; kingdom Metazoa; phylum Mollusca; class Cephalopoda; order Sepiida; family Sepiolidae; genus Sepiola; species Sepiola atlantica. Next base: position 1,213,041 of record OY744539.1, on the reverse strand, counting down.
ATCTAGTACTAGCCAGGCTCAAAATCGCTTAACTTCGGTGATCTAACGAGAACCGGTGTGTCAAAGCGGTTATACCGTACAAATAATTATAATAATCAAAATTTCAGTAAACCCAAATGTTTCTTTGAACTAACAATTGGCCATAAATTCTCTTGGACAAGTTTTTGCATTCAATTTGTTTCAACGTAGTACTTTGAATTTCTACATTATTTGGCGGTGGTTCTTATATTTCTTGGTGGAGTTAGTGTCATTAAGTCCAAAAGTTATGTTCCATTCGATCAATTCCGTCTGAATACGATTTGACCGTAGATAGATCACACTACAAATATATCTTCGTTGTGTATGAGTGGCGTGTGTGCGTGTGTGCGTGCGGCTTGGTTGGTAGAGGCGTGAATGAAAAGGAAAATCTTAATATCTGGTTGAATTTTTATTTTTGCTGTTTTGTTAGAAATTGTGTCTGTGTTGTTCTGCGACTCGCGAAGACCAAATTTAGCCAAATCTCCGGCTAATAATACTGATCGAAGTTTTCCTGCAGATCCCATGGTTTTCACCGACAATATTTTTACTTTGCAATTTTCTACTGGTTTCGCAAAGTCGTCGGCTAATTTATACGGATTACGATTTGTGGTCGGCTGAATCTGGCTTTTCCGCCCTAACATTTCTTTTTTTATATTAATTCACCCCTTCTTTGTCTTAGCATTCTCTCTTCTTTAGTTTATACCTTCTTTCTTCTTTCTTTTTTCTTTCTTTCTTTCTTTATTCCTTTTATCTCCGCGTCTTTCTTTCTTCATATGTCAATTTATATAAAGTTAGGTATGTATATATGTTTGTATATTTCTACGTATAGGATTGACTCATAAACTAATTGTCGTTATGAATCTTAGAACACAGATGTTAGACGTAAAGGTTCCAATTGTGAGCTATATTTAGTTCAATTAAGTTTTATGCAAAAGAATTTAAAAGGGGGGTGCATTCGTGAACATTGAGATACCTCTGATTTTTGTGAAATCTAAACAATAAATATAATACATTAATTAATAAATATTTCTCAAATTTCAGTTTCTTTGAAATTATTTTTCGGGGGGCTTCATATCAGCGCGACCTCCCATTTAGAAAATTTAAATATTTCAGATGTGCATTGAATTTAATCCATAGTCATAAGACACCAATTAATCAAAATTATCTGAATTTCAATTTCTTCGTAAGACGTCTTGAGTTTAAGTCTTAAATTTGAAGCATTTTCTAGAATAAAAATTATGTAATTGATTTACATCAAAATGGGAATAAAGATACTAGACATAAGGTTTAGTATCGCTATATCGTTATTTTAATCGCCATAAGGCGACACAAATGTTGTGCAATATTATTCTGTGCGGGGGATTATTTAACACGCACTTGGACGAGTACTCATCGAATATATATATATATATATATATATATATATATATATATATATATACACATATATATATACACACATATATATATATACACACATATATATATACACATATATATATATACATATATATATATATATATATACGCACACATATATATATATATATATACACATATATATATATATATACACACATATATATATATATATATATATATACACACATATATATATATATATACACATATATATATACACACATATATATATACACACATATATATACATATATATATATATATATATATACACATATATATATACACACATATATATACACACATATATATACATATATATATATATATATATATATATATATATATATATATATATATATATATATATGTATATATATATATATATATAATAAACATTGGCATAAAGGCGACGGTAATTTTCGTTTACCGTATTCACATCTTTTCAAGACTGCCTTGAAAAGACGTGAATCGTGACACGCGAATTAGTTAACGTCAACTGTCATGCCAATGTTTATATCATTTTAGAAAAGCTATAATTTTAATTAATATATATATATATATATATATATATATATATATATATATATATATATATATATATATATGCATGTATGTTTGTCTGTGTGTGTATGTACACTCATACTTTTCAGCGTTAAAATTGATTTTGCAAATAAACTCTGATAGATCGTATAGTAATGTAGGCCGTCACTATTAGGGATAACAATTAATCTATCATCCCTATGTAACCCCGCTAAGTGAGGCTCTACAATTATACTAATAGTGTAAATTATAAACTTGCCCACCATGTCGGGACATCAAAGTTGCTATTGCTCTGTTTAATCCATGTTTGCTGATTATTTACAAGGATGGATTTACGGCAAGCCATAATCAATCTTACCTGTTCATCTAATACATCCACGAAGTTCCTAGCATAGTTGATGCTGTTAGTAACAAACCGCTTGGAAATTTAGGGGTACAAAATCCCAGACTCAAACTGTGTTAGATTTTTTGATATCCGCAATGTCCTTCCTAAGTTCCGACTGAAACCGGTTGGTGTACTTTCGACATCTAATCCTCTTGACTAGGTCAAACAGATCAACTTCGAAAGGCTTCGAAGCCTCAATGGGTGTCGATGGATTTTGGGATCTTAAGTTAAATGTTTGCTTTGGATCAGATTCCGCGTTCCTTAAAAAGAAATACGCCTTCCATCTCAATCTATTTGTAAAATACGTGATTCTATCTATTAGGGATAATTTGAAGCTGGGAAAAAGGTAAATTGTTTTAGTAAATATGGTGGTGTGAATCAACTATGTCACTCTCTCCCCTTCAATATACGTCTGAAATAGTTCATTTCACCCTCTCTCCAAATATGTATTACATATGCTGTCGCTCTCTCTCTATATATATGTGTATTAAATAGTGAGTGTGAGTTTCTCTTTTTTCATTTTCAAAAATGTAATCGCCTTGCTTGGATGCTTGAATAAGGCCGTAGGGTCGAAATAAATTATTGCACCAGTGATTATGTGATTCCGTGTCACTTTACTTTTTCTTACTCTTGCTCTGTTATTACATTTAGCTCTCATACTCGGATTTCCTTCTGGAATTTATTTCACTCTAACACACTATACACACACACACACACACACACACACACACACATATATATATATATATATATATATATATATATATATATATATATATATGAGTACACATTGGTCGTTATTATCGAGTAGAAGAAAATGTTCATACTTTTGTTTTTTTTTATTTAAACTTCGTTTTCTGATTGTCTTATTTCTTTTCACATGCCTTTATTTAATTATTTCAAGTTCCATAGATTTACTTAAGTTTCATGATTCACTTAAGCTTCATCATTTGAAGTGCTGGAACGGCGAAATCTACTATTTTACAGATTGTTTTTGTTTTCTTAAGTCTTGCCTATATTCAAGCTTATGTAATATGATCTGATCTCGTTGTTTATTGCAGTGGTCAGTAGGGATTATTACTACTACTACTATTACTACTACTACTACTACTACTACTATTATTATTATTATTATTATTATTATTATTTACTCGCTATGAAGTTTCACACGAGTCATTATCAACGATTGCTCACTGACAATATCCAGTAATGTTCTCTGAGAGTCTGAAGACATCATAGATTTAGATACTACTACTACTACTACTACTACTACTACTACTATTATTATTATTATTATTATTATTATTATTATTATTATTATTATTATTATTATTATTTAGATGGAAAGGCTCCGTCCAGAGCTTGACTGAAAGTGCACGGGGAGTACGGGAATACTCATGGGGCTTATTCGTATTCAAATTCTAGAGAAATTAGTCTTTATCAGTGATAACTAAATGGTAAACGCCCGTTGCGATAACGTCCGCAGTTTAATTGATTTACATTTACTGTTTTTCTCAGTCATTTATACTTTGGCTTTTATGTAATTTGTTTAGCTCGCGTTGTTTTTCGCAGTTGTCAGTAGCAATTATTATTATTATTATTATTATTATTATTATTATTATTATTATTATTATTATTTGATTTTATTATGTTATAACTTTATTCTTTTATTTATTCTGTTTCCTAGATATTTGTCCTCATCGTAACCTTTTCCTTTTGCTTTCGATTTTCTTCGCTATCTATCTATCTATCTATCTATCTATCTATCTATCTATCTATCTATCTATCTATCTATCTATCTCTCATGCCACAAAATTCATCCTTTCTTTCTTTAGAAAACTCCTGTCGCGGACGCCATTAAATCTATTGTTTAATTTTCCGTAAAAAAAAATTAATTATTTGCCATTGAAGACAAGGAAAATAATAAAAGTCTTGCTGCATCCCCCCTCCGTAAGAAACAAATATATTGTGTGTGTATGAAACACTATAGCAAAATACTCCTCAATAATCGATAATCAATTAATCAGAAAAAATTGACCTTAAAAGTACAAGACGATTCACGTCTATGTGTGATTGATTCGAAGAGATCGATGTATAAAAACCAATTTGCAATTAGCACGGTGGCATCCGAGATCAGAAAACAATTTTCAATATAACAGTTCAAACATTGAAGTCTCTCTTCGCTCACCCACCTCTCTCTATATCTCTGTCCCGCGTTATCTCTCTTGTTACATATTATGTGGCCTATACTTTTAATGTTTAGTGTAGATATTATTTACTTGATGCAACGGGTTATTAGGTATGATTAACTGATAATTTCGGGTCAGTTATCGTCCTATATGAGGATCGAAAGGTAATTGAATAGTTTGATCATGTTACATAAAATATATATTTAAAGTTGGATTGAACACGAAAAACTATATATACGAAAACCAATATATATATATAGAGAGAGAGGGGGAGAGAGGGAGATAAATAATATATATATATATATATATATATATATATATATATATATATATATATATATAAACACTCTCAAGAAAATATGCATATAACAATATTACTATTCCGCACGTGTTTCAGAGATTTGAAACACCCACTATTTGATAAAGAGGTCTTCCTCGAAATATATTATGGAACACGGTCACATACATTAAATCAGTGTTGAAGTCTTGCCCAATCAAGTAAGATTTGCTATAAAAAGATAAGAAAATAAAAAATATATATTAAAAAATCACTTGTTTTGTGTTACTTTTCAACGTCGATATATATCCATTTCTCGCATTCTTTGTGATAGCCTTCTAATACTTCTCTATATAAATATATATATATTAGTATTTTATGTATCCACATAAAATTTTATAAGGAAATATAATTTTTGATGTATCAATTTTCAGTGTTTACTTCAACAGTGCTCGATACGTAAGTAGAGCTAGTTAGTAAGTTATGAAAATATATTTATGTCAATTTAGCTACACAGAGAGTCCCGCGTTTCAGCCCGTTTCATCCCGTTTAGTTTTGCCGGGTGTTTTTATATACACGACTTGCTAGCTAACCAATCAAGTTATTTGTTGTTCTCTTAGCCAATCGTTTGGCTTATCACAATAAAAGGTTCGGTTGACTTTACTTCTTATTTTCTATTCTATTGTTATGTTTTCTATATAATGATTTATCCCGGTTTCTTTGTTTTTGTCTTAGCCAAATCATGTTTAATATAACACAGTTTTGATTATTCCTTCCTGTGTTTGAAATTTGAGGAATATTTATTAATTGATGTTTAATACGTATTATACAATTTTCACAACAATCGGACGCATCTGACTTTTCACAAAGGGCTTCGATCCCTTTTCTATATTCTCATAAAACTAAAATAACTTAAATATAGCCTACATTACAACCACTTATGGCAAGAAGCTGTGTTTCAAAATTCATTATGATCTATTACCGACATATAAATATATACACATACGTTACTCATATATAAAAAAGTCTAGCTTTTTAAAGGCAAAGTATTTTGCCGAAAGTCTAAGCTTATAAATAAATAAACTGTATTCATTAAAAAAAATTAATAATTGTCTGTGGTTTCTAATTTCTGTAAAAAAATCTTATCCCTTACGAAATAATTTTCAAAGATGTGATCAACTCTCTTATATATATATATATATATATACATATATATATATATATATATATATATATATATATATATATATAGTAACTCATGAAAAATATTTATTGCAATTAAGCTGCACAGAGGCTTCCGCGTTATCATCCCTGTGTAAAATCGTCAGGCTAAAATGCATGGAGTTTGTGTTGCCGAATGTTTTTAGATATACACATGGTGTTTAGTCCAGCTAGTTAACCAATCAGATTCTTTATTATTCTGTTAGCCAATCGTTGGGTCTCTCACAAGCAAAGGTTCGGTTGATTTTACTTTCTATTCTATTGTTCTGTTTTCATATATATATATATATATATATATATATATATATATATATATATATATATATATATATATATATACATGTACATATAGATATATATTAATGTTTGTATTATAGAAGATCACATACATACATATATATATGTATGTATGTATATTTTATGTAAGGTCAGTGGAAGAGAGCTTCAGTAGAGTGCTCGATTATTAAGAAAAAAATAACAGCGTAATATTTATTAATGTTTGTATTACAAAAGATCAGAACAACATCGGTACCGTCGGTTCTAAATCCTAACATTTTTGCCAAATCCTAACATTTTTCTTGGGAGACAGACATAAACAGAAGCTGAAGAGAGTCGGGTAAAGAGGCCTTTATGGGTCCTCTTTGTTAGGATTTGAAACAAACGGTACTGATGTTGTTCGGATCTTCTATAATACAAACATTAATATATATCTATATGTACATGTATATATATATATATATATATATATATATATATATATATATATATATATATATATATATATATATATATATATATATATTTGTTCGGACAGTTTTCTTTTTAATTTATACAGAAAATAAAATAAAATTTTAGTTCTAAAAAAGACAACTCTTTTCGTATTCTGTAATTAAAATTAAGATTTATTTCTCACGAAATTTGAATTTTTCCGTGATTGGCTTAAGATGTGCTATAATATAGATTGTCTCGGCCGGACTAAATATTATTTTGTTAAAATAAATTGTAGTGCCGAAATATGTGTATGTATATTTCGGCATCATTTTCTCATTTAGACATGTTCGATTGTAGGTAATAGACAAATGTTTTCTATTAATTTTCTTCATGATCCGTTCTAAATTCCCGATAAAAATCTTAAGTTCTAAGCTCGAACTTGCTAACGCTTAAACACCCTGAAGATGGACTGTGAAGTGTGCTTAGAACAATATGACAATCTAATTAACAAGTTTAAGCTTAAAATTAAGGCTCTTATTAGGAATTTGGTAAAAAAATCACGAAGAAAATTAGAAGACAACACTTCTATTTTCTACAATCAAACATGTCTAAATATAAACACATTGTTATCTCCTGTTATCTCTCTATCCTTTTCACTAATTATTGTATAGATATATTTTATACATATATATATATATATATATATATATATATATATATATATATATATATATATATATATATATATATATATTGTAGATATATAAATCGTATATATATATAGTTTATGTATATATATATATATTTTATATATACAAATCTATACATATATGTATGTATATTTAAGTATGTTCGGTTGTAGATAATATATATATATATATATATTAGGATACATTGATAGAGACAGTGATACTTATCTCTGACAGAAATAAGTAATAACGATGCCAGGATGCTTAAGATTAAGAAACTCACGTATCGATTTGTTAGAAGGAACGACGGTTTGATCGATCGATTATAAAAACGGAATTGGAGATTTTTCTCGATGAGAAAAATCAATCGATGAGCACAATTTCTTTCAAAATGGAAGAGAGTCTTTAAATAGTTAGAAAACAATTAGAATTTGTGAGAAATCAATGAAGATCGAAACATGATTATACATCGATGATTCGGAAAACAAGAGTCGATCAAAGCTTTTTGACATAATCACATAAAAGGCGACACACATACAAACGTATTGGTATAATAATAATAATAATAATAATAATAATAATAGTAATAATAGTAATAATAGTAGTAATAGTAGTAATACTAGTAATAGTAGTAATAGTAGTAATAATAGTAATAATAATAATAATAATAATAATAAAGTCTGAGGAGACTTGTTGTCACTCAGACTCCAGGGAATACCACAGGTTGTTGGCAGTGGGCGATCACTGACGATGACCAGTGTGATAACTCCTAGTGAGTAAAAAAAAAAAAAAATAATAATAATAATAATAATAATAATAATCATCATCATCATCAGCATCAGCATCAGCATCATCATCCGACATCCCCCTACACACACAGATATGGTATCGCATAACATGGTCGTGAAGTGTAAATGAGGATAGTGGCTAGACCGAGGATAGAGAGTACCAATCAACCGTCAACTGGCTCGAAATCTAGGACGACTTATTGCCACTCAAATCTCAGAAAAGACTAACGGTCGTTTGACTCACGATCTCAATAGTAAACAACTTCTACGATGACGCAAAATGAATTGCAACTATTATCAAAAGAGATGGAGAGTGTTGGAAATCTAGAGAGACTTGTTGTTACTCAGACTCCAGAGAACACTACTTTTTCATTGTAAATGAGAAATCACTGATAATGAATAATAATAATAATAATAATAATAATAATAATAATAATAATAATAATAATGATACGTAAATTCGTAAAGCGTACCGTATTTTTAAGACTAAAAACAATCAAAAATCCAGAGTACCACGGAAAGTGATCGCATGGAGTCCAAGAGGATGAAAAAAGCACGGATGAATAACACCATTCAATGGGACCGGAGCGCACTGGAATATTAAGGAGGATTTTTGTCCCTCAGTTTTCAGAGAAACCATGTATCGTGAGTAGCGAAAAATCACTGAATACGGCTGGTTCAATAATACCAAGTAAGTTACAATGGTATTAGAATGAAACAGAGAATTCTGTAAATCCGGGGAAACTTGCTGTCACACAAACTACAGGGAAAGCCAACGATGTTTAATCATGGGGAAACACTGGGAACGACTGCTGTGCGAACTATGAGTAATATATATATATATATATATATATATATATATATATATATATATATATATATATATATATATATATATATAAATTAACTTGTTACAAATATCCAGAGGGTATAAATCCGAAGGAAGTTGAAACCGGGTTTATGAGAGTGCTAATTGAAAATTCAGAGCAAAATATATATTTTTGTTGGTGATATTATTATTCCATTAATTGCGACAAAATATATGCTGTTTTATTAGCGTCCATAATGAACGCCAACTTTTCAAGCGTCAATGGTTCCATTGACGCTTGAAAAGTTTGCGTTCATTATGGACGCTAATAAAACAGCATATATTTTGTCGCAATTAATGGAATAAAATCACCAACAATATATATATATATATATATATATATATAATGTGTGTGTTTTTCGTTCAAGTTTTAAGTATTGCATGGAAAGTTAATAAAATTGAAATGAAAGCCAAATTAGCAATACAAGATTAATTTTTTTTTTTTTTTTTTCTTACATTAATCCTATCGATTACGGAATAAAATTCCTTCTTCAGGGGTGACCAGTATTGAGTCATTTTTTTTTTTTTTTTTTTCATCAAAAAACAAGAATAAAGAAACTTATTTCTTTGTTAATTTGATAAACGTCCTTGATGGTACGACGTCATCGCCTTGATGTTATGAAATGGCGGTAGGATTCAAATCCGGTGTCGAACGAGAGATGCGTTGGCACGCTGTCGAGTAATGTGTGTGTTTTTCGTTCAAGTTTTAAGTATTGCATGGAAAGTTAATAAAATTGAAATGAAAGCCAAATTAGCAATACAAGATTAATTTTTTTTTTTTTTTTTTCTTACATTAATCCTATCGATTAAGGAATAAAATTCCTTCTTCAGGGGTGACCAGTATTGAGTCATTTTTTTTTTTTTTTTCCATCAAAAAACAAGAATAAAGAAACTTATTTCTTTGTTAATTTGATAAACGTCCTTGATGGTACGACGTCATCGCCTTGATGTTATGAAATGGCGGTAGGATTCAAATCCGGTGTCGAACGAGAGATGCGTTGGAACGCTGTCGAGTAATGTGTGTGTTTTTCGTTCAAGTTTTAAGTATTGCATGGAAAGTTAATAAAATTGAAATGAAAGCCAAATTAGCAATACAAGATTAATTTATTATTTTTTATTCTTGTTTTTTGATGAAAAAAAAAAAAAAAAAAATGACTCAATACTGGTCACCCCTGAAGAAGGAATTTTATTCCGTAATCGATAGGATTAATGTAAGAAAAAAAAAAAAAAATAAATTAATCTTGTATTGCTAATTTGGCTTTCATTTCAATTTTGTTAACTTTCCATGCAATACTTAAAACTTGAACGAAAAACACACACATTACTCGACAGCGTGCCAACGCATCTCTCGTTCGACACCGGATTTGAATCCTACCGCCATTTCATAACATCAAGGCGATGACGTCGTACCATCAAGGACGTTTATCAAATTAACAAAGAAATAAGTTTCTTTATTCTTGTTTTTTGATGAAAAAAAAACAAAAAAACTCAATACTGGTCACCCCTGAAGAAGGAATTTTATTCCGTAATCGATAGGATTAATGTAAGAAAAAAAAAAAAAAAAATTAATCTTGTATAGCTAATTTGGCTTTTATTTCAATTTTATTAACTTTCCATGCAATACTTAAAACTTGAACGAAAAACACACACATTACTCGACAGCGTGCCAACGCATCTCTCGTTCGACACCGGATTTGAATCCTACCGCCATTTCATAACATCAAGGCGATGACGTCGTACCATCAAGGACGTTTATCAAATTAACAAAGAAATAAGTTTCTTTATTCTTGTTTTTTGATGAAAAAAAAAAAAAAAAAATGACTCAATACTGGTGACCCCTGAAGAAGGAATTTTATTCCGTAATCGATAGGATTAATGTAAGAAAAAAAAAATAATAATTAATTAATCTTGTATTGCTAATTTGGCTTTCATTTCAATTTTATTAACTTTCCATGCAATACTTAAAACTTGAACGAAAAACACACACATTACTCGACAGCGTGCCAACGCATCTCTCGTTCGACACCGGATTTGAATCCTACCGCCATTTCATAACATCAAGGCGATGACGTCGTACCATCAAGGACGTTTATCAAATTAACAAAGAAATAAGTTTCTTTATTCTTGTTTTTTGATGAAAAAAAAAAAAAAAAAAATGACTCAATACTGGTCACCCCTGAAGAAGGAATTTTATTCCGTAATCGATAGGATTAATGTAAGAAAAAAAAAAAAAAAATTAATCTTGTATTGCTAATTTGGCTTTCATTTCAATTTTATTAACTTTCCATGCAATACTTAAAACTTGAACGAAAAACACACACATTACTCGACAGCGTTCCAACGCATCTCTTGTTCGACACCGGATTTGAATCCTACCGCCATTTCATAACATCAAGGCGATGACGTCGTACCATCAAGGACGTTTATCAAATTAACAAAGAAATAAGTTTCTTTATTCTTGTTTTTTGATGAAAAAAAAAAAAAAAATGACTCAATACTGGTCACCCCTGAAGAAGGAATTTTATTCCGTAATCGATAGGATTAATGTAAGAAAAAAAAAAAAAATAATAAATTAATCTTGTATTGCTAATTTGGCTTTCATTTCAATTTTATTAACTTTCCATGCAATACTTAAAACTTGAACGAAAAACACACACATTACTCGACAGCGTGCCAACGCATCTCTCGTTCGACACCGGATTTGAATCCTACCGCCATTTCATAACATCAAGGCGATGACGTCGTACCATCAAGGACGTTTATCAAATTAACAAAGAAATAAGTTTCTTTATTCTTGTTTTTTGATGAAAAAAAAAAAAAAAAAAAATGACTCAATACTGGTGACCCCTGAAGAAGGAATTTTATTCCGTAATCGATAGGATTAATGTAAGAAAAAAAAAAAATAATAATTAATTAATCTTGTATTGCTAATTTGGCTTTCATTTCAATTTTATTAACTTTCCATGCAATACTTAAAACTTGAACGAAAAACACACACATTACTCGACAGCGTGCCAACGTATCTCTCGTTCGACACCGGATTTGAATCCTACCGCCATTTCATAACATCAAGGCGATGACGTCGTACCATCAAGGACGTTTATCAAATTAACAAAGAAATAAGTTTCTTTATTCTTGTTTTTTGATGAAAAAAAAAAAAAAAAAAATGACTCAATACTGGTGACCCCTGAAGAAGGAATTTTATTCCGTAATCGATAGGATTAATGTAAGAAAAAAAAAAAATAATAATTAATTAATCTTGTATTGCTAATTTGGCTTTCATTTCAATTTTATTAACTTTCCATGCAATACTTAAAACTTGAACGAAAAACACACACATTACTCGACAGCGTGCCAACGCATCTCTCGTTCGACACCGGATTTGAATCCTACCGCCATTTCATAACATCAAGGCGATGACGTCGTACCATCAAGGACGTTTATCAAATTAACAAAGAAATAAGTTTCTTTATTCTTGTTTTTTGATGAAAAAAAAAAAAAAAAAAGACTCAATACTGGTCACCCCTGAAGAAGGAATTTATTCCGTAATCGATAGGATTAATGTAAGAAAAAAAAAAAATAATAATAAATTAATCTTGTATTGCTAATTTGGCTTTCATTTCAATTTTATTAACTTTCCATGCAATACTTAAAACTTGAACGAAAAACACACACATTACTCGACAGCGTGCCAACGCATCTCTCGTTCGACACCGGATTTGAATCCTACCGCCATTTCATAACATCAAGGCGATGACGTCGTACCATCAAGGACGTTTATCAAATTAACAAAGAAATAAGTTTCTTTATTCTTGTTTTTTGATGAAAAAAAAAAAAAAAAAATGACTCAATACTGGTCACCCCTGAAGAAGGAATTTTATTCCGTAATCGATAGGATTAATGTAAGAAAAAAAAAAAAATAATAAATTA
>OY744539.1:1185000-1195000 GCA_963556195.1 Sepiola atlantica | reverse complement strand
GTGTTTTTTTACTTTGGCCATTGGAATACAACCAACCAGTATATATATATAAAGGAAATTTAACAGAATTCATTTACACGCACATATTTTATTACTGGCAAAAGAAAGCAGTTGTAGATAAGAGAAGTATTGTTAAAACAGCTGTAGAACACAAATGAATGTTAGCTGCGATGTTTAATGTGCTTTTCGTGAGCAACTGTACAGCGACGTAGTTTTAATAGTTTCCGCGCGTTATTTTATTGTAAATAAAAGCCCCTTATCTAAAAAAAAGTACAATTGAAAATAGAAAATAATTGGTTACACTTCTCCATTTACCGCTAACTGGTCAGGAAGTAGGTTGTCATGTTACGTACACTTTCTAGAAGAATATAATCATCCACTTAAAATCTAAATTATATATTTTTTGTTTTAAATTCGTTCTTTGTGGAGATTTTTATCAGGCTGTTTGCATGTAATTGGTAGAAAAAATGATTTTTATTGGGTTGGGAAAAAACTAGGAGTGTGATAGTAAAATATTGGCAAACGTGTAGATTAAGTGATAAATAAGTTTTATTGAAAAGGCGATATGCTGCAGCTTCAAAATTGTATTTGGAAGAAACAGCTAACACGGAAAAATGTAAGAAATTTTAGAAAACCGACGAGTGTGATAGAAAAATATTGGCAAACGTGTAGATTAAGTGATAAATAAGTTTTATTGAAAAGGCGATATGCTGCAGCTTCAAAATTGTACTTGGGAGAAACAGGAAACACGGAAAAATGTAAGAAATTTTGAAAAACTACGAAATAAACGTATATAATGTGGAAACACGCATGGACTATGTGGCTGGTTGAACAGATAAGCATATGAAAGTTTTAGTTCTGCATTTGTAATGTCTGAAGGGGAAATTGACTTGACTTAATTATATAGATAAAATAATGAACAGTAAAGTCTTATAGTGACTTATATAAAAAGTCATTTAAATTAAAATATTCATAAAAATAAACAAAATATCCTGATATACATAATTAATAAAGTGATATTCAAATATAAAACGAGGTTTTAATATTCCAAATTTGAAAAATGATTATAAAATACTCAAATATAAATATTATTAAAATAATATTAGAATATAAAAAGTTATTAATACATTCAGAAAAAATTAACATCAAAATTAAAAAGAAAAAAAAAGTATGCAAATATATTAATAGCATATTTTAATATCAAATATAATGTAAAAATACATTCTAATATAAAAAAATATTAAGAAAATGATTGTTAAATAAAAAATGTCAATAAATAAAATTATAGAACTATATGAAAATTATTTACTACAATATTCTGATAAACGGTGTCCATAAGTTAAACTATATATATCGCACACTATCCACCCTTACGCCTAGCAGCTGTGTTTTGAAATTCATAATGATCAGTTAATTAGTTTCGGACTGAATCATGTACATACAGACGTATAAACATATACACATATCTAAATTTATATATATATATATATATATATATATATATATATATATATATATATATATATATATATATATATAGTCATCCACATACAGACTGTTTCGTGCGTCTGGACCAGCTAGTGCCTCAAGCCGGGATTATCTTCTATATAAAATTGAATGTCTGTATGTTTGTGTGTGTGTGTGTGTGTGCCCTATAGAAAAAATGTTATAGAATATAGATACAATATAAAAGTGTATTCTTATGTAAAATTCACAGAGTAAGTTGATGTGCGTATTCCCAAATATATAAACCCACGCCTTAGGGGTCCATGGGGCAGATTTCATCAGGGAGGGGGGGGTCCTTTTCAGTTATTTTTCATTATATTTTATAGTAATTTGAAATTGCTGAGTCATATTGTAATTTAATTACGTAATAATTTGAAATAACTTTATTTAATGTTTCTTAGCGTCAATTCTATTTACATGGAGGGGGTAAGAAACTACGCCAAGGTCCGCCAGTAGCCGCCACTGCCCGCCACTCTGTACGTACACAAATACATGTACATTTTATAATATATTATATACGAAAAGTATTCAGTGTTGTCCTGCAAATAATACCTCAAGTTCATAAAACAATTATGGTTTTTAATGAAATTTATTTGTTAGCGGATAGCTAAGGAAGAACGATAACTCACGTTTAAAAAAACATTTAGGTTTTTAAAAAAAGGTTAGAGAATATACATAACATATAAAAGTGTATTCTTATGTAAAATTCAAAGGGTAAGATGATGGGAGTATTCCCGAATATCTACACCCACCTCTTAGGAGTCTATGGGGCAGATTTTATCAGGGTGTGGGTCGTTTTCAGTTATTTTTCATTCTATTTTATAGTAATTTGAAAATGCTGAGTCATATTTTAATTTAATTACGTAATACTTTGAGATAACTTTTAATTTTATTTAACGTTTCTTAGCGTCAATTCTATTTACATGGAGGGGGGTAAGAAACTATGCGATGGTCCATCACTAGCCGCCACTGCCCGCCACTCTGTATGTACACAAATACATGTACATGTACATTTTATAATATGTCATATAAGAAAAGTATTCGGCGTTGTCCGGCAAATTATGCCTCAATTACATAAAACAATTTATAGTTTTTAATAAAATTTATTTGTTAGAGGATAGCTAAGGAAAAACGATAACTCACTTTTAAAACACAATTTAGTTGTTTTTTTTTTTTTAAAGGTTAATGAATATAGATAACATATAAAAGTGCAATCTTATGTAAAATGCACAGGGTAAGATGATGGGAGTATTCCCGAATCTCTAAACTCACCCCTTAGGGGTCCATGGGGCAGATCTTATCAGGGGGGGGGGGGTCGTTTCAGTTATTGTTCATTATATTTTATAGTAATTAGAAAATGCTGAGTCATATTTTAATTTAATTACGTAATAATTTGAAATAACTTTTAATTTTATTTAACGTTCCTTAGCGCCAGGGACGCGCCTCTAAATTCTTAGTTCTTTGGTATGTTTTTAAAAAAGCGACGAACGCTAATCAAACTATTGCTACTATTTTACGAAAGAAAATTATAGGAAATTACAACATGGCCGCCAGCGATTAAATCATTGCATTCAAGTTCGCTTTAAAAGTCTTTAAAAAATAAAATATAATTTTATTTCGGGATAAAAAATACATTGTAAGAATAATTAATACCTTTCATCCGAAATGTTTGTTTGTTTACATAACATATTTCTTTAAGAAAATCCACAGTTACATTTAGTAAAGAGAATTTACGTGAATTACATTATTATTAGTTTTTAACACATTTAAACAAGAGAAGAATCATATGGGAAAAAAAGAAATAGAGGGTTGAAGGAGGGAGGGAAATAATGGGGACCAGGGCGAGAGAGACGGCTAGAGAAAGAAGAGAGATTAAAGTTTTTTATATAAAGATGTTACACACACTCTTTAATTTCTACTACTTTGTTTTTTATCGCCCCGGGCAACGCCGGGTAGCCCTGCTAGTATATATATAACCCGGGTTTGAACTTAAAAAAATTATAACTTGATTTGTATTTGCGATAGAAATACTCTGTAAAAAGGATTAGAAAGAAGTAATCTATATATTTTAACGTTTTATTGAAATTATATTTAGGTTTCCACATGTCCTTCATCATTAGAAATACAAATAGTAATACGGTCCACGGAAAACATTTGCCAACTGAAATACAGTAATGCTTTATATCATTATTCTAGCTTTCAAATATTCTAATGAACTAGGTTTGGTTTCATATACAATTGTTTTCACATGTCCCCATAAAAATCTCATTTCAATTCAGTTCAGCCAACCAAGGAACAGGGTTTACTTTTTTCTCAGTTGAAGCCATGGATCAAATTGATTCTGAAAAAAAAAACGAAAATATGTTTTTAAGTATTTAAAAATTCTTGCAAATTTCGTGATGAAGAATTATTCAATAACTATACTTAAAACTAGGTTCATAAACTTTGTAAGGTTATTTACAAGTAATTTCTATCGCAAATACAAATAAAGTTATAATTTTTTTAAAGTGCACTCAGACTTTGTGAACATCTTGTTTAAACGATTATCAAAAATATTCTAATATGAAATATTGTTAAATGGATAAATATTTAACTATGAAAAATTATTGCATTTTGAATATTCAAATATGAAATGTTATTTAAAATATTCCAATATAAAAAATATTCAAATGATAAAGAAATATAGTATAGAAAATGTTTTTGTTTTTTTTTTAAGTTGTATTTTTCTTTAACCAAACTTTTTAAACATCTAAAATTGTAAGCGTAATTTACCAATTACTAAACTCTGTACTTATGTCGGGTTAATCATATATGCGACACAACCACTTAACACTTTAGACGCAATCACCTAATGTAGACTTTAAGTTTCCGGATCTTGAGACAAATAGGAATCGTTTTCCCGACATTTTGACATTGATTCTTGGTGGTCGTTCAATGTTGCCTGTATTTATAGCAACAATAACCGCCTGAAAAGTAGAAGATTGGTCTTTTTTTTAAATTAGTCGATTAAGTGGAAAAACGCGGCGCCCTTTTTGCCCACGTTGTCAGCGTCAGACAAATTAGTCGGTCAATTCAAGAGATTTGTTATATATATATATATATATATATATATATATATATATATATATATATATATATATTTTTAAAGCCACTCCTTTTCTTTCTCTTGGAATGTTTGGTCTTTAGTTCCAAACAGATATTTCGAGTCGTCTGTCTGTTTTACCCTACCCTTGTTTGACCCACACCCGTTTACGTAATTCGAAGAGTGTGTCAACTAGACAATATAAAATGAAACATAAAAACCTTGAATAAAAATTAAAAAAATTTTTTTTACAATACCAAGTGTTATTTGCTTTACTGTGTCTGGCATCAGTCGGATATCTTTTTTCATCAAACTTACGACTAATACGTTGAGAAAATAACACGAGCTAAGTGGAGTACAAGCCACTAATGAAGAAGGTT
The DNA here is from genome assembly GCA_963556195.1 of Sepiola atlantica. Classification (NCBI taxonomy): domain Eukaryota; kingdom Metazoa; phylum Mollusca; class Cephalopoda; order Sepiida; family Sepiolidae; genus Sepiola; species Sepiola atlantica. Next base: position 1,190,032 of record OY744539.1, on the reverse strand, counting down.
AGGCTCTTCAGAGAACATAAAAGAAATACATGAACTAACCTTTATTAGGACCTAAAGCCCAAATCGAAAGAACCAGATTTTTTTTAAGGACAAAGATAAACTAAAATAAATGAACCATAGTTAAATGTGTCCTAGTGCTCCGATAGATATTACTGGGCTGTTTAGCGAAAATAATAAATATTTAAAAAACTAATCTCAGTTAAGTGTTGTTAAAGACGCCCAACATAAGAAAATCAAACGTTTAAAATAACATGGGCGAAGTTCAACACAAAGGCGCAATTTTGATGAGCAGGGTGGTTATAAAATTATTAGTATAAATGTGATCCGTTGACTAACTAATTCGGATCAGGTTAAATTGTTTAAATCAGGAGAGAAAAAGGTTAGCTTATATATAAAAGATTAAAACCCAAAATCCGAAATTAGCCTCTTTCTGCTCTCTCTCTCTCTCTCTCTCTCTCTCTCTCTCTCTCTGTATATATATATATATATATATATATATATAGTAAGTTATGAAAATGTATTTATGGCAATTATTTGACTGTTGGCTTACTACCTAGCTCTACTTACGTATCGACCACTGTTGAAGTAAATACTTAAAATTGATACATAAAAAATGATATCTCCTTATAAAATTGTATGTGGATAAATGAAATAGTAATATATATATATATATATATATATATATATATATATATATATATATATATATATATAATCACAGATCAGAATAATATTATACTCTTATATTTCATTTCATTTGATTTCATTTTATATTTGATTCTCAACGGTCTCAAATTTAACCACGTTACGTTCCAAATTTTTAATATCCTCTTCGTTTCTTCCCGATTTCATTCTTCCCAAGTATGATCTGAGGTAAAGTTCGGATTCTAACTCTGTCGGATGAGATCTCAGTTTATAACAGCTGTTGATCGATAACATCGACATACCAGTGTCGCAGATTTTGTACTTGTCTAAATAAATAAAAAATAATCATATATATAAAAGCTCTATTTAATATGGAGCACTTTTTATAAACCCGGTTGAAATTCTTTGGATTCCTATCCTGTGGATGTTTACCTTACCTGGATTATATATATATATATATATATATATATATATATATATATATATATATAGAGAGAGAGAGAGAGAGAGAGAGAGAGAGAGAGAGAGAGAGAAAGAGAGAGTAGGAGAGAAAGAGAAAGAGAGAGACAGAGAGTGACAGAGAGAGATCAGTGAGAGATCAGTGATCATCTTAAAAGTACAGACAGTCCATGTCGATTCTTTTCAGAATAGTCACTATGAAATAAATCACTGTGCCATCTTTTTCATCGCTTTTTGCTTAGCGCTTATCTCAGTCTGATTTAGTGTTCTTTCAAAAATATAACAAACAAACAAATCGCAAAAATGGAAGAGTGTCGACCACAAAACACTATTAATTAGTTTATATTGAACAGGAAAAGTTAAAGGAAAGGTTTGAAAAAATAAAATCTTCACCAGTGTGAGCTAAAAGGTCGCTGTTCTTAATTAATAACATTATAAAGTTGGTGTCAGTTTGAGAACACGGGACGGGGCCCAATGATATTTTTCTATTTTGTTTGCTTGTCCAGAAAGATTTAACATTGATAGCTGCTTGGGAAACGTCCAAACATTCACCAGTCAAAGAAAATTAGCAGAGTTATATATATATATATATATATATATATATATATATATATATATATATATATATATATATATATATATATATATATATATATATAAGTATAGGAAATGACTATTTCAGACGGTCACAGGGCGCGAACTCTTCCTATAGAGTGTACCAATACTCCGCACTCTTTCGCTTTATCCCCACAGGCATCAGAGATTATCACGTGATACAGGAGTAATTAAGTTCTATTGATGCCTAAATACAGCAAGCAGTAAACAGCAGACAGTCTCGAGAGTTCGACAAACGTACGCGGAACCATGCTTATAGCTAAGTGACAGTCTGTTTTTAATATCTCCGAACAGTGGTCAACTTTAATTTCTTAAAGGGTCTTTATAATAATAATAATTAATAATGATGACGATGATGATGATGCCACTGGAAGTGCAGAGAGTGCTGGAACTTTGGGGAGACTTATTGCCACCCAAATCCCAGGAGAGATCAATGGTCCTTACCAGCGAGAAATAAATGGTAAACGGCTGTTGCGATACTGCAAGTTTATTTGCGGTGGCTATCGAAAAGAGGTGGAGAATACTGGAAATCAGTGGAGATTTGTTGTCACTCAGACTCCAGGGAATACCACCGGTTGTTGTCGGTGAGCAATCACTGATGATGACCTGTGTGAGTACTCTTAGTGAGTACAAATAATAATGATGATGATGATGATGATGATGATGATTGTAAAGAAGTAAAGGTGATTCCCGTTGTAATTTGAACGCTTGGAACCATAACGAAAAGCCACCATAAATGGCTTAAACAGATTGACAAGACAATTTCTTTTACAATTCTGCAAAAGACTTGCCTGTTAAGAACGGCGAAAGGTTAAGGTACAGTTTGAATGTCTACGGTCAAGGGAATTGCCTTGATGTTCAAAAAAGAAAAATCCAACTACAAACATCCAAAAGGTGAGATTACTATGAAAAAAAAAAAAAAAAAAAAAAAAAAAAAAATAATAATAATAATAATAATAATAATAATAATAATAATAATAATAATAATAATAATAATAATAATAATAATAATAATAATAATAATAATGATGATGATGATGATGATGATGATGATGATGATGATGATGATGATGATGATGATGATGATGATGATGATGATGATGATGATGATGATGATGATGATGATGATGATGATGATGATGATGATGATGATGATGATGATGATGATGATGATTTACAATGTTAATGTGTTACAGTGGTTTATCTGTATGACCTACACTTATTTAGATCATACTGTGTACACATATGTGTACGCAGTATGATCTAAATAAGTGTAGGCCATACAGATAAACCACTGTAACAGATATAGATCGATTAAGTGGAAGTACCTCAGTCAGATTGCTAGTAATAAAATGAAGTTCTTATGATTTCAAAATATAATATTTATTTAAATATAGTTAAATAATTTGATCAAAATTCTGTTAAGACGACCTTTGAATATTAAAGCATTCTAGATTGTTTTTATTTAAATATTTAGAAAAAAATATATACTATAATTCTTTATTTAATTAGTTTGAGATCGTTTTCACTTTTTTTTTCACTTGCTTTCTTCTTTTGTCTAACTGATTTTAGGATGATAGTTATAGCGAATAAGACAGAAAGGAGGTGGGTGTTCGTTGAGAAGGGTAAGGGAGAGGAGTAGCAGGGCTCATTAACATAGTGTAAACGGTCGCCAGACAGTAATTAATTAACGTAGTTGACCGAGTTATTCTGTTGGTACATGACCTTGGAAATACTTTGATTTTTCTGGTGACAATTTCAATTTTGTATTTTCACTTTTTGTTTTCATGTAGTCTTGAAAAGATATACGATCATCGAAACGTTGATTAATTGGCGTTGACTATACCTATGTTTTATTTAATTGTATAAATGCTCTACTCGCTATTGAGCACTGTTGAAAATATATTGGTTGTATATTCATTCTGTCAATATATTTTAACTTGATTAATATATATATATATATATATATATATATATATATATATATATAATTATTAGAATAGCTTATGTTCAGTGTATTTTAAACTATCTTCGATTGGTGGCATTAGTCGGGGGCTGCGTAAGCAACCATTAAAAGTGTAACTGGTTTCTTTTTTTTGTTGCCTTCTGTTTGTTTTTTGGACCAAGATTTGTTTTTTCTTCCTACTCCGAAGATAGTTTTCCCTATATCAAAAAGAGTAATTTTGTGTACTGATTTAATTGCCATCGATGTGTTCATATGGCGCATTCCTTCCGCTTCTCGGAGTGGAAAACATGATTTTAATAGCGAAAGTTGTCTAATTATTGTACTGCCTAAATATCAGTTGAGAATACTTCTCAACAATCAGTCCGATATAATATTCAGGAAATCATCCAGTGTCTAGACTTATCTTAAACAATCTTAAACGAAAATAAGATAGTCTAGACACTGGAGGATTCCCTGAATATTATTTTGTTTTTTCTCTTTTTTTTCTTCTTTTTTTTTTCTTTTGTCCCCTATCTTCTCTTTAGTTTCTCCTTCTTTTTATATTATTATGTACATTTGAAATTGCAGGTTTATTTATGCATACATATATCTATTTTAAATTTAAAAAATTAAATTAAAAAATATATATATATATATGTATGTATAATTATATGCTGACATTTTGCACACTTATTTTTGACACTTTACATATTTGCATATATTTCCATCCATTCAAACCCTACCACTATATATATTCCCCAATTATATAACCTTCCCGTCTTTTATCATTTTAGCACACTTTTCATCCGCTCTTGAAAAAGCCCACATCACATCGGGCGAAACGTTGAGCTTATGGGTCTTCCACTGTTCCATTTTTAATTTCATACTTATATATATATATAAGATTTACTCCTAAACTTATTAACCGATCACTATGGATTTTGGAAACTGCTGCTAGAGTAAGGGTTCCAGATGTGGATTTTATTTAGTTTAATGTTGTTCAATGCAAAGAGTTCAAAAAGGGGTGGAAGACCTTCTTGAAAATACTGATATCTCTGATTTTGTGAAATCTCAGAAATATATATCAGACATAACTAATAAATATTCTCCAAATTTCAGTTTCTTTGCAGTATTTTAAAAGAGTCTTAAATGAGACGCGTAGTCGTTGAAACGTAGGTTGATCCGCGTAGATTGTTTCTTATGTTTATTTAATTTTACTTATAAAATCTCTAATACATATTGAGCACTTTTTAGCGAATATTGGTTTTAGGTTCATGGTATCAATATATTTGAGCTGATTTAATATATATATATATATATATATATATATATTATATGTATATATATTATATTATATATGTATATATT
>OY744539.1:1135000-1182500 GCA_963556195.1 Sepiola atlantica | reverse complement strand
TTATAAAAGTGAGGGGGGGGCGGTTAAACACATGCATATATAACTTCATTATTGATGACCGTAAAATGGGGGGCCAAGTCAAAAAGTGTGGGGGGTGCTTGAGCCCCCCCCCCTGCCCCCCCCCCCCCTCTGCCGCCGTCCATGATAATGGTCTTATTTACTGTAAAAAAAGTGAAACTACTCAACGAATCGTTTACAATATGAATCGTGTTTCGGCATTTAATAACTCCAAATTGGTTGATATGCCGTAAAATGGAACACGCAAACAAAACTAATTACTGATCCACGGTAAATGTCCAGAGGCACGACCATTACTTCAACATCGACGCCATTGTTGCTTGTGAGCGTAACGCAAACAGTGTCGAACAAATTTCGACACGGCACAGAATTAGCAAACATCACGAGTTGACGATTACTCTCTTTCGTCACGAATGAGTTAACAGCCCGGGTGCCGTTTGCTCAGCATATTGTAATATGCTCATCTGAGAACGGACAGCTAGCTATATTGACAAGCATAAACGCCCTTTTCTACACATCTGTACGCTTTTGCAAATAGTTTCATTTTTTTGTTACTTTTGCGTTTCGGGCAACCATCAATGACGTCACGGAAGAGTACTTATCGATTCCGCTTTCACATAATCAAGGATGACTGATGCTTTTGGGATATAGCCCTTCGATAGAGACCATGGATGTCATTCTTTAACGTTTGGTTATAGAGTGTGTGTGTGTGTGTGTTTGAATGTGTTTGGTAGGATTAATGTGGAATCTTCGCCAGTAATTGCAAAACGGTGCATGATTGGCTATTTTAGTCATTTGAGTAGATAGTGAATTCAAGGTTGTTTGATCGGATGCTTAGTTGGAGTCTGAAACTAAGAAAGATCATTTAGAAAGTAGTAAGTTTAGTAAGCAACCCTTAGTTATGGAAATGGATCTGATTTAGTATTTCAAATAAAATATTTAGATGGCTTTATCCTTTTACGTTTTTGTGTGAATCTTGTTCCAGCTACCAACGTTGTCGATTCCAGACCACAAGAATGAGAGAGAGGGGAGAGGGAGAGAGAGTATGTGAAAAAGAGAGACATAGAGAGAAAAAAGAGAGACCAATATCTATGGACACCTATGGAGAGGCTATACCAAAAGTTCGCCTCTCTGCTGTTTCTTTTTCTGAAACAGGTAGCTGGGACGTATTCATACATAAATTAGGAGACGGTGACCATTTAATATTAAATATACTTTATTTGCTTAACTATACATATTTATTTTCCTTTAATTAAGTGCTGCTTCTATCTATATGAGGATGATGCACGGGTGGGCTAAAGTCCCTATATAGCAAGACTACATTATTATAGGTTTCCATGCTAACGTTCAAACTGCAACTGACTTCTAACTTCAGACCTTTCTATGTCACACTAGCGGTATCCGTGTACCAGCTGCCGGGAAAATTGAGGCAACAAAGATGTCAACTTCTCGAATTAAATTGACAAAAAAAAGGCCGGAATGTGTTCCGACGAGCTTGCCGCACCTTTGCCCCCTCCCCCTGCCCCCTCAACGTAAATACCCTCGACTAACATGAAAAGTAGCAAAATCCCACCACTTCAAAGTAGAATTCTTCAGATGCCGAAAAGCTTTCTACTCTAAAAGCCTCTTTCCTCAGACTGGCTGTCTTTGGAATTCTCTATTTCCCGTATTGTACAGCATGCAGAAATTTAAATGTATTTTGAACAAGTATCTCGCTGCTCAACTCCCCATTTAGGATGCCCAATAAATCTGGCGCATAATTGGCAGTAGCCCTTACGTCTCAGCGGCAATGTGTCTTATTTGGGGGTCAATCTAAGTAAAAATAGAAGAACTTAGAAACGCATTTCAAACTTTTTGACTGACCGTATGTCATATGTAACACTTTAGGATTGTTTTCGCTTTTAGTGAATACATTATTTATAAAGAAAATGAACCTTACTATGAGTTTAAAACAAATCATTTGTGTCTTAAGCTCGTGATTTCCGATAGTTTATGGGTTTTTTTTTTGGGGGGGGGGGTAGATTAATTTTGTTACATTAACTAGGCAGAATACCTTTTAGAAAAAAATTGGCGTCTTTTCCGTCAGCCATGTTGAATAATATCTACAATCGCATTTGGTGATGAATTATTTTCAAAATGGTTGACGCGAGATAATAACAAGGTAGACACTATGTATTAATATTCTGTCGATGTGATGCTACATAAATGTCGTTTTGATCGCTAAAAGCGAATACTACTCATTTTATTAAATAAAAGTCGCGCCAGCATTTTATTGCTCGCGCCTAAATTTGCTGCACACGCGTCGGTGAATGATGATATTTATCAGATAAGGGATTACTGTTATCTATATCAGTTACCTGTTTCGACACATTTTCACATTTTCATTGTGGCCATTTTGACAAAATTACTTGACATCTTAAGTAGGCCAGCTATGTGATACAAAAGATATCTAATGTATGATCAGCATACGAGGCCTGTCTGCAACTTATCCGACCGTAAGCCAGAAAAATGTTTCCAATACGTAACGAGGTTGGACCCTAATCCCCTTCAAAGTAGACCCGTTGTGCTTGCACACACTTAGCCCACCGATCCATCCACTGCCGGAAACACCTCTGGAAGTATTATTTTGTAATGGTGTTTATCTCTGCCGTCGCGATCTGCATTATCTCTTTTTTCGCACCCTCTCAACAACAGCTGCACTTCGATCAGTTTGGGGCCTGCCAGAACGCTGGTAACTCTCCGTTGACGTGCGACCATTTTTGAATCGGTTGAAGCACTCCTTAATTTGTGTTACATATCGCATCTTCTCCAAACACCTGGTGAATCTTACGTGACGGCGGAAATGAACACCATTCCAAAAGAAGACTTCCAGAGGTGTTTCCGGGAGTTGATAGATCGGTAGGCTAAGTGTGTGCAAGCACAAGGGACCTACTTTGAAAGGGATTAGGGTCCCAACCCCGTCACGTATTTGAAATATTTTTCTGACCTAAGGTCGGGCACTTTTTAGAAAGACCTCGTATATATATATATATATATATATATATATATATATATATATATATATATATATATATGAAAGGCAAACGGAAGAAAGCAAAATTATTTATATATTTCTCAACGTTTCGTCTTTATTTAAAGTCTTTCTCAAGATGATTGATTCGAAGAAATAACATACAACTACAATATTTGAAAATATGTGGTGCGTTTGTGACGTGAACGGTTTATGATAAGTATTTGTTGATATTAGAAATGAAGGCGACTATGTTGTAATCTGCAATGAAGCAGCTCCGTGGTAATTTGTTCCACAGATTGGAAGTTCTTGGAAGGTAATTCTGTTCGTGCAAACTGTGTTTGATGTTTGACAAAGGAAGACGAGTTATTGCTGTGAATGTCTTACCAGGCGGAACCAGAGATGGAGCTCGATCGACCCTCTTTAGACCCGTCATAAATCGTTAAAAGGACAACAAACAGTTCTTTAAATGAAAGTTTTTTTTTGGGGGGGGGTTCTTGGTTAGTATTTATTGACATTGAATTTGAAGATGACCATGTTGTAATCTAAAGGGAATCCGTCTCGTGGTAATGTGTTCTACAGATGGAAAGTTCTTGGAAAGAAGCTATGTTCATAGAAATCTCGTTTGGTGCAAACGGAAGGCGAAAGTAAAGTTCTTTAGAATTGTCCTTGCTGTGAATGTCTTACAAGGAGGAACTAGAGGTTGGAGCTCGGTCGAGTACTTTAGACCCGCCATAACATCGTTAAAAGAGTAAGAAATATTTCTTCAATTAAAAGTTGCTTTATTTTAGATTTCATCGGTTTATGGAAACAAACTAATACCTTTTTTATATTGATCTTCACACATAGCAATCCCCAGTCTCAAAAATCATCATGTCGAAACGTCTGCAGTATTGATATAAGTCATAATTTTTTAGTGTATTGGTACAGCTATTTAACCAGACAAAACCGACTTTTCGTTCGGCTTTTTTCCGACTGTTTACGTAAACAGCCGGAAGATGCCGAAGCGCTTATCCAATCAGAAAGCGAGAAAAGCAAACGACAAAATAAACCGGCGATTGTCAGGAATTTCTAACAAACACAAAAAAGGGGTGAAAAACAAACAAATAATCAACAAATAACTGTTACCAAAAGCAATAACAATATGTTAGGGTTAGGTTAAAGTTAGTTATGGGTTAGGTTATGTGTAGTTTATGCGTGGTTTAAGGTTGGGCTAAAAATCGGTTCGGTTTTTGGCTGGTTCAAACGATGGACCGGTAACGAAGAAAAAAAATGTTTTTTTAATTTAATTTTCTCGTAAAAAAATAAATTTATAAATGTGGTTTTATTATTTTTTTCGTCAAAAAATAAATAATTTCTGCATAAGAATAAACATACGGTGAGTGTTTTTCTTGCTTTAAATGTTTTATAATTTATTTTTGTCTGTTGGAAGGCCGTTTTGTTTTTACTTTGACGCTGGTTTTTATTCGGCTTTCTCCGGCTGTTTACGTGATTTGCGTTCGATCGATTTCAGTGAAACTGCTCGCTATCTTACGTTTTTTGGCAATAACAAGTCGACATACAGATGTCCAAGAGTGTATTTACAAGACAAACATCAGGTAGCTTTCAATCTGTCTTCCAACAAAGGGAAACGCAGGTGACAGGATTTACTGTGAACACGAGGTGTCGGCGTGTCGAAGCAAATTGCAGTGTTATTCTGATCCCAACGGAGACCAAACGGCCAGCCATGGTACACCCCTCAATTTGCCACCGGTTTACCCACAGAAACAACTATTTCAATTGTTTTAAACGAAATAAATATGAAATCAAAGTCTTCTTTAAAACTGTTCGATGCTACTGCAAAATGCTTATTGACTTGACAAATTCCGAGCCTCAACTTTTTCATGTTTTTTTTTTATGGCTGGATATGCATACGAATCGTCAAACTTGTATACCTATATAGCGCTTGGTATTCTCAACTGGTCACCCATCTTGTACTGACCAAGTTCACCGTCGCTTAGCTTCGGTGATCTAATTAGAACCTGTGGGTCAACGTGAGTATGTCGTACATCATCTCATAAATGATTATAGAAAACGCTAAAGAGTCCTATGTCCAATCTGTTAAATCTAGAGTGGCCGATTAAAGACTTGGCTTCCATGAATTTTGGAGAATAACAAACAGGGCCCTGAACATATGTATGACTTCTATCCCAACCATCAGTAATAGACTGGAGGTTATCTCCTCAGAATTTGATGAAGTCAAAATTTTGGCAAAGAACTTTGCAGCAATCAGAACCACCTACCTCCAGAATCCCCCCTATTCAAGAATGCATTTACAAGACGAACATCAAGTAGTTTTCGACAATGTTCCTGAAGAAGAATCTGTTTTCAAACAAAAGCAAACGCAGGTGACACTGTTAATTCTGAACACGTGTCCGCGTTTCTGAAACAAATTCCAGTATTACTAAGATCCAATTTTGACTTCGGTTTTGGTAAATAATCAAATACGAACGTGTTTTCGCTTGAAAAAGAACGAGAACTGTCAAATCATTACGTGCACACAAATTACCAATGCCAATCATATTTTCGACATCAAATTTTAAAGTATATCTCTCCGATTCTATAACGTTTACACACCTACTCTATAATAAAGACTAATGTGTAGTTATTTGTATACATACACACATATATATATATATATATATATATATATATATATATATATATATATATATATATAAATTAATTAATTTTTACGAATATAAAAACGATACCAAAAATTACGTAACGTTATTACAAAGAAAACCATTCATATTTCGGCAAGGTTTGTGGTCTGGTGGTAAAACTGCAGACATTAATATGCATGGTTCGATCCTTGCCCAGATTAACTATGCTGATGACGGGTTATAGCCAGGAACACGTGTCTATTTATTATATATATATATATAATTTTTAAAAATAACACGTCCCATTAAAGAGGGCGACTCAATGAAGTATTTTTACCGCTTAGGAAGTGGAAAATACTAAGGAAAGAGCTCTGTTTCTATCGCCAGTATATATATAATTCCAACTTGTCAAGTAAAGGATTGTGAGTAAAACACGGTCTTTTCCCAATCGATTTGAATAGAATGTTGTTGCATACAGCACGTGGTCTTCCCAAATAATGACTCATTTAGTACTGACCCGGTCAAACGTTGCTTAACTTCGGTGATCGTAGAAGAATCGGCGTGTCAACGTGATCATAGCCGAATTGGGACCCACTGGAAATTTCACGGTCGCTTTCTTCGTCCATTTGTATGATGTACTGTTAATAATAATGTGACTCTTGCAATATTATATCTATGTAAAGTTTAATATTATCTTATATGAATAGAGATTTTAACTGCTTCTATAAATGGAAATTATTACATTAATAGTAAATTATAAATTCCCAACGAAACTTAAAGATCTTCTGTCTGAGGTTCTGCCAACTGAGCTATTTGAACCTTCTTATAAATAGAGTTTGAAATATTACATTAAAAATGATTATAGATTTATAATTTACACCATGTTTCAAAACATGAATTTAAACATAAAAGATAATAAAAAAATAAATGAATGGGTAAACATTATCAATAGAACTGGAAATTATTTTAATAGCCCAAAACAATTTATTGTGCTTTAACGACGTATTCGCATTAAAAACAATTTCATATTTAATATACATTCGAATTTGGGCTCTTACTTAAGGAAAATTGTTATTTTTTCTTCTGTAAAAAATAATTGTCATTGTCAGCTAAATATTCTTTAAATAAATTAATGCATTCTTTATTTATTTCTTGAAAGTTGTAAAGAATGTAAATCTTTTTTAAAACCGTAAATATTCTCTTTAGCGTAAAGATAAGTGCCAGCTAAATATGATTTAAATAAATTAACGAAGGTTTTGACCGTTTCTATAGGTAAAGGAGTTATCTACTCCTGTGTTGAAATAGTAAACGGAGTTATCTCCCCCTTATTATTGTATATAGCAATCTGTGGAAGCGGTCATCTTGCTTTTTAGTAGTAAACAGTGACGGGCGTTGGAAGGAACATCTTCCATACTCTACACTTTTAACGAAGTAATTGATTGTAACAATTGAAACATTACAAAACGTTTTCTTCTCTTAGCATAAAAATAATTGTCAGCTAAATATGATTTAAAGAAATAAAACTAATATCACTTTTTTATTTATCTATTTAAAATTATAACAATAAGATGTATTAAAATTACACTGAAATACAAATAATTCTAAGGGTAGATGTTATAACTGGTTAAGTCGACGAGAAGACATCATTCGATTTTTGAATAATTCATTTTAAAAGAGTAAAACCGATTTATTTACCAGTTAATGTTCTATTGCTTGAATCCTCCAGTCTATAATAACGACCGACGTCTATTTACTTCTATATTTTTATATAAATAAATATATATCAACCCGTAAAACACAAAGTTAGTGAGTAAAAAACGTGCCCTTTTCTAGCCTCTGCACGAAATTATTTCAAATGAGGAGGAGGAGGAGCGAAAAAGCAGATAGAAAGTCAGCCAACACCTGTCACGCGTAATGAATCTGGAAAGAAGTTCTTAAATCTCAAAAATATCAACGATAGGTGTTTTATTTTCTTTAGGTCATCAGAAATGATAATAAATGTATATACGAAAAATTAAATTACTGACGTAATGTTATGATTTTATGTGAATATTGGTGCGAATACTAGCAAAACATGTGTTTTTCTCGGAGGTGGACACTAGTTATATATATTTGATTTTTGATGATCGGCCGATCTAAATTTTTAATAGGTGCGTAAGGTTATAAAGTACTACAAACGGGTGTAAATGTATTATTATATAGATAGATATCGTGGTAGTACTACCTATTAATATCAACACCATGGTCTTTACTTGATTCCCCTGAAGATGGAATGGGATGGGCTTGAAAATACTTGAGACACCAACAATTATGGCAGATTTATCGGTTACTTCCCCGCCGAAATAAAGACTCTGATTCGGCTAATGGGAAGGATTTTCGCAAAGATATCCAGACATGATATTTGTCTTAAAGAGAAAATTCTGCCTAATTATACATATTATATAGATATACACATTTGGGAAGCGTTTTCTTTCAAGTGTAAATTTTTATCGGAATTTGTGCGCATAAAATTGGTTACGCCTACGAATAAAGAATTACTTTTATTTTTTTTATAAAACTGTATTTTATAGTTTCTTCATCATCAACAAACTAACGTAACGCTGTTTATAAATCGCACTGATAAGCTGTGCCTTCCTTCTTACCTGATAAAAACAGACAAGTTAAAGTTTTGAGATATCTTTATCTCTCCAGTGTCATTTTCTAAAAGCTGTGTTCAAAATCTATATTGTTTGAATGCTTTCTATTTGAGACGAAAATAGAGAAAGTAACAGTTTGTAAGTTTTACTTGCTTTTATTCCTGATATTGTTGTCAGTTGAAATAAAAAGCCCAAAAGATCAACGAGTTGGATTTTCCTAAAGATTTGTATCTATATATATATATATATATATATATATAGCATTGCTTTACTATCTATATATTCGACCTGTTCATATCCCAGTCGAAAATAAAAGCTAAAAAGATCAACGGATTGGATTTTAGAGCTCAAAACAGACAAACCAGTCAACGATTCATATGTATCTAAATAGGCTCATTTATTTGAAGTCTCTTAGTATCTATATATTCTACCTGTTCATATGCATATATATATATATATATATAAAGAGGATTTAATGAATTAGAACATTAGAATTGTTCCAAGAATTAGAACATCAAGTCTAGTATGGCGTACGGTCGTTTCCAAAAACATTCTGGAAATACTTTATTTTATTTTTTTAAATTAACAAAGCCACTCCAAAACGTACTTCATCAGCGCCTTTAGCACCACGTCTTACAGAAATTCAAGGAAAAAATAACAAGCTCGTCGTAGAGGAACATCTATTGAGAGGAGGAGCCACAGAGACAAATATTAGAAAAAGGAATAAGTTACAAATATTTTTAAAAAATAGAAAGATAAAATGATTATAATAATAATAATAATAATAATAATAATAATAATAATAATAATAATAATAATAATAATAATAATAATAATAATAAAACATTATAAACATTATAAAAATTATAAAAATAAAATGAAAATAGAAATAAGAACAAAAAATAAAATAAAATATAATATAAAATATAAAAACTAAAAAGACACTTGCTTAGTGATCACTATACCTTCCTTGTCTCTCTCTCTCTCTCTCTCTCTCTCTCTCTCTCCCTCTCTTTATACTCCTTTTATCGCTACCCCCCTCGGGTACGGGTTAAATAGATTTACTATTTGCTCTATAATTATCTTTTATTTATAATGGACTATATAGACTATTGCAATCTTTTTATGTTATCCTTTTCCCTCTGTTTTTAACTGCTCCATCAAATTTCGTAAAGGGGATTCTAATCCATCAAGTTTATGTCACCTGAGATTATGGATTATATCATAAAGTATACTTAGATTATTATAACTTTATGAGTAGATTCTAATAAGTCAAAATGAATTTATTGATAACTATTTGCCATTATTACTTTTTTTAAAATGAAGCAATAGTTCGTACTGTTTTAATTTCTTAATCACAATTTGACAGTTAGTTTTATAAATCCAGTAAAAGTTTTCTGTCATAAGTCTTTTTAAGGTGTTCTTATTATATTGGCAGGTTTATTCACGAGAAAACATTTTGATGCATTTGCCTTTGTTTCTTCAAAGTTACTTTTCTCTTCATTCATAGAAATATGTCATTTATAATTAGCCCATTGTGGTACTTGTTATTCGGTATGTAAAACGCAAACACATCAAACTAATCTCACAGGGTATGTTTCCTCTGTTGTAAACTGCTACATCAATTATCATAGAAAATTCTTATAGTCTCTCGTAAAAGAATCGCCTTTCCGGTTATAGGGATAGTTAATCTAAATAAATAAATGCGAAAGTTTTTTCATCTCTCTTAACTACATTAGCATCAAAAGCGGTCAGGCGTATTTAATTCTAATAATACAGGAATATTTTAAAATACCGTATTTAATTCTAATAATAAATACCGTATTGATTTACTCCTCTCCAGGAGTTAGGCACAAGGCCAGTTTTATCTTACTCCCACAAGTAAGATGTGACCCAAGATCGGGTCGAGAAAGTGGGGTTTGAAAAGCCAGCGCTCGAGAGGTGAGTACTGGCCATTTAAAAATTGCCTGGGCAGCCCCGTCGGCATTCCCCGGTAGGGGCGCCTCAGAATGTAAGCAATAAATTTACTCCTCCCCAAAGAGGGGAAGCAAAGCCTGGGAGGGTGGACCTCCTAGAACTGCACAGGACAAGCGTGCAGTATCCATCGGAACAGATACTACACTTTGATCTTAGCCAAAAGGCCAAGAATACCGTATATATTATTTACTCCTCTCCAGGAGTTAGGCACAAGGCCAGTTTTATCCTACTCCCACAAGTAAGATGTGACCCAAGGTCGGGTCGGAAAGTGGGGGTTGAAAAGCCAGCGCCCGAGAGGTGAGCACTCTGACCATCAAAAATTGCCTGGGCAGCCCCGTCGGCATTCCCCGGTAGGGGCGCCTCAGGCAGTAAGCAATAAACTTACTCCTCCCCAAAGAGGGGGGGGGGGCGAAGCCTGGGAGGGTGGACCTCCTAGAACTGCACAGGACAGACCCATAGACCGGCGTAAATCAAACCCCGAAGGCCAAGACAATACCAGTCTATGGGGTGTAGTATCCATCGGAACAGATACTACACTTTGATCTTAGCCAAAAGGCCAAGAATACCGTATATATATATATATATATATATATATATATATATATGATAATTTTATTTACACAGGCATGTACAAAATCTGCGACACTGGCATGTGGATGTTATCGATCAACAGTTACTATAAACTGAGATCTCATCAGGCAGAGTTAGAATCCGATCTTAACCTCAGATCATATTTGGAGAGAATGAAGTGGAGGGGTAGAGAAAGAGAAGAAGAAGGAAAGAAATTTAACATTTCAAAAATTAAAGCCGTTAAAAAATTAAAATTAAAAATTAAAAATTAAAAAATCTAAAAATCTAAGGTCTAGAATCTGAAACAGACAGGGCAAATAAATAAATAAATAAATAAAAAAATTAAAAAAAAATAAAAAAAATAAAAATATATGGTGGAAAGAGGAACAAATAATGATGAGGGGAGAGACACATAGAGGAAAAAAGAAAAAGAAAAAGAAGGAGAGAGAGAGAGGGCGTCTGTTGATTTAGATCGGGAGGGAAGGAGGGGGGTGGTAGACATGCACGAATTAGGTGTCAAAAAACCGTCGAGTTTATAAATGTATTTTTCCAAGTGAACTGTAGTATGCGTGCGTGCAAACTGGGCTGATTGTTATATTGGTTGGGGCGGTGATATAATTTCTTTCCTTCTTCTTCTCTTTCTCTACCCCTCCACTTCATTCTCTCCAAATATGATCTGAGGTTAAGATCGGATTCTAACTCTGCCTGATGAGATCTCAGTTTATAGTAACTGTTGATCGATAACATCGACATGCCAGTGTCGCAGATTTTGTACATGCCTGTGTAAATAAAATTATCATATATAAAGCTCTATTTTGATATTGAGCACTTTTTATAAACCCGGTTAAAATTCTCTGGATTACCACCCTGTGGATATTTTTCACCTGGATTATTACCATTATTATATATATATATATATATATATATATAATCTCCAAACTGCCACAAACAAATCTCGATATTGCTCATTTGCATATTTTTAAAAAAATTGTAATAAATTAATATCTTGTAATATACATTTCTAATGTGGATTGCAAAATGTTATTCTATATGTGCAATATTTTTCTCGATAGTACTATTATTTAATTATTAATACAATTAATTATAGAGATTTAATAACACTGCATAGCGTTTTAAAACTTATTTTAGAATTTCATTTTCAAGGGAGATAATTCACATGAAAACTTCCGGCATTAGTAAAACGTCAAATGTCGCTAAAATGTGGAGAACAAAAACTACACTTTGAATTAGTTATTTGCATAAAATATTTTTTTAAATACATTTAAAACAAATTAAGCACAAGGTCATCAAAAGTGTGGGGTAATTTGATTTCGTTGGTCATCCTTGGTCTATACTTATAACGATGTCTACCCTACACTTAATTAGAATCATCTCACTCGCCACAATACCACATTTACTTAGGGGCCGTTCTGTTTAAGATACCCCCTAATAATAATAATGTTTTTTTGTGGCGAGGCATTTTTAAATGAATAAAGAAAACTCGATTTAATCGAAATATCATTTAATAGGAGTGGGTAGTGTAGTATCTGTGCTGTTGCCATAAGACCGTCCTGCTAGGAATTACCTCCTCTGTATTTAAAAGGGTGTGAGAAGGTTCTCCCAGGTATTACATCCTCCTTTATTGTATTATATTTTACTGTGGATGGGTGGTGTAGTATTGCTTCTGTTGTCATATACCCGTTCTCCCAGGAATTACCCCATTCTTTTGAGGGGAGGGAGGGTAATGTTCGTTTGTCACGATACCATCTTCTAAGTAAGGGGGTCAGTGTAGTATATGTTCGTTGACCATATGCCATCCTTTCAGGCTAGCAAGAATATGCCACCGAAAGAAAGTGATTTTCGAAAGAGATCAACATATTTTCCTGAAAATTTATAAATATACATAGTCTCAAATAAAAACGTCTTTCACGTAAAATATAAACCAATGAATTGAACTTTCTGTTTAAATTGTAAGTTTTTTTATTCAATTTTTTTACTTCTTTATAAATTATGTAAGCCGTCCCCCAAATAAATAAATAATAATAATAAAACAGTCATGCTAGCCTTTCTTCTCTTATTTTATTTTCGTTCAATTTACGCGACTGAAATAGAAAAGAAGTCTTGTTTTTTTTCAGATTATTCTATCAAGAATATTCTGAAAATACTTATTTTATTTGAGGTTAATTCTTCTTTTTGTCACGTAAATTATTTAGCGTGAAATAGGTTTCGGCATTACTCATAAACAACTTATATTTTTTCAAGTAAAAAAAAACAAAAAAACACCAACGTAAGGCTATGTGAAACACCGAAATAAAAATTAGATTGGAAAAATATAGTCGCCATCTATACAAGTTGAGAAATAGGCTAGCTAAGGAAGAACGATAACTCAAGTTAATAAACATGCCTTTTTAACTAGAAAATTATGAAAGAAAGTTATATGTCTTTCTTAGCTAGCACATTTCTTTTTGTTTATAAAGATGGCGACTATATTTTTCCGCCTAATTTTAATTTCGACGTTTCACGTGGACAATGAAACTTGCCGATGTTTTAATGTTATTTAAATGAATAAATGCGAAAGTTTTTTTTTCCACCTATCCTAGCTGTATTAACATTATAATTGTTCATGCTCATTTAATTATGTGTAGTAAATTTTCATTCGTCATGATACATTTCTGCTAGGCATTACCTCCTCTTTTCGAGGAGGCAGTATGATATATGTACGTTCATCAGGATACCATATCCCAGTATTATCTTCTTTGTGTGTGGGGGGGGGATGTTCTCACGATATTATGCTGCAAGTCATTTATTCCTACTTTTTGCTGGGGGGGGATGTTCGTTCGTGATGATATAATTTTCTCAGTCATTACTTCTTTCTTTAGGGGGCAGTGCATGGAGTTCGCTTATCATGATATCATTTTCTCAGTCATTACTTCTTTCTTTAGGGGGCAGTGCATGGAGTTCGCTTATCATGATATCATTTTCTCAGTCATTACTTCTTTCTTTAGGGGGCAGTGCATAGAGTTCGCTTATAATGATATCATTTTCTCAGTCATTACTTCTTTCTTTAGGGGGCAGTGCATGGAGTTCGCTTATCATGATATCATTTTCTCAGTCATTACTTCTTTCTTTAGGGGGCAGTGCATGGAGTTCGCTTATCATGATATCATTTTCTCAATCATTACTTCTTTCTTTAGGGGGCAGTGCATAGAGTTCGCTTATCATGATATCATTTTCTCAGTCATTACTTCTTTCTTTAGGGGGCAGTGCATGGAGTTCGCTTATCATGATATCATTTTCTCAGTCATTACTTCTTTCTTTAGGGGGCAGTGCATGGAGTTCGCTTATCATGATATCATTTTCTCAGTCATTACTTCTTCCTTTAGGGGGCAGTGCATGGAGTTCGCTTATCATGATATCATTTTCTCAGTCATTACTTCTTTCTTTAGGGGGCAGTGCATGGAGTTCGCTTATCATGATATCATTTTCTCAGCCATTACTTCTTTCTTTAGGGGGCAGTGCATGGAGTTCGCTTATCATTATATCATTTTCTCAGTCATTACTTCTTTCTTTAGGGGGCAGTGCATGGAGTTCGCTAAATCATGATATCATTTTCTCAGTCATTACTTCTTTCTTTAGAGGGCAGTGCATGGAGTTCGCTTATCATGATATCATT
The DNA here is from genome assembly GCA_963556195.1 of Sepiola atlantica. Classification (NCBI taxonomy): domain Eukaryota; kingdom Metazoa; phylum Mollusca; class Cephalopoda; order Sepiida; family Sepiolidae; genus Sepiola; species Sepiola atlantica. The sequence goes on along the minus strand of OY744539.1, from coordinate 1,167,971 downwards.
TTCTCAATCATTACTTCTTTCTTTAGGAGGCAGTGCATGGAGTTCGCTTATCATGATATCATTTTCTCAGTCATTACTTCTTTCTTTAGGGGGCAGTGCATGGAGTTCGCTTATCATGATATCATTTTCTCAGTCATTACTTCTTTCTTTAGGGGGCAGTGCATGGAGTTCGCTTATCATGATATCATTTTCTCAGTCATTACTTCTTTCTTTAGGGGGCAGTGCATGGAGTTCGCTTATCATGATATCATTTTCTCAATCATTACTTCTTTCTTTAGGGGGCAGTGCATAGAGTTCGCTTATCATGATATCATTTTCTCAGTCATTACTTCTTTCTTTAGGGGGCAGTGCATGGAGTTCGCTTATCATGATATCATTTTCTCAGTCATTACTTCTTTCTTTAGGGGGCAGTGCATGGAGTTCGCTTATCATGATATCATTTTCTCAGTCATTACTTCTTCCTTTAGGGGGCAGTGCATGGAGTTCGCTTATCATGATATCATTTTCTCAGTCATTACTTCTTTCTTTAGGGGGCAGTGCATGGAGTTCGCTTATCATGATATCATTTTCTCAGCCATTACTTCTTTCTTTAGGGGGCAGTGCATGGAGTTCGCTTATCATTATATCATTTTCTCAGTCATTACTTCTTTCTTTAGGGGGCAGTGCATGGAGTTCGCTAAATCATGATATCATTTTCTCAGTCATTACTTCTTTCTTTAGAGGGCAGTGCATGGAGTTCGCTTATCATGATATCATTTTCTCAATCATTACTTCTTTCTTTAGGAGGCAGTGCATGGAGTTCGCTTATCATGATATCATTTTCTCAGTCATTACTTCTTTCTTTAGGGGGCAGTGCATGGAGTTCGCTTATCATGATATCATTTTCTCAGTCATTACTTCTTTCTTTAGGGGGCAGTGCATGGAGTTCGCTTATCATGATATCATTTTCTCAGTCATTACTTCTTTCTTTAGGGGGCAGTGCATTGAGTTCGCTTATCATGATATCATTTTCTCAGTCATTACTTCTTTCTTTAGGGGGCAGTGCATGGAGTTCGCTTATCATGATATCATTTTCTCAGTCATTACTTCTTTCTTTAGGGGGCAGTGCATGGAGTTCGCTTATCATGATATCATTTTCTCAGTCATTACTTCTTTCTTTAGGGGGCAGTGCATGGAGTTCGCTTATCATGATATCATTTTCTCAGTCATTACTTCTTTCTTTAGGGGGCAGTGCATGGAGTTCGCTTATCATGATATCATTTTCTCAGTCATTACTTCTTTCTTTAGGGGGCAGTGCATGGAGTTCGCTTATCATGATATCATTTTCTCAGTCATTACTTCTTTCTTTAGGGGGCAGTGCATGGAGTTCGCTTATCATGATATCATTCTCTCAACCTAGCAAAAATATGCGACCGGAAATATTTATTCTATATAAAGACCAAAAAACAACAAAAAAATATTTTTTTATTAAAACATTAAATGCGAATTTACGCAACTTGTACAAATACAACGAATAAAGAAAGGCTTTTATCTATTTATATAAGGTTAGTCATCTTTATATGTTAGTATATTTTCATGTATAAGATTTACTCCTAAACTAATTAACCGATCATTATGAATTTTGAAACACTGCTCCTAAGATAGAATGTCAATAATATGGGCTATTTTAGTTTGCTTTTTTATGTAAATGGAGCAAATAGGCGTTCCAATCTCTGTGTTAATTCAGACATCTCCGATTTTATAAATATTAGATCTAAATTACTAATTATTTCACTAAAAGTACTTTTCTTTTGAGTATTTTAAAAGTTTAAGGTGCATAATATTAACATAAACTCCTATTTGAAAATTTAAATATTTCAGATTTGCATTAATTTTGAACCACGGTCATTGGACACCAATTAAGCAAGATTTTTTTAATTTCAATTTCTTTTTAAGACCTCTTAAGGTTAAGCCTTAACTTTAGACAATTTCTATAATCAAAATAATTTAATGGATTTTGATCAAGATTAGAAGATGGATTCTAGACATAAGGTTTAATAGAATTATATCTTTATTTTAATTTTCCTAATGAGGCATAACAATGTTGCAAACCTGTTCTGTTCGGCAAATTAATTTTACCCGCCGTGTATTTTATATATATATATATATATATATATATATATATATATATATATATATATATATATATTGCAAATAGTATTTTGCTTTGTTTAATGGTCGTTCGTCACTATCTCCCAGGGTATTGGATCATGGCCCAAGTCACATCCAGTAGTTTGAAACATTGCCCAGACACGAGAGCATGATAGAATCTTACTTATATATTTTATTTAACTAATGTAATTTGATTGATTTTCATAACGAAGAGTTAATTCTGTTTATCTGCTGAATGGTTTAAACGCCCTATGTTATATTTAAACAACGGCTAGTCTCTCTTATTTCTAAGTCGCAACTGATTCTCTTGGCCATCTTAAATATCACACGTGACAAAATCTAACAATCGATATCTGCTTTCAAAAGTGATCCTCGGGGTAAGCTCTGTCAATCACACCTCCAAACCTGTACGCACATTCATATACCTATATATATATATATATATATATATATATATATATATATATATATATATAATGTGTGTGTGTTAACGTAATACGTTACGCTGATACGCAGTGACTTATTTTTCTACCTGATAAAAACTGAGAAGTTAATGTTTTGATTCCCACTTTTATTTTGTAAAGTTGCTTTCAAAAATCTAAATCCTTTGAACGCTTTCATTTTGAAACCGAAATAGAAAAGTGTAGATTCATTAATATTTTATTCACTTTCATTTTCGATTTCCCTTATCCCGAAAAGGAAACCTTGTATTGGCATCAGTTAAAAAAGGCGGAACACAATTTAAAGCTCAACTGGTTGGAGTTTACAGCTTAGTTGGGTATTATTTTATCGACAAGGTCGATCCGCATGAGAGTGAAAAAGGTGATAAAACTTTGTCTACAGTGAGATTGAACCGGAGTCAAACGTTGCAAAAACGAAAAGAAAACTCGTGAAATCTGTTCATTACACCCAAGATGTCAACTAAATAAATCGCGTAGGGCATTATTTTTATCTACATACCAGCTTTATGTTCTCGACGCTGCCAGGGATGCGGTGAAGTTATTATGCAGTCTAGTGTTTGTCTTTCTACCACAACAAAGAAGACTGTCTTTTTTCGCTCCATGTGCCCAATGTAAAGCGGAATTCCCATGAACAAAGCTTCTTCGCAAGTGCTTCCCATCTGCGAAACATGTGGGTGTAGTACTCATCTCCAGCGGATTACAAATCTAATGTTAAAAGTGTGTGTTGTCATGGAACACTCTCAAAGTAATCAAACGCACTTCATACCATTGGTCAATCTTATCGCTCTTCATTTTTCGGCTGGCATTCATTCACGTCTAATAAATCTGTATCCTCAAATGGCTATTGGCCTTGATAATTGGTGATTCTGATAGTAAAAAAAACATTGTGGCGAATGAAGTGAATAGAGATATAAATGTGTAATCTTAATTAAGCTAATTATTACCACGAACGACCGCTATTTGTCTTATATAAAACTATGTTATCTGTACTTTTAGAAATATAATTCTTTAGTTTCTCGGTAATTGTCTTCTATTTTTATATCCATTTCTAATGTGGGAGACTTTCATGTCCCATCATGTATAATCCATCGTGTTAAATGATTATCTAAAAAGGTTTCGTATTAGCAGTGTCTTGGCCGGATTAAGTAAATAAAATAAAAATTGTAGCGAAACACGCTATTATATTCCCACCAACACGGTTCAGAAAAAAACAAATAAAAATTGGCCAGTCTGAAGCAAAGTTGATGTGTCAGCTTACATACTATCTAGGTTTGACTTTTAAAATCCTACAAAATAATTTACATGTTAGAATTTTTCAGAAAGATAACCGGGACATGAGATTAATGTGATCTTTGTGAGTTTCTATGTGTGTGTTAGGGGGTCATTTTGGCTTGATGTCGTCTAACCAGTCTTCTTTTACCTGTGACTTTATTTGAAGATATTTTTTAATTATAATTAAAGACGGTTTTATACCAGACAATGCGATTTTATTTTAAATAAATTTCTTTATTTTGTTTTGAACTTGAACATTTTCGCCGGTAACACGTCACCATCAGAAGTAACTTTTCTTTAGTAAAATATGAATCACTTTTGTCGTAAATCCGTGATGTTATTAACGATAGCAGAATAGAATGTCAGACTCGATGAGAAGCGCGCGGCTACACGTGTTGAGATAAAAAAATAATTCGTGAATGTCCTTATTTAGAAAAGAAGTTTGATATTAGAATTATTATTAAAAACTGTTAGGCGCCAGACACTGCTAAAAAGAAGTTTGATATTAGAATTATTATTAAAAACTGTTAGGCGCCAGACACTGCTAAAAAGAAGTTTGATATTAGAATTATTATTAAAAACTGTTAGGCGCCAGACACTGCTAAAAAGAAGTTTGATATTAGAATTATTATTAAAAACTGTTAGGCGCCAGACACTGCTAAAAAGAAGTTTGATATTAGAATTATTATTAAAAACTGTTAGGCGCCAGACACTGCTAAAAAGAAGTTTGATATTAGAATTATTATTAAAAACTGTTAGGCGCCAGACACTGCTAAAAAGAAGTTTGATATTAGAATTATTATTAAAAACTGTTAGGCGCCAGACACTGCTAAAAAGAAATTACTGAATGTCTATTACTTTTGATGATGACGTTTTACCGTCGAAAATGTTCAAGTTCAAAACATTATGTGGAAATTTCTTTTTTTTAAATTGCATTGTCTGGCTTATAACGAGTTTTAATTATGAATTATAATTGAAATATCAACAACACTTTCATATATTTTAAAATTTTAATAGAAAAATTGCAAACTTACTAGAAGCCAGCTTAAACGAATACGTAGGTTGTATTTGGAAACATTTGTTTTATTCACACACTCACAGAAATAGTATAGCGACATTTATTGAAACACTTTTGGTAAATTTATTGTCTTCAACCCCCTTGAGGCGCATGAGGTGTTTTCGAGGAATTAATGACGACACCTGTATTCCCCTGCTCTAAACGCTAAAGCCAATATTGCCATGCTTATTCTTATTTCTTAATTTATATTATTTTTAATAAATCAAATGAAACAAAGTAAAAAGTCGTACTGTGTATTCAGCGCAGATGCCGATCCAAGGATACTATTGTATCCACTTTAATCAAAATGAAATATATTCAAGCACGTAGTCTAGGCCATGTAAATTCCGTTTTTTTTCTATAACTCCAGACATTTCCGACGAAGAACTTACACCTTCACTATCGCAACACTTCTGGAAATTAATTATGGACAAAAAACAATAATTAGATGCTAAATAATTAGCAAAACCAAGACCCGTGGATCCCTTAATTCACCTTGTTTTTTATGTCTTAATGAGAAACTTTTGATTATCAGATTTAAAGAGAGAGACAAATTACTTAATCATAGACGTAAAACCACGCTTAATTGCAAGCACTTAAAATAACATACACTGAGCAGATTTTCAGCAACTAATATTGGGTTACCACAAAGTACAATAGTAACTCTACTCCCCACCCCTCCCTCCATACTCCTTTTATTATATTTTATTTTAATCTTTATTTTTTATTTTTTATTTTTTTATATATATTTTTTTTTTAATTTTGTTAAATTTGTTAACTGTTTAAATTGTTAATATTTTATTTTTATTTATTTGTTTAATGTTTTTATAATTTAAACATTTGTCACTTTAAATGTAGTCGCTTTAAATTTACTTCACTTTCAAATTTTCATTATAATGATACTTAAATATTTTAAATTATAGTTTTAGCTGTTAATTGTTTGAATGTAAATTCGCATATCTGTTAATTAAAAAATATATAGTGCAGTTAAAGATCTATGGACAAGGTATGACGTCACTGAGTTTACGTGCGTTTAAATCTATCTATATTGGAAAAGAAACCTGGTACGTGTATGTGAGGGGATGCGTATGTGTGTATATGTATGTGTGCGTATGTACGAAGATTCACAGTAGATATATGGGTATGTTTTGTAAATGTACCTAACCGATTGTTTTGCTATTGTACCTGTGTATTTTAAAGTCCTTTCATAATTCATTTTTTGAGTGTTCTTAGATGTTATTTATCTACCCCCCGCAAGGTAAGATGTGACACAAGGTCGGGAAAGTGGGATTAGATAAGTCAGCGCTCGAGAGGTGAGCACTCTGGCCATTTAAAAATTGCCTGTGCATCCCCGTCGGCATTCCCCGGTAGGGGCGCCTCAGGCAGTAAGCAATGAACTTATTCCTCCCCAAAGAGGGGAGGCAAAGCCTGGGGGTGAACCTCCTAGAACTGCACAAGACAGCGTGCAGTATCCATTGGAACAGATACTACACTTTGATCATGGCCAAAAGGCTACAAAAATCATTGAGTGTTCTTAGATATTTACATAATTTTGACTTAATTCTCAGGGCCGGCTTCCGACATCGCCCGAAGCCCGTTAAACCGAATATATTGATGATGTTAACCATAGAAGCGACCGACTTATTCGAAAGAGTGTTTGTGTATAATTGCATATATATGTATGTGTGGGTATTATGTGTGTCTGTGGATATGTGTTTATACAAGTGGGTATTTGTATGTCCATGCATGTGTGTATATATGTATGTATTTGTATGTGTAATATGTGAAGAGTGGGTGGGGGAAATATCTACATTTTTGGTCTTTTGTTTTTGTAGCTTTTTTAGGAATTTTTGGGGGGCAGGGTCTTTTTACTATTTGTTTATACATGTAGTTATTTTTCTTTGTGTGTATTTTGTTTCTTGTTGGTGGAAGAAACGTTTACGAAAATGGTCTGGTTAAAGTGTGTGGATTTATATATATATATATATATATATATATATATATATATATATATATATATATAGAGAGAGAGAGAGAGAGAGAGAGAGAGAGAGAAAAAGACGACAAAAAAAACAGACAACAAAGGACACTCATAAAAATGTTGTCAATCACAGATAATAACTATCTACCCACACCAGAGAATGATATTTCGCATGTTTCCCCTTCTTTGTTCATTTATACCGAAGAAGAAACAGACAGAAAACTCCCATATATAGAACCGCGATGTATGCCTCCTGGTGGGCAAATCTGAATAAAATAATTTTAGTTCATCGTTTTCAAAAACATTTTTCACACTTCATTGGACGCTTAAAGATTCCCGAAGATTTCCATACAGAATATCCTAAGAAAATAGAAAACTGTACAAAGAAATTGGGATGTACGTTGCTTCCAAAGTCGCAAAATACACTCAGCACGAAATAGTATGTTACACATTTATTTGTTTATTCATTACTTTTTCACCCACTTGTGTGATTATGATTTTTCATAGAGTGATTACACTATATATATATATATATATATATATATATATATATATATATATATATATATATATATATATATATATATAATTGCCATAAATATATTTTCATAGCTTACTACCTAGCTCTACTTACGTATCGAGCACTGCTGAAGTAAATACTGAAAATTGATACATAAAAAATTATATCTCCTTATAAAATGTTATGTGGATACATGAAATAGTAATAATTATGTATATATATATATATATATATATATATATATATTGTTAAAATATATATATTTAGTAAATATATATATATATATATATATATATATATATATATATATATATATATATATATATGAATCGTTCCTTTTATTAAGTTGAACGCTCTTATGACGTCATGCCGCCGTATAAAGTGTTAAAATTATCACTGTTTATATGCTATTCAGCGGTAGCCCAGTTGTTCTAGATGCAAAATACTCGGAATCTGGGGTTTCGAATCACATGACCAGTTGTGAATAGTTATATTTCTATGCTGATGCGTTTCGATTATAAAGGACGAAACGTACATGTACATAGATAATAAATAAAACAAATATTATATATATATATATTGTTAAATATATAGGTATATTTCGTTTTTCTTTTTACCATTGAGGTATTGGAAATTGTCCACAACTGTTGTCTTCTACAATAATATCTTACAACAGAAATATCGGTGGGCAAAAATTATAAAATGTATTTTACAAGGTAACGTGGACGAAAGCAATATACGCAGAAAACAGTGTCGAACGATTTGTAAACAAATGCAACGGACTTCTTGCACGTGTGTTTAAATTGACAGCATTTCTCTACTGCTTTTCATACCTTCATATTTGGTTGAAGAAGTCAAGAGTAGTTTCCGAAGATTTCTAATCCAGCAATGGGAAAAGAAAAAAAAACGTCGAATCAAACCGGTGGGATTATATGAAACAAAACGATGAATTGCTGCGATCTGTAATTGACTTGTTTTTGTTATTTATTTCGTATGTATATATATAGGAGAGAGAGAGAGAGAGAGTGAGAGGGGGAGAGAGAGAGAGAGAGACAGACAGACAGACAGCGAGAAATCGGAACATAACTGAACCGAGATAACAGAACGTGAATAACTGAATGGCTTTCTATTCCATTGAAAAGATCTATATCAATAATAAATCATGAATCATTTAACTTTATATATCTGGACTCGGGAGATTGGTTGTGTAACTTGTTTCTATTTACCTGCCTACCCATGAGGACAGAGTTCAACACATGATCGATTTTTAATGTGGTGAAAAGTCCATCTCCCCACAAGGAGCACTCTGGATCAGAACAAAAATAAAATGAAAGTGGAATTTCCACAGGGCCCTGCTCGTAAGTGTTTATTTTTCTAATATTTGGCGCGAAATTATAGGCTTGTATCTTACCGCATTTTACGTTTAATATTTAATAGACAATAGGATTTGAACTCGCCATGCCAATCTAGTAGTACGTGTCGACATCCATTAAGCTACACACCTACTTCCGTGAGTGTAATAGTTCCTTACAGAACCTAAAACCGGTAAAAGAAGAAAAAAAAAGAAAGATAAATTGGTGCCACTTCGTTTGAAGATTAAAAATCTCTAAATTCTCCAAAGATTTTCGATCAATTTCATTATATTTTTCTATTCTTCCTTCCAAGAAAAGATGTTATCCTAGTAAATTATTGTGACAGTCGTTCCTGTCCCTATCAGGTTGGAAATAGAATACCTTTAAAATAGAACACCTTTTAAATCCCCTGGGTATTATTGTATTCTACTGATAACCTGCCTGCTCACGTTCTGCTGGCAAATACACACACCAAATTGACAAACAAACAAATCAAAACAAAAACAAATAAACAAACAAATAAATGAATATAAAATTAAATAAAAACTTCTAAAAAAATTTTCCCGAGGCGGAAGGAAATCACTTAGAAAAAACGATTCGAATGTGTTCTCATTCTAATAGTGTGTATTCTAATTCGATTTTAGATTTAAATTCTAATTAATTTCGTATTCTAATTATAATTCTATTGGTATTCATTTGAATTATTTTTTTATTCTAATTCTATTAGTTTACGTACTACTTCCTTTTTATGTGCTTGCCGCTTATCAAGACCCCCAAACCACTCGAGGATAAGGGTTAATGAGTCTGTCAGGTTGATGGTGAGACAAAATCATGAAGATGGTTGATGGTTAACATTGGACTTAGAAAACGACCATGTTTTGGTCAGATGGGAAGCAGCCCCGTGGTATTGTGTTCCACGACGGGTAGTTCTAGGAAATAAACTTTGCTCATGGAAGTTCCGTTTAGTGTGAATGCTTTACAAGGGTGGAAACCTATAGATTGGAGCTCGCTCGAGCACCTACCATGAAAATAACGATAGAGTATTGATTTACTCCTCTCCAGGAGTTAGGCACAAGGCCAGTTTTTATCTTACTCCCACAAGTAAGATGTTACCCAAGGTCGGGTCGGGAAAGTGGGGTTTAAAAATTGCCTGGGCAGCCCCGTCGGCATACCCCGGTAGGGGCGCCTCAGGCAGTAAGCAATAAACTTACTCCTCCCCAAAGAGGGGAGGCGAAGCCTGGGAGGGTGGACCTCCTAGAATTGCACAGTACAGACCCATAGACCGGCGTAAATCAATACCCGAAGGCCAAGACAATACCAGTCCATGGGGTGTAGTATCCATCGGAACAGATACTACACTTTGATCTTAGCCAAAAGGCCAACGATAGAGTAGAGAATAATTAGCAACTTATCTTCTGTGAGTTCAAATCATTTATTTAGTAATGTCTTCTGTGTTGTATATGTTATTATAGCCAGCTTTTCGTGTAATCAAAGATGAATCTTTTTGAAGTGTTGGTATAGGCTGGTTCTGATCTGATAACTTCACAGGTGACTTTGCAATAGTTATTGTTGTTAAGCTCCTGCGCGTACCCCTTATAGCGGTATTTTCTTTAAGAATAAAATGTTAAATCCACACAGGCTTCCAAAACTTTCCATGCAAAATAACACAACATCCCCTTAGCCAGACATTCATATGCCCTTTCACAGACATACACATATGGGGACACGCATACTTTTAACTTGGCATATCACAAGCAATCAAACACTGTACGAAGATTCTGACGATAGAGAAGGGAAGAGAGAGAGAGAGAGAAAGAGAGGAGGACATTTTAAAACAGTGGATCATTTTAATCGCTAGACGCAGAGTTGCACGAACCGAACGAAACTGCAAGTCGTAGTTAAATAAACTCACACAATATATATATATATATATATATATATATATATATATATATATATATATATATATATATAAAATATTTTTTATTAAAACTCAGAAACCTACAATAAATAAAATTATGTATGAAACGAGTAACAATATTTTAGAATGTTTAACGTAAATACAATTTATCTTTTGACCCAAATTCTGGCGTCTCCCTCCCTGAATGTTTTTATTTATACAGACATGTATATAACCGCAACACTGGCATGTCGATGTTACTGATCAACAGCTGTAAAAAAACGGAGATCTCATTAGGAGAAAAGAAAATCTAGTTCTTCCCTCAGATCATATTTAGAAAAATAATGAAGTGGAAAAGAAGAAAAAGAAACGAAATTCAAAATTTAAGATTGGAAGTTCACGTGGTAATTGTCAACAATCAAAAACTGGAAATAAACATATGTGAACTCATGTTAAAGATAAAACGAGTTAATTTCACGTAGAACATTTTCTAGGCTTTCTTATTAGTAGATAATACCCGGCAAGCCGGCGATATGTATTAAGGGTTAGTTCGACGTCCTCAATTTTATGCAAAATGTAGGAAGGGAAGACGAAAAACTGTCTTCTGTCTAGCTTCATTTAAGGTGAAAGCTGGGGGAGAGGGTAACGTTATTCAGATCTAATTAGATGAGTATTCAGTTTTTATTCTTTATTATTTATTTTTCATTTTTTATTAATTTGAACTAAGAACAACTCGTCGCTACCGATAATAAAATAACAATAATAATAGGAAAATAAGCTAAAATTAAATAAAAATTAACAAAACTTAACTGACATAATATAAGAATGGTAATAACAACAACAACAACAACAACAATAATAATAATAATAATAATCGTATTAATAATTATAATAAGGGTTGACGAATAAATTTATACTAGTAATAGTCATAATCGAGTAGAATAAAAGGGAGTAAGGATAAGAGTACAGTTATGATAATAATAATAATAATAATAATAATAATAATAATAATAATAATAATAATAATAATAATAATAATAATAATAATAATAATAATAATAATAATAATAATAATAATAATAAAAGGAAATGACGGTGTAATAAAAATACAAATGAGAAGATGACAAAACTAATAATGATCTACATCAATAATAATAATATTAATGGTATTCAGAACGACATGAATATCGTAATTATAATGGTAATAATAAAAGAGTAATTTAATGTAATAATGATATATAATAAGTGGATAAATGTTATCTATTTTTAGTTAGTTGATAGATATGTTCTCTATTTTTATCTCTATCAGGGGCTCTAGTTTTGTCGTGTTTTAGGGGGTCAGTATTACATGGGGGTTATTTAATCTATGAAATCTGGTAGCGACTATAGAATGATAGGTTTGGTTAGAGTTAATAGTTTTTAGTCTTTATTTTATTTCCTAATGGTAACATTGGTTCAAAAGCATATATGTATATTACTAAGAAGGTGTGATCTATCGTGCCTACAATTAATTGAGATCTTTTGTTTTTTGTCTAGAAGTTTACCTCTATCACTAAATCTAACTATCTCAAGTTTTTCACTTAGGCATAGGTAACAGGGTGAATTTAGGGAACGATAGGTACTGACTTTTCTGATTGTGTTCTATTTTACTATTGGTTATTGATTTTTCAGCGTTAGTTCCAAGTCGTATAAATAGAGTGAAGTTCTTTTTGAATAGTCAGAATTATTAAATGAGCATTTATGACCGGTATATATGTTAATTAAATCTAGAAATCTTCTACCAAGTTTCGTTTTAACCATATGATAAAATGGGGGTGTAAACCACATAAGTTTCCTACTTCTTTTTTATGTTTATTGTTGGGCGTTGTAGGTTTAATATATTTAATTTTTTTTCTTGTAATCTGCTTTCTTTTAGTGCTTTATTATAAAAACCTTATATGCATTAACAATTCCCTCATTAGAAAGGTTGTTGCTGATTCCCTTCTCATTTGATTTGGGGATGTGCTTAAGTATAGTTTTAAGGTGATTTAGATTGGATAGACATAAATTGGGTTTGCTTTATCCTTAGTATAAGGTTCGTATGTTCCTTTGTTTTAGTTAAATGTTACAACTAAGAAGTTAATTAGTTTTATATTTGATGTTATTTCCACTTTAATTTCATCTCTTTAAGGATAATCATTTTTAACTTTTTCACACTTTTTGTCCTTTAGCGTTTTTTTGCCACTAGTAGGCCGTCGTCTCTGTATAATCATATATAATGATGATAGTAATGAAAATATATAAGAAACAGCAAATAACATATTTAAATACAGAAGGAACAAGTCGAAAATATAATTTAATATTTCTTTATAAAGAGAGGGATAGAGAGAGAGGGAGAGAAGGGCGGAGGACTTATAGATCGATGACAAGAGGCGAAGAGAAAACAAAATGTATTAGATTTATTGAGTAGGTTGATGTTACAGCTATTAATATATAAATGATCACAACGTACGGAATTATTATCTGCATGAACATTACAATTTTCCTTGGACAGTAGATCAATACAACGAGAGATAATGTCAGTATCACCGAATGAATTATCGCTTTATAATTCGCGTATATAATCGTTTTAATGTTAGGCATGTGTATATGGTTATATATGTGTATGTACCGGATTCACTCCTAAGCCAATTGACCGATCACTGTGAATTTTGGAGCACAGCTGCAAGGCGCGAAGAGTCCAAATGTGGGCTATATTAAGTTTTATTTAGTTACATATGAAGAGGGTACAACTGGTTCGGAAGCCTTTCGTGAAATTTCAGATACCTTCGATTTGTGTCAAATGTTTACAATAGGTAGTTGACATCAAATAATAAATGTTTTACAAAGTTTAGTTTTGTTAAAGTAATTTAAAGTAGGTATGCAGAAAAAGAATTAAGTATCTTAATTATTTTTCTGCATACCTACTTTCAATTCTCTGCGGTATTTCGTCAACAGTTGATCCCATCAGTCCACCTTGTTTTTTTCGACCACTCGGTTATATTTTTTTTATCTTTTGATAATGAGAGGAATGCTCTCGAAAATTTAAGATTACCTTATTCCGGAACTTTTAATTGCCTGACAGTAATCTCTTTTTTATTTACTGTTCTGGTATTTAATCTGTTTTACATGAAATATTAATAAATTGATTTAAGATTCCATTCTTATTTTCTCTTCTCATTTATTTTTGTTCATCTGTTCCACCTTCCGGTCTATATTTCACATTGCTCCTGCCTCGGATTTCAAACTTACACTTATATATATATATATATATATATATATATATATATATATATATATATATATATATATATTATATATATTATATATATATATTTTATATATATATATTATATATATTATATATATATATATTTTATATATATATATTATATATATATTATATATATTTGATATATATATGTGATATATATATTATATATGATATATATATATTATATTTGTTATATATATTATATATATATTTGTTATATATATTATATATATATATATTTTATATATATATTTTATATATATATTTTATATATATATTTTATATATTATATATATTTTATATATATATATTATATTTGTTATATATATATATTATATATATATATATATTACATATATAGTATATATATATATTATATATATTATATATATTTTATATATATATATATATTATATTTGTTATATATATATTATATATATATTACATATATATATATATTACATATATATATATTATATATATATTACATATATACATGTTACATATATATATATTACATATATATATATATATATATATATATATATATATATATATTATATATATATATTACATATATATATATATATATTACATACATATATATATTACATATATATATATTACATATATATATATATATTACATATATATATATAACATATATATATATATTACATATATATATATATATATATATATTACATATATATATATATATATATATATATTACAATATATATATATATATATATATATATATATATATATATATATATATATATATATATACTAAGAGTACCCGTTTCGAGACGGATAAAAGTCTACTTTCACAGGTTTTTTTTACAATTTCATAGTATAAACTCGACTTGGCAATCAAGTGGGAATGATCTCATATTTTTCTTACAGTCCCCTTTCTCATGAAAGAGATATTTCTACATCCTTATTTCCGTGGAAGTTGCTCGACTGAGCTCTATCTTCTGGTTTCTCTTGGAAAACATTCAAAGCAAGAACTCGTCTCCTTACCACCACTACAAAGAACTGTCATTTATTTCATCTGCGTACCTAAAACGAAACAGATGGTTCATGAACAGAGTTTCTTTCCAGGGACTTCCTATCTGTTGACGACATTACCACGAGAGTGCTTCTCTGTGAACTACAATGCCAACAAATACTTGTCGCGCCATCCTCGTAAGTAATCAACGCTTGTCCGTTTCGTCCATCATTTACAATTCTCTTTCGTAGTGGTGGTAGTCGTCCAGCTGACAATCTCATTACACGAGTTTTTTGGTCTTGGCAACCCATCAGTATAAAACTACAAAAACATTAAGATGAGTTCGAATGGGTAAACATAATGGGATAATAAAATTGTGTATAGGACAATAAAAATGGTTTTATGTTGTTGTTATTGTTTTAATAGTATTTAATAACGAACCATTTCCACTTAAATATCTATTAAGTACAACGCGTGTGATTAGAAGAAGAACACGTTTGAAATTTTACAAGAAACGGGATTTTCACAAAATGGAAGCTCACATGATGTCGCCATGTGTTTTTTGTATCTCTCAAGACGAAAAAAGTATTAAAACGTATTAAAACTTCTTTTCTCCCCTATTACTACGTAATATTAATAATCTGCAAAATATATATATATATATACGTATTATCGCCTCTACACTAATTTTATTCGAATTTCTGAGAAAAACTTTTAACCCTTTAAACTCATCATTTACCAGCATTAAAAACATAAATTTCGGTTGAACTGAAAGAGAACCACTTCACTAAAAAATAGGTTAAATGTATCGAACGTAATGACCAGATCGTGTGAATGTTTGTTTGGGGAATTTATAAACAACTGGATGTGGTAATGGTACTTGTGGGTTGGCACTGAGTCACGTATGAAAAGCTTTAACAATGATTCATGTAGGAAGGTGATTGGGTTGTATTTTTTTTAAAGGGCACGGAGGTGTTATATAAAGTGGACCGCGTTTGAATAGATAAGTTTGAGTGAAACCTTAAGGGTCAGAGGTGACCCCAGACGGAAGTCGATGAAACCACGTGATTTCCGGTCGGGGATTTTATGTATTTTTGGTTGGCGAGACTTCAAGCATAAAAGACGTATATTTGTGCTGTCTCCAGGATGGCTGTGTGTAGCAAGAGGAGCTATCCATCTATTCATATGTTTGTCTCTCCCTCTCTCCTTCACTCTCTCTCTCTCTCTCTCTCTCTCTCTATATATATATATATATATATATATATATATATATATATATATATAATCACATATAATCACGCCTACAAAATTAACTTGTCTCTCCGATTTTTTTACTGTGACTGTCTCTCTTTTTGGTACTCTTATAGAGAACGCACCGCGTTTCCGTGACTTCGCGTCGTCAACGTTCGAGCAGGTAGATCTCGGTCACGCTGGAGAGGTGACGAAACTATTAACCAATCAGGTTTCAGCAGGCATTAGACAATCAGGATGCAAGCAAGCAGACGATAACTTTGGAATAAATTGATTTCTACGATCTGTGTCAGCGCGTTGAATCTCCCGAATGACTCTTTGAGTTCTGTTAGCAACGGTCACTTCTAGCGAAAGACTAACCCTAACCCTTAAACCTTAAACCCTAACCCAGAAATTGTTGAAAAGAAAAAAAATTGAAAAATAAAATAAAAAAACAAAAACAAACAATTAAATCGTTAAAAACAGTGGTTTCGTTTGCTATATATCAAAAAAATCATCTTTTGAAACTTTTCGGTGCACAAAAAAAAACGTTTTATTTAAAAACATTTGATTAACAATGGTTCCTTTGACAAATAAATGAATAAACATTTGTTTAGCTACGGTTTGTTCGTTTTTTTTTTTTACTTTTATATATGTATTTTACTTCGATTTTCTTCGTCTGAATTTATCGTCTGCCAGTCTTCAATTTATCGTTTGGCAATTTTTGCCTTGTCAACTCTCGGCGCTTCCGTAACATGCCCGAACGTTGACGACGCGAAATCACGGAAACGCGGTGCGTTCTCTATAAGAGCACCTTGTTTTTAGATAGACCCTTTTTATAAACATCGGCGTCGGAGTGTGTGTATCAGCAAACGAATAGAACGTGACTTAATGGCGTCGACACGGGTGTATAACGGTTTATAATCGGTAAGTGAAATATAACAGAGGTAGCGTTAGAACTCAGCATACATGATTTATTATCCGCGACGGTTGCAATTACACCAATCACGCACCCCTTTTTAATTGAAAAAAAATGTATTTGTCTTTCAAAAATCCTTTTTACCCAAAGAATATTAAAACTGCACAAAAAAAAACAGTGTCCCCACCATAATAAAATCAACGAAGCGGATGTTCGTTTTAAAATCCATACAACGATTGAAATCCATTTAAGGGACTCATCTGTCATTTTCTTTTTATTTATTCAAAGAATTCTTGCAGGCTTCTGTTCTAATGTCAAGTAGATCCATATGCATCGAACCTTTATAATTAATAAAACGATTTTATCATTTACTTTTTTTTATCATTTCTTTTTAGCGAAGAATTCCTTTCATGTTATAACAAAGATTCGTTTAGGGAAACTAATTAATTTATTTTAGGAAATTTAAGAAGTGACAGGTGATAACGGACTGATGAAAAGGAAAGAATAACAAACATGAAGAAAGGGTCGCTTACAAAACTTTAGATCGGAGCCCCTTTGATGTGCTACAAGCACCAGGATGTTAACATCATTTTACGTGAAAAAAAAAGTGTATAGTCTTCGACAGACAGCTGTTTCGCTATTCAGTGAGGTTAAACATGGCGAGTGTTCCAAACTGAAATTCAAAACCCGACTGCTTGCTTAGCAGCCGATGCATCTTACAGTTACGCTATTCCGCTTGACAGAGACGCAAGGGAAATTATAACGTTTTTTTACATTATTTTTTAAGTTGCGACTCACCTCGCAAATTCAACATTACATCAGGTTTCATTCCTCCGAAATGCAATCGTCGGATGTTGTAGTTGTTACGCGGTAATTATTTCGACACAACAATTCATGACTCTCCACGTGTAAGCACGTCTACTGGCGTAAAATTGTTTTCTGTTTTCATCTTAATATTTATTTTATTTTATACATTGATTATTTTATCGGTTGATAATAGGCACTTCTTATCATTGTTATTACCGTTGCTGCTGCTGCCATCATGATCATGATCATGATGATGATGATCATCATCATCATGATCATCATGATCATCATCATGATCATCATGATCATCATCATTATCATCAGTGATATTCTTTTTATAAAAAGAGGTAAACTCGTCCACTCAGATGGCTTTGAACTCTCAAGAACAGCTCTGATGAAGAATGTTGACAGTGAGAGGGGTTACAAATACTTGGAAATATTGGAAGCAGATAGGATTAAAATCAAGAAAATGAAAAACCAGTTCGCAGTTGAGTACAACAGAAGAGTAAGGAGTATTCTTAAATCGCACCTCCACAGTCGAAATACAATCCATTCTATCAATGCCAGAGCAGTAGCTATCATTCGATATACTGCTGGTTTACTTGACTCGAATGTAGTTGAATTAAAATGTTTTAACACCGAAACCAGAAAAATGCTTACAAATTGTAGTGCTTTTGCAAAGAAAAGAAAATTCATATTGAAAGGAATGTTGTCGAGGTTTACTTATTGTTGAAGATATCGTGAATATAGAAGAAGATTGTATGTCTAAATATATTTCTGAAAGTTATGAGTGAAAAGGGAAGAAATACTAAGAACTGGTGTGAAAAAGAATCAAAGTTTGCAAGAGGGAGAGTAAAAATTCTTTGGAAAGAAACTACACAGTGTATTCATTAAACATACTGAATTTAGAGATAATGACGGCTTGAATTAGTTGATCTCAAAAGATATCATCTTAGTGTTAGCCCAGGAACAAGCCACTCGCACTAGTTCCATCAAACCTTTCATTGGCAAAACTACAGAATCACCCATGTGCAGGTTGTGTAATGAAAGGGAAGAAATCTTAACGCATATTATTTCAGAATGCCCTATGCTAGCACAACATTAATATAAAAAATGGAGACATGACAAAGTCGTTCAGGTACTACACTGGAATGTATGCAAAGTGTATGAATTGAGCCTCAATGAGAAATGGTATAGGCGTAAGCCAGAAATGGTACAAGAAAACGACAATGTCAAACTTCTTTAGGACTGATTAGATTCTTGAACATTCCAAACCCGACTTAATCTTTCTAAACAAAAACAAGAGAACTTGCTTATTCATTGACATAGCCAGTTCCTTCAAAGCCAGAGTGCAGGAAAACGATCATGAAAAAGAAAATATCAAGATTTACAATCTGAATGTTCTTGTTCGAATTGACACCTTCATTCCTCATCGTAAGTTTCAAACTAAACCTCATTCTCCTCCATAGTTTAAACTGTTTGTGTTTCTGCCATTGCCCATCGTAACTATTACTGTAATCAGTATCGTCTCGATGGTGTTGAGGCTTCTAGAAATCTTACAGAAGGGCTAGCAATGCCTGCAAGAAAGCAATCTCTGAGGTTAAGTCCGGATATTCTCAAGGGATTTGTTACGCTATTTCTTCTCAAAAGGTTGGATCTCGTGATTTTTGGAGAATCTACAATAGTGTTGCTAATAGTGGCAAGTCTGCTAATCTCTCCTCTTTTTAATGGTGCTTTCGTCTTCTAACTATAAGGCTGATCTCTTTGCTCGTTTTTTTTGCTGTCAATTTTTCTCTTGATGACTCTAGTGCTATTCTTCCGGATTTTCCTTTGCAAACTGATCAGTTTCTTGATTCTGTCATTATCACACCAAAGATGGTTTCTAGGGTTCTTTCTGATCTTGACCAGTCTATGGCTTCCGGTCTTGATTCAATTACTGCTGTCGTTCTCAAACGTTGTGCTCTTAAACATCCTTCTATCTTCTCGAAATTGTCCAATCTCTGTTTGTCACAGTCTTATTTCCCTTCTTGTTTGAAAGAGTACTCTGTTGTCCCGATCTTTAAAAATGCTAGTAATCGGTCTGACCCAATTAAGTATCGTCCTGTTAGTCCCCTCTCTGTGTTGCTTTTTCTTTTTAGAAAGTTTCCTGCCCGATCCTTCACTCAGTGTGGGTACTACTTCACTCAGTGTAGGTACTACTTCACTCAGTGTGGGTACTACTTCACTCAGTATAGGTACTACTTCACTCAGTGTGGGTACTACTTCACTCAGTGTAGGTACTACTTCACTCAGTGTGGGTACTACTTCACTCAGTGTAGGTACTACTTCACTCAGTGTGGGTACTACTTCACTCAGTGTGAGTACTACTTCACTCAGCGTAGGTACTACTTCACTCAGTGTGGGTACTACTTCACTCAGTGTGGGTCCTACTTATCTGTCCATGAAAGTGTGGTACCTTTTGGATGGTCAGTATTTACTAAGTAAAATCTCTTAAACTCAACAAAGATAAATATGTTGTTCCAGATAATTAATGGAATAATCAATCACCTTACATTTTGCTTCTAAACAATCATCTTCATAAGCCATCATAAATATCATCCATCTATGTTGACTATGATTCTCAAAGATATGTTCATTGTGACGTCTTTTAAATTGTAATCACGTGTATTTTCTGCAATTAACTGGGATTTCATTTTCGTTTGAAGATCTGCATGTGCATTTGTAATTTTCTTTTTATGATCGCCATCTAACAGATTAAATCATTTTTTCCTTTTGCTTTTATTGTTTGGTATTCTTGTTTATACTACAGTAGAGTTCCTTAAATACAAACTATTTGAGCTCTCCGTTAATTTTGTATTTCCGATAAAATTTCATAATGCCAAAACTGTTTCTTCTCTATATCAATTCTCTCGCAGAGAATATTATTCAGAAAATTAACATCTATGCCGATGGTACCACTCTCCATTGAGGTATTGATTATCGCCCATCGAATTCGGATCAGTTGAAATATACAGCTGATCTAGTAGTTGACATGTGTTCAGTTGTTGATTGGGGTACGAAATAGCTTGTTTCGATTCAACCTGTTAAGACTACACTTGTGTCTTTCAATCGGAAGCGTATCCCTTTTCTTCTTGAGATTCTCATGGATGGCTCTGCTCTTGAGGAGAAATCGCATATGAAACTTCTTGGTATTTCTTTCTCAACAAATCTTTCGTGGAGTTCATATATTAGATTGATTGCTGATTGATTAGTTCTCTCTATCGCTCTAAACACTTTCTAACACCTGAGGCTATTCTCTATCTCTAGAAAATTGGTATCAGCCCATGTATGGAGTACTGTTGTCATATTTTGGCTGGTGAATCTTTGTCCGATTTGAGGGTTCTTGATAAGGTGCAGAAACGTATCTGTAATTGGTTGGCCCCACCCTTTCTTCTTCTCTGCAACCCCCCTCTCTCTCTCTCTCTCTTTTTCACACACACAGACGTGATGTTGCTAATCTCAGTCTTTTCTATAAATACTATTATGACATGTGTTCTTCAGAATTGTCTGATCTATCCCATGCTTCTTTTGTTCCAGCTCGTTTGACTCGTCGGTCTAGTGGTCTCCGTGAATTCGCTATTTTGATACCTCATTTTAATGCAGCTTCCTATTCCAGTAGCTTCTTTCTTGTAGAACTCTCTTTCTGCTGACTGTTTTCCTCCTACCTATAGCCTTGGTCTTTTCCAGACTAAGGCAAATGGTCATCTCATGTCTATGTGATAATAATATGTTGTTCTTGTTAGCTTTTTACATCAAGTGGCTTCATGCCTTGAATAGAGCGATTTCCATGAAAAAACATCATCATGGTGTTGCTTTATTATTTACCTGACACTCATTAACTGTTATCTTTGAGTTGCCTTTAGGCCTTGATAAGTGGTGAATCTTTAGTAAAAAAAAAAATTAGTTCGACTATGGTAATGAAAAGAAGTCAAGGCGATTCTCGTTGTAATTAGAACGCTTGGAACCCTAACGAAAAGCCAATATAAATGGGTTTAACAGATTTTTGACCAGACAATTTCTTTTTTAATTCTGCAAAATACTAATCTCTTAGGTACAGCTTGAATGTCTAAAGTTAAAAGAAATGACTTGATGTTCAAAATGAAAATTCCAACTAAAATCATTCAAAAATTGAGTCTACTGCAAAAGTTGAGACTAAATAATAATAATAATAATAATAATAATAATAATAATAATAATAATAATAATAATAATAATAATAATAATAATAAGTAAATAATAATAATAATAATAATAATAATAATAATAATAATAAGCTACGACGACTAATTAATCATATGCAAGTTGCGATAGGGGAAAACACACAGAAAGAACACTACTACAAGAAGCAAGGAATATTAACTGTAAGAAATTTCATAAATCCCCCCTCTCCAAAACAAGTTATGGCACAAGCGTGAAGAGGAGGGAAAGCACTAACCAAACTTCCACTGGAAGAGTGCGGAGAGTACTGGGACCTTGGGAAGTCTTATTGCCGGCCAAATTCCAGAGAAGACAGATGGTCGTTAACATCGAGAAATCGATGGTAGTGACTGTTGCAATACGGCAAGGTCATTTGCGGTGGTTATCAAAAAGAGATAGAGAGTATTGTAAATCTGGGGAGATTGTTGTCACTCAGACTTCAGGGAACACCACCGTTTGTTGTCGGTGAGCAATCACTGACGATGACTTGTGTGATAACTCCTAGTGAGTACAAATAATAATAATAATAATAACAATAACAATAATAACAATAATAATAACAATAAATACAATAATAATAATAATAATAATAACAATAATAACAATAATAACAATAATAATAATAATAATAATAATAATAATAATAATAATAATAACAATATTAACAATAATAATAATAATAATAATAATAACAATAACAATAACAATAATAATAACAATAATAACAATAATAACAATAACAATAATAACAATAAATACAATAATAATAATAACAATAATAATAATAATAATAATAATAATAACAATAATAATAATAATAATAATAATAATAATGATAATAATAATAATAATAATAATTTTTTTACTACGTTGTCTAATATATAA
Organism: Sepiola atlantica; assembly: GCA_963556195.1. Classification (NCBI taxonomy): domain Eukaryota; kingdom Metazoa; phylum Mollusca; class Cephalopoda; order Sepiida; family Sepiolidae; genus Sepiola; species Sepiola atlantica. The sequence goes on along the minus strand of OY744539.1, from coordinate 1,144,914 downwards.
AACGAGCTAACCCGTGTCCTGGCGTTTCCCAGGAAAGTAGATTGACTCACGAAATTCCCGGCGCCAACCTTGAATTGCTGCTTATAGTTGCATTTGTTGTTTTTAAAGAATACGTCTCGATGTTACAAAGGTAAATAAAAGAAGAGCCGTGGTTTTCGTGAGACTGTCGAAAGGCAATTTCCCAAAAAGCAATCGCTAAACAAACTAATTTATTTTCTTTTGTATCCTTACTATTTTAATTATTGTGACTACTATTGTCATCTTGCTTGTTACTGTCAAAACATTTGACCGATATCGGAAACATTTTTTTATAGAAAAGTCAAGATGAGAAATAAAAAGTATCAATAGTCAGTAAAAAGATTCTGAAGTAGGTTTTTAATTAATTTTAATTAATTTTAATTAATTTTAATTAATGTATTTATTGTTTTTAAAGAAGACTATCGACGTTAAAAAGGTAAATGAAAAAGGGTTTTAGTCAATTTGTTTCGTTGTAACTATTAAAAGTTTATTGAAAAGTTTTCGTAAAACTATTTTCTTTTTTCTCTTCCACTTACGCGGTTTTCGCGTATCTTAATGCTTTTAACGTGTGCGTGGGTGTACGCTCATTCATCAGTCTCTTTACCTCTTTTTTCAAGCGACAAGCGACAAGCCCAAATGTCCATTTTAATATCAGTGTTAAATTTACCTTATTCTTTCGGTCGCTTTTTCTTTTTCTCTTTCTCCACCACTATCGACGTTGCCTTAATTTCCCCGTCCTTTCCTTTTGTATGGCCGCTGGTCGTGATCGTCTAGCGATTTCTCCTTCAGTGTTGTTAACTGTAATAAACTTTTCTTTGCTCAGAAAGAAGACTCGACGACTTTCCTGTGAAATTTCAGGGGTTCTATTTTTCTGGATAGAAACATTAATTCATATGAGAGAGAGAGACCAGATTTATCTTAACTGTCTATTTGATAAACTTGCAAAAGGTTGGGTACGTAACTTCTCTTATTAGAGGATAATTGAGTGAACGCCACAAACATACATTGGGGGGGGGCATATATTCGCCTTACAGTTATTTTAGCATGTTCAAAGTCTCTCAGTATATTATTAGTACATCTGCCTATCTTCGCTCCCACACAGAACTGTCTAAAAAGCCTTTCTTTCCTCCTAACGACAAAAGGTGGCGTCACTCATCATCTCGCCTGACGTCCCTTTTTTAATCTCTTACTTTGTGATTTGACGCTCAGGTCCTCCTATTTGATTATTCAATCGTAAGAACAGATTCATTTCCCAAAGTCTGTGTCACTCTAACCCGTACTTAGCTCGACCCTTTCTAAAAAATCATACTAGTTCATTTGCTCTAATCCGCCATAGGGCCCTCAATAATGTAACAAATTTCGAAAACAAACAAAAAAGCGTGCACCAAACAACTGTTTTTTTTGTTTTGTATCTTTACTATTTTGATTACTACTACGTAATGTGGAAGGGGTGGGTCGTGAACAGTGTTATAAGATACTTATGAACAGTGGAAAGAATAAGACAAAGAAGAAGATAAAGAAGAAAAAGAAGAAAAAGAACGAGACAAAGAAAAAGAAGGTCACACTGAAGACGAGCATGATCTGGCTTAAAAAGGCATTCTTCCGTAAACCCCCTTAACAATGCAGAAACATACACACGCGCAAACGCATATATAACTGCATCGTTTTTTTTTACACGGCGTTAACTTGCTAAGAGCTCATCTTCTGCAGTTAATAAGGTATTCATGAATAAAATAAAATAATTTAGTTTTTGAAAGATTTCAAACTGACTCTCAGTGTCAAGTTTTTGTCGGCCATTGGCCCGTTGTGACCAATTAAATTCAATCTCTGCTTGCACGTGATTTTGTTCATGAATGTGTGGGCGGGGGGGCGTGTGTGTGGGGGGCGCATGGTTGTTTTGCTATTGTGATAATGTTTGGCTTATATGTTGATGATTAGCTTATATGTATTATATCTTTTTTAATTATAAACATAGAAAATACATATAATTTTATTATATATATAAAATAGTAGAATACTCGTCCCAGGACGGGTATAAGCAAAAAATAAAGCATTAGTTTTAAATTTGGGGGGGGGGGTATGTTACTGCACCCCCTAAAAGGTAATGTTTGCAAAAAATTAAATGATGTGCCAATATAGAGAAAGAGAATAGACGTTTACAGAGGATACAGTGGCGCAGCACCTGTTCAATTTCGTATTGAATTGCTGAGTCGTAGGCGCATTTACTACATCTCCGTGCAGTCCATTCCAAGGTCTAGAAATCATGATTGAGAAAGCAGCTCTCTTCGGATTCAATTGAAATCGGCGGTGAAACAGTTTAAATTCTATGATAAGGCTTTGTTTCCAATTGTATCGATGGAAAGATAGACAAACAGAGACACATCTGTAGTATGATATATATATAGAAATGCCTTCACTCTGTTTTTGTATTTGGTCTCAAATCTTAATTAATCATAGCTAGCCTTTAAAATTCTCTCCCTGCTTCTTCCTGTTTCCTTGACTGTACCAGCATTCAGAAATTTAAATGTAATGTGAACAAATATATCGCTGAACTTGCGATGTCCCTATGGATATGGCCCCTTAAATCACAGTACCCACTTTACGTCTTAGCGGCAATGTCCCTTGTTTCGGGTGAATAAAAGTAATTAAAAAAAAACAAGTTTATTTCCGATTTTTTTATTCTACATTGTACGTTTGCAAATACTTTCGCTTTAAGCCTTAAACATAAAAAAATGAAAAATAAATTATACTTATACAGGATAACCGATGAAATGTATCTCCCCGTGAGGTAATAAAAAGTTTTCGAGAAGACACTAAAATCGCAAGGGAAAAGGCGGGAATTGGAATGAAAAAATGCGAAATTTAAGCCGATGGCGGGAAAAATAAAATAAAAACAAAAATTGCATTAAATAAGTAAGTTACGATGTATGTATTTGTATCTTTTTGTCGGCCTGTCTCTTTCATAACCAAACGTAGATACGTTTGCTTATGAAAGTGGTGTAGTGCAGTGGTCACAGGCGTGAACTGTGTGCTTGGCGTGCCTGGTTCGAATTATCTCAGGTGCGATCATGACGTGAACAGAATTTCTTTGTACTTTTCTTGAACGTCATAATCGCACCACATTATTTGAATTCTAACGACTATGTTTCGTTATAAGAAAACGAAAAACATTCATTCCATTCCATGAACGCATAACACATTTTTAATTCTAACGGCTAGGGTTTGTTCTATAAAAAAGCACAAAAATATTCTTTTCACGTCAGAAACGCACCAAATATTTTCAAAATATTGTACTTTTATGTTATTTCTTCAAATCAATCACCATGAGGAAGTCTTGAAATAAAGACGAACCGTTGATGAATATATAAATAATTTTGGTTGTTACTTTTTCATTTGCGATCACTTGAGAATATTATTATCATAATGTTCATCATATATATATATATATATATATATATATATATATATATATATATATATATATATATATGTGTGTGTGTGTATTTGTGTGTGTATATATATATAGTATCTCAGGTTATGTTGAAAAGAAATAAATACAATGCTCGATCGCAAAAAAGTGAAAGCTAAATTCAGATATCCGGAAATAGTCAGCAACCACTATATGGGAACTCAAGAGGTCCATCACTCCCTATAAAATAGAATGGGGGATCATCGATAAACCTAAGTTCTATAGCCTTACCTCCAGGAAGTGTCTACTATGCATCACTGAAAAATGCAGGATTCTACAGGTAATCAATAGCCTTTCCATAAACGGCATGGACATTAAAACTAAGGTCTTCAAAAGATGTCCCCACAAAAGAAAATTTCTGCTAGCCCAATGGACTAGCAATGAAAATACATAACTCACTAATAACTTCATAAGACCAATGATCTCCACATCATAGAAAATATATGACATAACCACTCACCCTAAGACCTTTATAAAATGTATCTTTATAGATACAACATAACACCACCACCATTGCGCATGCCACAACCACAACCACATTCCCCTTCCAACACCAATATAACCTCCACTTTTAATATCATCTGTCACAAATATAACATAAATAATTAGATACCACATCACATTTTAAAATATCTAACATAATAAATACATGACTCTCTCTCTAATTAAACGCCTAGAAATATAACTATCAAACCCCATTGATTTAAAGGAATTATAGATGACTAAAACTTAACCCCCTCCGTGTCACAAATCCTATACTAGACTCATAAACATTCTTAGATAAAGCCAACAGAATTAACTAAATACAAAAACCCAAAATGAATGCATTAGATAATACATTAGATATCTCTTAGATAAACCCTTTTCACTGATAAAGATATGTACTTCTTTAACATCCAGCCGACACATAGCAATTAATCCACTCAAATATAGACCCCATGAATATACTTAAAATAAATACGAAACTATAAATAAATAAACCAATAAAAACAAAACACCTCATAAAATAAAATAAAACACTTAAAAAATACTAAACTATAAAAAAAATACACAAATAAAAAATAAAATTAACAAAACTTAATAAATCCCACGCAGAACGTTATCAATAAACTACGCGACACAGTAACCCCTAAAAATAAACACACCTTTGAAGCGGTAAAACAGGCAACATCCATCATCAATAATTAAATTATTATAAATAAAACTTAATTACGATTAAGACCTATATATTAATATATAATCCTGACTCCGATGCTTCCTTCAAAAGGAACGCTTCAGCAATGCACCGTTTAACGGTGAATTGTAACGCAATTTCCCTTTGTTTTCGTTTCGAGACGCTGAAGATTTCTTATGGACTATAGACGAATTTTAAAATACAACTTTTTAAAGTACAACCCTTAAAAAATGTAAAACTATAAATAAATAAATAATAAAATGAAACATCTGATAAAATAAAATAAAACATTCTATAAAAATACAAAATTATTAATGAATAAAAATAAATAAAACAAAACACTTAATACATCACACTTAACAAATATATAAGTCTGAGGCCGGTTCTTTCTTTAAAAGAGACGCTTCAGCAATGCACCGTTAAATGGTGAATTCAAATGAAATGTTCCCTGTTGTTTCCATTTCGAGACGTAGAGAGAGAGAGAGAGAGAGAGAGAGAGAGAGAGAGAGAGAGAGAGAAAGAGAGTAAGACAGCGAGGGAGAGAGGGAATGAAAAAGGAATTTCTACGATTAAAAACCTTTTCGAAATCAAGTTCTAAATAAAGTGTATTTACTAGGGTTGTTTTATAGTTGTTTACAGCTTTTTCAAAGCAGAATTTATTTTAAGTCATGTAATAAATCATAAAATTATAAATTATGATACTCTTCATTCACAAATTAAAAATATCGTAGATGTAATAGAAAATAAACATAATCAATATGCATGTAAAAACGTTCAGAATCACACAGAAAACAGAAGCAAATCACAACAAAAGTCTTCTACATACATATCCCAGTCAAAACCCAAAAATAATCGATCTTGTAAACACGGAATTTCTCCTACAAATAGAATTTGGGGAAAGGTAACGTCAACATGTAGGTGGTAAATAGGGTTTTCCCTGTTTTTCTTATTTCATCCAGTTGTCTTCAATCTCTGGAAGGCGCTGACGATTTGGTGCGGACAGAAAGACGGATTCTACCCCAGAGACGTTCGCCCGTGACGATGAAACCCTAGTACTCCAAACAGACATTGTAATGTATAGTTGTTAAGTAAAATAATTTACATTAGCTCTTGTAGAACCTATGATCGAGCAGTTTATTGGTTTCTTTTAAGAATATTTTTATATTTACTATATATATATATATATATATATATATATATATATATATGTGGGGGGGGGGGGGGTTAAGGAGTAAGGCTACCAACATTTGTAAAAAAGTTTTTTCAACATTCATTTATTATTTTGTTATTTTATCATTTTATCATTTTATATAACGCGTTTCGAGCGGTGGTCTGCTATCATCAGATATGTAAATCCATTTGAAGAAATGTCTTTCGATTTTAAAGCGTGTTGTTTTATTTGTGGAAATGTGTTATTGTTTGGCGTTTTTGCGCATGTGTGGATTTGCGGGTGTGTGAGTGTACGTGTTTTTATATTTTTATATCTTTTATTTTTATTTTTTATTTATTCATGTTTTCTGCTTCTCTTGGTCAAAGTCGTGTGTGTTTATTAAGTACGTGTTATTTTGGCCGTTATTTTATCGGTCATCTCCGTTTTTATTGAGTGCTTGGATTTTCCTTTGAAATTTATTATTTTTTATTGCCCTGTCGTCACATTGGCTGTTGTGTACGCGCCTGCATGTGTGTGTGTGCGTGCGGTTAGTTCTGAATCTTGTACATAGATGAGCGATACACATACACACTCACAAACACGCACACACACCCACATGTTAACACACACACACACAGGCGTATGGTTAGATAGATGGTAGAGAAAAGTTGATAGAAGTGCGGTCCGTATGGTGTGTCGTTTGAGTTACGATCTGTTCAATGCTGGATTGAATTTAAATATAAAGTTTTTTTTCTCTTGTTAGTAAGTATGTGTAATCTTGGCTTTGGAAAATTGGCATTATTTTTAATTTTCCTCTGCTGTATGAGTGCACATGTTGGGAGACGAATAATTTACGGTTTTCTTTGATTGTAATGTTGCGTTTATGTAAGGATCTCTATTATTAAATGTTTTGGTTGCACCTATGCAAGATTCGTTCCATGTTGGACATTCTAGCATATAAACAACGTTGTTAGAGGTGCAGTTAAGGTCTTTTTTTATTTTGAATGTTTGTGTTGGGGGTTTAAATGGGTATGAGTTCCCCTCTATTATTATGTCACAGACCCCACATATTTCCTTGTTGCATTTTGTGACCCCTTGTATTGTGTGTTGGTTAAGTTTGGATGAGGTTAACATTAATAAACACCCACGACTTTGACCAAGAGAAGCAGAAACAATAAAGAAATAAAAAATAAAAATAAAAGATATAAAAATATCAAAACACCTACACACACACACTTGCAAACCCACACATGTGCAGAAACACCAAACAATAACACATTTCCTCAAATGAAACAACACTCTTTCAAATCGAAAGACATTTATTCAAATGGATTTACATATCTGACGATAGCGGACTACCGCTTGAAACGCGTTATATTAAATTATAAAATGATAAAATAACAAAATAATAAAATGTTAAAAAAACTTTTTACAAATGTTGGTAGCCTTACTCCTTTACATATATACTTTTCTCTCGTTGGAACTGCACTACCCTTATATATATATATATATATATATATATATATATATATATATATATATATATATATATATATATATGTATAATAAAAAATATATACTGTAAAAATCTAATGAAAATACTAGCGGAAAATGTTGCTTGTCGGATCCTTCTGTGTTTATAGGGTGTGTATAGCTAATATGTATGTTAGTTTCACTACCACTACACTCTGCCGTAGACTCACCATGCACCGTGTAAACTCTAGCTCAATTTACCAACATCTACAAAAATATACCTGCCCCCCCCCCTTTTCTATTTACGACACATTTTGGTTAATCACACGAAAATAATACTATTTGAAAACAACTTACAAAAAAAGCATTAACAACATTTGAAAATGCTTCTGGCGTCCCGGAATTTAAATTGTTAACGTTTCTTCTGGAACTGCACCGGTTTGTTCTTCTGACGTATAACTAGCTTCACATGCGCGTTCTCGGCTGTCTTTTGAAATTCTTTCCTTTTGCCCAGCTTATTGCTCATTTGTTTTCGTCACTTTCAAACGATTCGACGAAGAATGAAAAATGTTAGTGATATACATGTAACATACATTAATTTTTTAAGGTTTTTCACAAAAAGATCATTGGAAAATATATATTTGTGTATATATATTTTAAGAAAATTTACCTGAACTGTTCAGTGTAAAAGCTCGATCAGAGTTAACATTTAACAAAAGAGCATATACATATATATATAAAAACAATGGTATTTTCATACAAAATGGCTGGCTGTGAATGAACGGATCTTATGGTCCCTTTGGAGAACAATTTTAGGTGGTAAATGCATGAGAAAAAAATGTTTTTTGACATTTTCTTGATTGAGGATTTTCTCCAGAAATGATATGGCGATCTTTATTGAGTTGGAAGAGTGAATAATTCTGGTAACGATATACTTATTCCTGATTATTCCAAGAGCTACATTGATTTTTTTTTAATTCGGCAAATAAAAATATGAGTAAAAAAAAAGGCTTGGTCATTAGAATTTAAAATACTGTTGTTTATATAGATAGATAAACATATATATAGTAATGTACATAATCTGCGACTCTGGCATGTCGATGTTATCGATCAACAGCTGTTAGAAACTGAGTTTTTCATTCTACCTGATGAGATCTCAGTTTTTAACAGCTGTTGATCGATAACATCGACATGCCAATGTCGCAGATTATGTACATATCTGTATAAATTAAAATAATCATATATATATATATATATATATATATATATTAGCATGCATGATGTCCTTAGACTTGATCTATCTTTAGCCGTTGTTCAGTTTCTCTTTATAATTACGCCTTTGCCAACAAGAGTCTTTTCTTTTCGTGTATTCTTTCAGATGAACGAATTATTGGTATTCTTGCTGCCTTTAACAAACTGTCTTTTAACGTAGGAAAAAAGTTTCTTAATAAGTATATTTTGTCAAGACAGAAATAGATGGTTAAGTAGAGGTCAATAACGGTATATGAGTAAAAACATCTGCCTCTAAAAGGATAACTCTTAATTACCCCATCTCTCGCTCGTTCGCGCTCTCTCTCTCATTCTATCTCTCTCTCACTCTATCTCTCTCTATCTATCTATCGATCTCTCTATCTCTCTCTCTCTCTCTATCTATCTATCTATCGATCTCTCTATCTCTCTCTCTCTCTCTCTCTCTCTCTCTCTCTCTCTCTCTATATATATATATATATATATATATATATATATATATATATATATATATATATATATATATACATATATATATAATGTCTTCTTTTCTTGTTTTCTCTGTGACTACCAGAGGAATAGACTCTAGAATTATCCTGCTGGACCCTAACGCCCTCTCGATATTGATGAATTAACGACTGCTTTATGTGTCGATTACGGACTTCAGTTCGTCTAATTATGGGTCCGAACGACTTCAGATCAATTAATCTTCTGGTTTCATAGGAAATAAGTACTTTAAGCGAGCAACTTTTAACCCTAGCAAATACATTAAAGCAATAGAGTTGGACAATATAAAACATACGAGATAGTTTACTAGCAAGGGCAGACGAGGTCATAAAACCGTTCCTTCGCTTTCTTTCTATAAGTATATTTATAACTAGCAAGCCACCCCGGTGTTACCTTGTAATTAATGTACACGCTGTGTACTTCTGCTCCCGTTCCAGCCCTTAACAATATACTATCACGTTTTTCTTACAATTCGGATCAAACACCGAAACGAGGATAATATTGTAAAACACATTACTACAAAGTGAATACAACTTTTGTATTTTGCTCATAAAGGTTTACTCTTTTTCCCATCTGCATCTTTGCGGTTTGATATAATGAACCATATTTTGTATTGATATCGCTTATGTGTTGAACGTAATATTTACATTATTCAACCCTTTTAATTTCCCGTTACGACCAAGCACCATAAAATTATTCACATTTTCTTTGTGTGTGTAAAAATAAGAATATTTGAACTTTTCAATACACAGTATGACGTCTTCCGTGATGAAGAAAGGACCCCAGCACGTGCGTCGCTATAAAACATAAAAATAACAACATAAAATATTATTATGTTTCGGAAATTTTCAGATGATGATTGATACTTTGTATTA
>OY744539.1:1127500-1130000 GCA_963556195.1 Sepiola atlantica | reverse complement strand
CGTCAATTTTGATATAAATTTGCTGCTGATGGCAGCCATCGAAAAAGTAATCTTGGCCTATAAAGTATTTTTTAAGGAAATAAATCGAAACAAATATTATTTTTCTTCACAACATAGACTATCGCTAACTTCGAGAATCCAACGGACTTAATTGTATTTATATAACTAGCTATTACTGATCTTTTCGTCTAAACCAATGCAGCAAATGTCAGGTTGCACACACACTAATATATATATATATATATATATATATATATATATATATATATATATATATATATATATATATATATATATAACAATAATGTTAATGTCATGTTATTTGTTTATTTTATTTGCTATACTTGAACGAATTCAACTATTGATACGGAAAAGCAGTTTACCTAAATTCAGGATGGGAATAATGTTCCCCTTCATCGATGTGATGCACCGGAGCGTATATATATATATATATATATATATATATATATATATATATATATATATATATATATATATCCATAGAAACATGTGTCCCTGGCTTATAACTCATCAACGTGGCTAATACTTGTGAGATTGGAAACAGGGACTACAGATACTGAAGTCCGACGCTCTACAAGTTAACTTAACTCAGGTATTAGATGGACAGTGTTGCGTTTATAGACGTCATGTCCTAGTTTAAAATCTCCCTTAGTCCAGCTACGCTTATAAATCGTAAGACGACGAAATACGTGTCTGCTGATAATTATTTAAATATATATATATATATATATATATATATATATATATATATATATATATATATATATATAAATAATAAATAAACATGTGCCTTATATTATCAATTTACTGCAGATCCATGGCACAATATAAGCAGTTTTCCAATTTGTTCAATAGATGATTGATTTGTCCGACAATGTAACGAGCACTATATTATATATGCAGTGCACACTCCAATGTGTATGGGTGCGTGCACCCGCGTCTGTTAGTATGTGTGTGATTTAACGGTGCTTAGTCATTGAATTCATTTCCAACACCACTCTCTTTTATCTCCGATTGACAGAAAAAAGTTTCTTTAATCAATCGTTATTATAAGTACAGTCAGATTTCACTTATGAGGAAAAACACGTCTGTAATCCGTTAAAAGAGAATTAACTATTTCAAAATGAATGCGAAATATTAAATCCAGTTAAATTCTAAAATCAAATTAGTAACTCTGATGACCTAAACCATAGAATGTAAATGAACCTTTTTTATATTTATACTCGATTTCAACTTTTCTCAGGGATATTGAAGCATTTTCTTTAATACCATTGCGATAAGTTTGGATATATATTATCTATAAACTGTTTGATAAAAGAAATTCATTCCCTTTTCGTATCGTGCGAATGCCATATAAAAATAGTACTAGCCCTGTGTATATATTTTACGGGAGTATTATGTCTGAATTTCTGAGAATTGCCCGTGTTACCTTAAAATTAGTAGATTTCATGCCCCCAATTTCTGATCTAATAATAAGAATGATTAACCAAGGTGGCGATCAAAATAAAATATTTGGACAATTAAATAAGGCAATTACTCGCCATCCTGATGCTTTTAAATCTTATCAAATTAATCAAAATAAACTGATAGAACAAATCATAGTATATATAAATAGAAATTATATAATATGAATAAACGTATATATAACACATCTGCTAATTATAATAAGAAAAACAATAAAAATACAGTAGAAAGAAAGAAAGAAATGTTAAAAAAGAAGAAGAAGAAGAAGAAGAAAACCGACAGTTATGAACGCTCATTTTAAACACCGGGAGTTGGCAAAGAAGAAGAAGAAAAAGAGAACAAATTAACGGTTAACTTACAGACGCAGATTTGAAACAATGAGAAAAGAAAAAAGTCCACAGTTGTGAACGCAGATTAGAAAAACTATAGTGAACAAGGAAGATTAATATTTATTAGCGGTTAACAACAACGGGGAGATGGACAACAAAGTAGGACGAGGGAGAAAAGGAGAAACTAAAGGTATATATGTGTATGTGTGTATGTATATATATATATATATATATATATATATATATATATATATATGTATATACATATTTATTTATTTATCTTTTATTTTTTGATGTGTTGATGTTTTTATATTTATAATATAAAACTAAAAATAATACATTAATCACTTAAATAATAGTGTCATGGATTCGTCCAAACACTTTAAAATGCAGCAACATTTTTGTGAGTAACGGATAAATTTTATTAGACAGACGAACAGCGCAGGTAAAGAATTTTTTTTTTTTTTTTTTTATGTCTTAAATAACTAATATAAGTTAGCAAAACATTTATATGGAACAAAACGTAGATTTAGTATAAGGAACGTTTATGGTTTTGTCTTTTAAGGGAAGTGGGGTCTGATCAACTCTGCTGGGAAGCCATGAAATTAAATACTGTCTTGTTTTTAAATTCCCGAAACAGTTTTTCATGGTAAACAACTGATGATCCCTTAAAATAGTGTTAGAAA
>OY744539.1:1072500-1120000 GCA_963556195.1 Sepiola atlantica | reverse complement strand
AATAGCAAAGCAATTATTAATTTATACGTTTGACTATACATTCTTATTTCTATTCAATAATTTTACTTGTTTTTTTTTAATCTTATGAATTAGTATCTTTCCTCTAAACAGAGGTTGTTTTTTTTTGTTACAGGCAACGACTGTAGGCTTGGCGTGCCGGGTTCGAACGGCTGAGAGGAAAGAACGATCTAATAGAGATACGAGGAAGCTTCTGAAAACCTAAGAGTGACAGACTAATAAAATGTCGCACTTTTTAAGATATCCTCAAAAACTCTTGAGTCAATCCATCTCAAAAAAACATATGGTGGAGACTGAACAAATGCAGAAAGAAGCGCCGCCATCCTTCGGTCCTAAGCCTATAAATTCCTATAAAAAGCACGTGTGTGAGAGTTAGAATTATACAGAATGCTAGAAAAACAAACGCGAAATATCACCTTACCAGTTCTATTTTCTAACATGTGTATTTATTTTCCTGTGATATTTCGCGCCTTTCCCGAAACAAAACCATAATTAAAATACGAGATATCTCTGTTAAATCCAAAAAGGCGTTAATATATATATATATATATATATATATATATATATATATATATATATATATATATATATATATATATATATATATATATATATATATGGTAAAATGAAAAAGGAAAACCAAAAACTGGATGTTTTTTTATGTGTACATCAACGTTTCGTCTTTATTTATAAGACTTCATCAGGATGATGATATAGGGAAAAGATATCATGCAAGCACGGATACATGTAGGGTAGACATGTTGGGAAGAAAAATAAAATAAAATGAAAAATAATTGCAGCGTCTAGCTGGACGTCCGTACTTGTTAGAGAATGAAAAATGAGTGGGAGAAAAAAGGGGAAGGGTGGAGGGAGCAAGGACTACTGTGGCTGGCGATGAGAGAAAGAGGTGGGGGATGAGCAGGGGTAAAATGGATGGCAGAGAGAGATTGGAGGAAAAGGGGGAGGGGGTGTTTGACCAGATGGCTGTGGTCGAGATTGAAGGGGAAGAGTGAGTTGGAATGTTTGTGTGTGTGGGGTGTATGCAGGGAAATGGGGATGGGTAGAGAGGGAGGGGGGGCTGTGATTTTGGTGGATGGGCGAAAGTTATAGTCTTAGAGAGCGTTTGAAGAAAAAGAGGGAATTTAAGAAGAGGTATGGAGGAAAATGGATGAGAGGGGGAAGAGGGAGGATTTGTCGAGATAGGGTGTGAAATATTTGAAATATTTGGAAAATGATAGCAATGAGTGAGGGATTGGAGTGGGTGGGGGAGGGGGGTGATTGAAAGGGTGGGTGAGGAATATATTTGAAATATTTGGAACATGAGAAAGTTTATTTGGACTGTAGTATTAAAAATGTGAGGGAAAAAAATGAGGAAAAATAAGAGAAGATTCAGGGAGAAAAGGGAAGGGTGTGGGTGAATGGAAGAGTGTCATAAGGTTAAAGATGAAAATAAAAGTTAGCCATGATCAGGCAAAAGACTTTGTTCTGTGAGGATGATCTTGCTTATTAAGGGTGATAGGTTAAAGAAACCATTACGCTGCTTGATAGTAGTGGAGGATGTGATGAGTGCAGTTTCCAATAATCTTCGCCGAGATTTGTTGTGGATGTGTTTAGTGATTTTGGCTTGTTCAAATTTGAATGCATGACCATATTCTAGAGCATGGGAGAAAAGTGCACTAAAAAATTCAGGCGACCTTCTTAGCAGAATAAAAAACATCAACGTAGAAAATAAAAATATACACAGCCTAGATGTAACTTCGCTCTACACTAACGTACCTGTAAAAAAATGCCTACACTTACTTCACACACATATAAAGAAAACAAAAACCGACCTACCTTTTCCCCCCAACACTTTTATAGAAATAATTAGACTCATCACTGACATAACATATTTCCAATTTAACGAAGTATTCTACAAACAAAAATTTGGACTCCCCATGGGCAACCCCCTTAGCGGTGTATTGGCCTGCCTCTTTTTAGAATTCTTAGAATCCGGTCCTTTCAAATATAGACTACCTCCTAACATCGAATACTTTAGATACATAGATGATATTTTAATTTTCCTCCCCACAGACACACAAATAATTCAGGTTAAGGATAAACTCAACACAGTAGAACCCTCCATAAAATTCACCCATGAGACTGAAATAAACGGCTCTATTCCCTTCCTTGATACTCTTATAATCAAGTCCAACAATAAACTAGAATTTAAGGTACACCGCAAAAACACTCACAAAAATGACTACATACATTTCTACTCCCACCATCATAGCAAGATCAAAACAGGTATAATTATAGGCTTCTTCCTACGCGCCCTTAGAATATGTAGCCCCCCACACATAGATGAAGAAATAAAATACATTTTTAATTCCCTAAAAACATTGCAATACCCCACACATTTCATATTAAATGCCAAGAAAAAAGCCTTCCAAATATTCTCCAGAAACACCACACAAAAAAATCAAACCCCTAACACCTCTCTCATAGACAGACCCCTTCTCCTACCCACGCATTCCAATAACACATCCATATGCAACACGCTCAACAAACTAGGCATTCCTATAGTACAAACCACTTCTCAATCCATAAAACAAACTTTAAACACATCCAGACATTTCCAAAAAACACCCACATCCCATGCCGGCTTATACACTGTCCCTTGCAATGATTGCCATCAATTCTACGTGGGAGAAACACAACGTGAATTAAAGAAACGATTAAATGAACATAAAAGGGATATAAAAAACAACAACCCTCTTAGTGCACTTTTCTCCCATGCTCTAGAATATGGTCATGCATTCAAATTTGAACAAGCCAAAATCACTAAACACATCCACAACAAATCTCGGCGAAGATTATTGGAAACTGCACTCATCACATCCTCCACTACTATCAAGCAGCGTAATGGTTTCTTTAACCTATCACCCTTAATAAGCAAGATCATCCTCACAGAACAAAGTCTTTTGCCTGATCATGGCTAACTTTTATTTTCATCTTTAACCTTATGACACTCTTCCATTCACCCACACCCTTCCCTTTTCTCCCTGAATCTTCTCTTATTTTTCCTCATTTTTTTTCCCTCACATTTTTAATACTACAGTCCAAATAAACTTTCTCATGTTCCAAATATTTCAAATATATTCCTCACCCACCCTTTCAATCACCCCCCTCCCCCACCCACTCCAATCCCTCACTCATTGCTATCATTTTCCAAATATTTCAAATATTTCACACCCTATCTCGACAAATCCTCCCTCTTCCCCCTCTCATCCATTTTCCTCCATACCTCTTCTTAAATTCCCTCTTTTTCTTCAAACGCTCTCTAAGACTATAACTTTCGCCCATCCACCAAAATCACAGCCCCCCCTCCCTCTCTACCCATCCCCATTTCCCTGCATACACCCCACACACACAAACATTCCAACTCACTCTTCCCCTTCAATCTCGACCACAGCCATCTGGTCAAACACCCCCTCCCCCTTTTCCTCCAATCTCTCTCTGCCATCCATTTTACCCCTGCTCATCCCCCACCTCTTTCTCTCATCGCCAGCCACAGTAGTCCTTGCTCCCTCCACCCTTCCCCTTTTTTCTCCCACTCATTTTTCATTCTCTAACAAGTACGGACGTCCAGCTAGACGCTGCAATTATTTTTCATTTTATTTTATTTTTCTTCCCAACATGTCTACCCTACATGTATCCGTGCTTGCATGATATCTTTTCCCTATATCATCATCCTGATGAAGTCTTATAAATAAAGACGAAACGTTGATGTACACATAAAAAAACATCCAGTTTTTGGTTTTCCTTTTTCATTTTACCATCACGTCGGATTACCTTCATCCTTCTCTTCCCATATATATATATATATATTGTGTGTGTATATATATATATTTATATATTTATATATACACATATCTCTCTCTCTTTCTCTCTCTCTCTCTCTCTCTCTCTCTATATATATATATATATATATATATATATATATATATAGTATGTAATGATATAAAAATGTATTTTATATAGTTAAGATCGATTCTTATGAGAATTCATTTCTAAAGGAAAATAAAGCTCAATGTTCAATATTCAAACGATTAAAGAATTATTTTCTAAAAAAAAAAAAGAAGTGTAATTTCATTAGAGCTATAAATAAATAAAATCACAGATCAGTGTTTTATCGTACCATGATTTTATGTCAGTTTCCGAGCAAAAGAACTTTCACATGTTACTGGAGAAAATTCACCACATACTTGAAGAAAATACATATGAGAGGATAATAGCCAGATGAATCTTCATAACATGCAGATAAAAAATCCAGGCAAAACACTTTCCGATAAACACCAGAATCGCCAAAGTCAATAGAAAGGTAATACAAGCCAAAACTTGATGCTAAAAAAATCAAATTCCCAAAATAAAACATTGATTCCCATAAAAAGTTGTTTTTGAAAAAGCTTTCAAGAAACCGGTCAAAATAATTTAAAAATTGCAAAAAAAAATTGTATATATATATATATATATATATATATATATATATATATATATATATATATATATGGCATTAAAAATATATTTAACTAAACAATGTTGCGAAAGTTCTCTCTCTTGGCAGATCGAACACTTTCTTAGATTTACTATATTCGTAAATAATATATCGGCTTTATTTCTCTCCCAGGTAATATGGCTGTCATGGATAAGGATATTAGATTTTAATTAACTCCAGGGTTGGAATCGTTCGACCGGCGGTTCATTTACATATAAGCCACGCTGATGATTATTAGTGAACATGAAACATGTATGTCTATGCATAATAAATATATGATTAGAATCGCTGATTGTCGTAGATGGTCGTAGGTTTGCTCTCAGCTTAAAGCAGGTGCCTGTTTAGCTATACTGTGATACACCGACGAAACAGTCTGTCTGTTTGTATGTATATATATATATATATATATATATATATATGTATATGCATATGTGTGTGTGTGTGTGTGTGTGTGTAAAGGTATGGTTTGGTAGTTTTGTTTTACGGCATATCAACCCTTTTTGGGTTATTTAATGCCGAATCTGGTCTTGTTTTCTTCTCTTTTTTGTTTCTTTCCCCTTTTAATATCTGTTTCTATTTAACCCATAGTTGGGACCCTAACAGGTACTACCACTCCGGGTCAGGGTGGACCTGGGAGCAATGGTAATTAAGAGGAGGCTCCACATTCCCCAAAGTCCGTAAGCCGGATCTCACCATCGGATGTAGTTTAAGGTCATATCCAGGACCGGGAGTAGGGTAGTAAAAATAAAAATAAAAAAGGGGAGGGAGAAAGGGAGAGGGGCTGTTGTTTTTGGTTTTGGTTTTGTAGAACATAATTAAGTTTTACAAACAAAAAAAAACAAAAAAAACAAAAAAAGTCAATGTAGGTGAATTTTGTCTCAGGGAGCCACAGGGCAGCCTGATCTGGTATCACCAGGTGTGTGTAAAGTTATGGAAATATTCGTGCACCGTGGTAAAATAATCGGAAAGTGTCAAAGTTATGCCGCATCCATCTGACTACGGATTTACATGATTTGATACTTTCGATGAACTTGAAGAACTCCGTACAGTAACTTTTTTGATTCAAAACTCTCCGATCGGTACTTTGACCAAATCCAAAATCTTGCAGGTCGTTGACTGAAGTTTGAAGACAATTATGGTCTTTATTTTTCTAGAGCAGTTGTTTGCTTTTGTATAAATACTTGCACAATAAACCATTTACTTTTGCACGGCGCACGAACTTTTTGCTCAACTCCATCGAAACTGGTTGGTCTTGACTCCACTAAGATTTGTTTTTTTTTTCTTTCTTTGCTTCAGATTAACTAACATTTGTGTACTTTTATGAACGCATCCAGAGGAAGTTACTTTGGATGAAGCAACTGGACATACCACAATTTCCTCTTTTAATCTGTAAGTAACATTTCGTCTTTTACGTTTATATAAGAATTGAAAAAAAATCAATAAAATAAATGGATCTTTTGTAGACGAGATTCGGCAAAATATACGCCCCCCCCCCAAAAAAAAGACCATCTCTCTTATATTTCTGCCTCCACATAAATTCACATAGATAGTTGTACAGCATTCCGCGATGCGTTCCACCATGCCGTTTATTCTGTGGAGAAATTGACTCTAGCCTATTCTAACCGTATCTGACGCATGTATAGACAGGACAAACAACAGTAGATCAAAGACCTGTGCGCACACTGCGCATTATTAACGAAACCTGTTTTGTTTTTATTTTGCCGAACTTCTTTTTAGCATTACTGGTAAGACGCTTCTACTAAAGATATAAATACATTTATAAAACCGACCTCATCTTCGGTATTGAATTCTCAAAATACTGTTTTTCAAATATGTTTACAACATTTGAAAAATAAGACTTAAATGCTTTTTTTTATTTAGCAGGGGGGATTTATGCATATAGTTAAGACAATACATATTTACATACTTACCTGCTACAGCATAAGTAGGTGATCGTACCAGTCGAGGATACGTCATTGACAATCAGTCCGAGACTGATTTTGTCGATGTTGGGCTGAGCTATTGTTCCGTTCAGTTCTAAGACATCAATACACCCAGGATTTACCTTCTCTCTGAGAATGGGTTTATTTATTGCTAGTCGCCTGAGGTGACCCTAGCGAGAAATGCCAACGGAGCTGCTCAGCCATTTTTGTAGGCCAGGGTGCGCTAATCGTAGGGCGCTGGCTTTTTAAAACTACACCTCACCTTGTGTCTTACTTTCTGGAGAAGAAGTAAAAAAACATACATAATTACATTAAGTTTGTTTCATAATTCTTTTTCTTAATTTCCTTTCTCTTCAGATATTGAAATCTTGACTATATATATATATATATATATATATATATATATATATATATATATATATATATATATATATTCTCGGTCTGTGTATCTGAGCGTGTTTCTGTGTGTATTTTGGCATCAATTATCACAGCTGATCGCAGAAAACAGACAGATATAACATTTAGTGCAGAAATCTCAGCGGATGATTTTACTGGGTTCTTAATTGAAAATTTTTCTTCTATCATACGTTCTGTTATAATATATAGACGAATAGGTATTGATTTCATATATATATATATATATATATATATATATATATATATATATATATATATATATGATAATTTTATTTACACAGACATGTACAAAATCTGCGACACTGGCATGTCGATGTTATCGATCAACAGTTACTATAAACTGAGCTCTCATCAGGCAGAGTTAGAATCCGATCTTAACCTCAGATCATATTTGGAGAGAATATATATATATATATATATATATATATATATATATATATATATATATATATATATATATATATATTAATATAAAATGAAGTAATAAAATAAGGTGTCAATCAAATTTTATTAGAATTCAAAGTTCAAGCAAAGTATCCTTAAGTCCTTAGCTCATGAGTTTTCAAAGATAATTCTTCTCTTCAGAGGACCATTACCGCAGTTATACTACTACAGGTAATAAAATTACGCTTTGAAAATATATAAAATTATATACACAAATACATAAAAATACATAACATCAAACAAATCAAGGATCGTTTGTTTGTTTTTAGCTTTTCAGTTTCGTACGTTTTCTTTCTTTCGTTATATTTAAAAATCAACGATTGAGATGTTATCTTATATGAATATTCGTGCGAACTCTTGCGAAACATACTTTTCTATTCTTAATTTTTATACGGAGGGTCTATATATATATATATATATATTTATATATATATATATATATATATAGTAGAGTTGTATGTGTGTGTCTGTTCGTAGTGTATCTTTCATGTATAATCCGAGCGGAGCTTTTTAGCCCCCGCTAATACGTTATAAAACTGCCTTTGAACGAAGTTATCCAAAGCCTAATTGAATGTTGAAAAGTTCCCTCACCTGCTGATATCGAGAATGGCGGTCAATTTGCTAAGATGCGGACAATCACAAACCTTCTTTGTGTTCAAGGAATGCAATTAGATTATTAGATTTTCTTATATATTTGCATATGTTATATACGGACATATCTCCGGTGATAAATTCATGAATGTATATATATATATATATATATATATATATATATATATATATATATATATATGTATATATATATGTATATATATATATATATATATATATATATATATGTATATATATATATATGTATATATATATATATATATATATATGTATATATATATACATATATATATATATGTATATATATATACATATATGTATATATATATATATATATATGTATATATATATATATATATATATACATATATATATATATATATACATATATGTATATATATATATATATATACATATATGTATATATATATATATATATGTATATATATATATATATATACATATATGTATATATATATATATATATACATATATATATATACATATACATATATGTATATACATATAATCAAATATAAACCAAAAGTAAACTTTTAGTAAATAGGACCTATAGTGAAAAGGTTAAGCTCAATATACGAGAGCAATTATAAAGATAGAAGAAATAAGAGTGATAAACATGTTCGAATGTCCAAATTTATTTCAAATTTCGATTGTTCAATGCAAGGTGTATTCTGTAATAAACCAGTGTTTATTGTTCTTTCCTTAAGCCAAGGCTTTTCAAAGATCGAAATCTTATTATCAGAGGAGAAATACAGATAGATAAGTTGGCTGTAGAAAAGCCAAAGTTCAAATATTTGAAAAATATTATTAAAAAATGGGGTGAAAAAAGTTCATGTAAAAAGGATATGTAGTTTGTCCAGATGGTAATTGCCCGTTGAAAAGGTGTCCAATGAAAAGGAGATTTTGGAGAAGACGAAAAAAAAATGTTTCGTAGGGGCAGTATGGAGAAAGTGTTCAAAATGAAGTAAATCCAAAAATGAAATGTTGAAATCAAATCGTAGATGGAGTGCATCATTTAAGAGCCGAATAACGGAATATCCAGTTCGGTAGATCCAAAATTAAAGTTATATGTCAAAACCAATTTTATAATACAATAGTCATTGCCGATTTAATATTCCAGGCAGAGTAATTAAGTTCAACGGGTTGAAAATAAAATAAAGAGTTAAAAATAAAGATTTAAAAATTTGTATCAACAGTCTAAAAGCTATAGCAAAATCAGAACAAAATTATCGTTTAAAAAATTGGGCGGTTTAAAATGAAACAATGGGGAGTCAAAAGCAGAAAAGAAAAGAAAGAAAAAGAAAAGAAAGATGACAGAAAAATAAATGACAAACATATCAATACATTTACATATTTAAAATATGAAAGGGAGAGAAGGGGATAAGAGAAGGTGAAAAAGAAGAAAGCGTAAGGGAGAAAAGTTACGATGGTGGTAAGAAAAGGCGTGGACAATAGACGTAAAGAGAAAAAAGTGAAAGGAGAAGGTATGGGAAGGGAGATAATATGGGTTAGAAGGTGTCACATTTTAACGGAAGTAAGCCAGACAGACTGAGAAAGGGTCCGGTGTTATGCTTATAGAGAATAGGCAGCTGACCGGGTTCAACTGTTGGAAGGTGACTTAATTTCAAATAAGAAGGGGAGTAGAGGAATAATTCATAATGAGAGAGAGGGGGGCACGAGTGAAGACTTCAAAGTAGCTATTGTACTATTTATAATCAATTATTTAAAAAAAATTATTTTATACAAATCTTCAGATTGCAGAAGTTATAAATTCATATGTTCTGTTAAGCTTTGAGGGGTAGAGCGTAACATCGTGGTAGACGATGAGTCACGAAGACATAGACGAAAAGACAAGAATAGAATGGGGTAACAATAATACGTGCGTATTGCACAACTTTTATTCTCGGACTGAAGATACAATTTTGAAAGAACAAATTTGGCGCCTAATTTTCATGTCACGTGATACCTTTGCAGTGCATTAATTATCACGTAGTGCGATGATCAGGTCGATGGCCTTATCACCACTTCGTTGAGTGGAACTATATTCAGTTGACAATTCAACATGTTCAGTAAAGTAAGATACCTAGAATAAATATATTAAAAATTAATTTATTAACGAGATTAAAAAGCAGATACAGATATATATATATATATATATATATATATATATATATATATATATATATACTTACACATACCTATATATACATGTACACACTGAAGCACACATATAATATAGTATAAAATATAATATCAACCAAATTAAAGGAAAAATATATATTGTTATGTAACAATTTGAGATAAAAATAAAAACCTTAATCCAAATTTAAAACCTCAAGTTTAAAATTTACTATTAAAATAACAGATCAAAGACCAAAAAGATAATATTAAGAGTTAAAATCAAAATGAAGGGGATATGAGGGATAAGTAACTCATGGTTAGTATTAGATTAACATAATTACCCGGGGGAAAACCTGCAAGGACCATATATTATGGAATACCGATAAAATCAAAATGCCTTAATTTAAGAATTGGGAGGTAATGAGGTGTCTGTTGGGGTTAAAAATTGGGCGTATTTATATGTTCTCAAATGGCGGCAATATGAAATTATCTCATTTCTAGAATAAACAATATTCTACCCCTAACCGCAGTGATTATCATTACTAGTGCATAGATAGAAACACTTTGAGCCTGGAGTGTAAGAAACGTTATTTTTTAGGATAGACCAATTTAGAAAGTATGGGATATTATTTGATAAAAAAAAGTTGGTTAGGTTAGTAAGAGAAGGTGTTTTTAATATTATTATTGAATGAATAAATGTGGGATGAGATGCAGTTCTTGATAGGTTGGGATGACGAGCCTATGTAAGTAAATATCTTCGGTTTGGTTATTGTTTCAGTAAGTAAATTGTTCCTATCAATGGATCTATTTCGAGGTAATATGGTAGTGTCTTGGTTAGACTATTATCATTTACTGGGATGTTATGATAATTATTTGGGTGCACGCCCCGGTGTTAGATAGAGCTGCCGGTTGACGTACTAGATATGCAATGGGATTATTAAGATCAATGGTCTGCGGGGACAATTTATTTACAGTACATGCATAGACCATATCTTTGTTTATGCAATTATTACCGAGTGGGCAAAGTTGTGGGTTTTGGCAATTGCAATTATTAGTAGGGATAGAGGGGGTGTTCGTTGATTGAGCAGATTCAATTTCTTTTTATTAGCGGTAATTATAGTTATGTATATGATACAAATGGCCTATTTGTAAACAAACGAATTGACTGTATGATCAGCAATTATTCAGCTTGTAGACAGCTATGTACGTAATGAGAAACTATTATTATTTTTTTCTTCATCTTTTTTCATAAAGATTCCTTTTTTACTGTAATAATCAAACCTGTTTGATTGTATAGTTTCTAAAGATGGTATGACCGTTGAAATAAAGAGTTTTGCTTGATACGAATGTTTAGTCTGCCGCCATCGAAATCAATTCATAATTGCTCTGGACTCACATCGTAGCATATCTGGTACTGAAAAGTGGTATATCTATTGAGCTAAAAACACGAGAGTTTGACTACACAAGCAAATTATAATATATGTTTTTATCTCTATACATGTAAACTTCCGTTATTTGTCGTACTAATATTGATATTAAAAGCCCACCTGCCTAATTAAAAAGTAAAAACAACATCCTTGTATACTAAGTCGGAGATGTGCGAGCGATTAAAAAAGTATAACTAATTTGCATATTCCTATAAAAAATGAACTCTCATTAATTCACTATTGGTTTATTCTGTTTTCTTATTAGATGATTCGTTTCATTTAACTATTCATAATTCTATTATACATATTTTCTACATTGTGCATGATTGCGTAGCATTTGGGGGGGGGTCTAGCGCACACACATATACACACGCACGCACACAACCACACACATATATATATATATATATATATATATATATATATATATATATATATATATATATATATATATATATAGTAGGATCAAATATAAACCAAAGTGAAAACTTTTAGTAGATGGAACCTATTGTGAAGAGGAGTAGCTCAATATACGAGATAGAGCATATATATGTATATATATATATATATATATATATATATATATATATATATATATATATATATATATATATAATATTTCCATGTACAGGATAATCTCCTACATTAATGAACGGATCATTATAAGTTTTAGAATATATATTAAAGGCAACACGGTGAGCACATTATTATTATTATTATTATTATTATTATTATTATTATTATTATTATTATTATTATTATTATTATTATTATAATTTATTTAAACGTTATCATTTAGAGGTTCGTTCACCGAAACTCGCCCTCTCAAAAAACTTTTAAAATAAGTTAGATACACATTTTGAGTTATATTAAGTAATACATTTTAAAAGAATCGTCTATAATGCGTATGTGTTTAGTAAGATCCTAAACTATTGAATTTATTATTATAATTTATGGAATATGCATTCTAGGCAACACGATGAGTAACGTATGCATGTTATTTATTTTTGTAAACTTTACCATTTAGGGGTGGGGTGCGACTCAATTCGAAAGAAAAAATAAAAAGATTTAAATTTGAAACTAATGTTATATGCATTGCTTATACTCGTCATGGCACGGGTATTCTGCTAGTATATATATATATATATATATATATATATATATATATATATATATATATATATATATATATATATATATATATATATATATATATATAGGAATGATCATTATTTTATTTATGAATTTTTTTTAAACGTTCTCCCCTACTTCAACATTAATCGAACAGAGTTTATATATGTGTGTTGTGTATCGAATTCCAATAACAACAGTTCGTTGACCCCAAAGTTTATCGGATCCTTTAAAGAAAATAAACGCAACAAGGAAAACGTTAAACTACAAATTAAATGAAAATAAGAATAATCCTTGTATGTAAAAAGATAAATAAAAAAATTAAATAAATACAAATCCTCCTAACTCCGACCCCTCCCCGTCCTTCTACTCTGCTTTCGTATCTACGTCTTCTGCCTTTTTCAACCCTCCAACCACCACCACGACTAACGATAGAAAGCACTTGTACAAAGTCGACACAAAAGCGTTTGGGCTTTTACTACTGATTGCAAAAACGTAACAAAAAAAAGATTAACATGCTCAGCGAGGTACAAAAAAAAACGGGAATTACAATAGAGCATCTGAAGGAACGCGGATTTTTCTTCCTTTTTTAATTTTTTGTCTTCGTGCCTTCCTGATATTTTTTGTTTGATTCGTTCGGAATCTTTTATTTAAAACGACGCTTCGTTTGTTTGTCAATCATTTATACTCTCTTGTTTTGCAGTCGGGAAGGATTTCGTCTCGTAATCAATGGAATTCGAGTTTTGCATTTTCCCAGTTCACTCTGCGCATGTCGACAAACTCTCTTTCGTTTCGTAATTTTCTTTCTTTTTCCATCTTCCTTTATTTCTCTCTCTTTCTTTCATTCATATGTTATGAATAAATATTACCTGCTTTTGTTATACTTTCTTCTGTTTTCTCTGTATCATTTTCTTTTTCTTTCGCCCCTTTTTTCTCCGTTTCTTTCTTTCTTTTATATCATACTAATAAATACCCCCTGCTTTTTTCTATTTTCTTTCTTTCTTTTTCTATGTATAATTGTTCTTTCTCTCTCTTTTTTCTTTCATAACCGGCTTTGCCGACTCACTGTCGCCTCGCTTCTTGAAATACTTTTTTTTTTAATTTAAATAATAAACATTTTATTCATAACTTTGTTGTCAACAACATTTATTCATATAGATAGATAAATTTTGTCTATATTGTACACATTAATTTATCTGTAAAATGTGACCGTAAATAAAGGAAAAGAAAGAAGAAATCAAAGTTCCTGGGCAATGGTGCGTGTGTGTGGCGGGAGGGGACTTTATTACAGTTTAGACATTGCTCGCAACTTGGTGAAAATCAAATCAGTCCCCAAAAGAAAAAGCCGGAAAGGTCAATTTTGAACACAAATGTTAAACATTTGTCCACGAGATAAAAAAAATCTCTAAACAGAATTATTTGTTATATTAAAATAAAAAAACAATAATTTGATTGAAAAGACAATAGCAAAGAAAAGTTAATTAGTAAATGTCCTTTCGCCAAACAATATGCACATTAGTAAACCTTACTCACGGCTTTAATTTCGTATACACAAAGCGGTATATGGAAATATATTCTGCTTCTATGAGCTAAAGTTGAATTAACTTAAAATATTCCATTTTGACGTCATCATTAGTTTGAGAAATTGGCCCAACGTTCGCATTTACTTATTCAGATATATAACTTACTTTGTCGAGAGTCTCACTATTCGACGGGGAAAGGGGGATCCTAGTTAGGAGAACAATCGGGTCGGGCCCCGGCAGTATTTTGCAAAAATACTGCCTTTCTCTACTTCAACACCTGTCAAGGATCAAATAGCATCGAACGCTGGCTATCAGGTTAAGAAGACTAAACGCCGCAACTGGTAACATAGATTGGGGGTGTCTATTTCCTCTTATAGCAGCTGTGAGGAACGCTCGTTTCTTTTAAAGAACTGGGATTACGACGTGCGTGTTTCACTTAGCAAGAGAGTTGACTGAAAGAGGTAATGAGAGGATGGAGGCCGTATATATATATATATATATATATATATATATATATATATATATATATATATATATATATATATATATATATAAACAGTTCCTTCCCACTACATACGGGCACTGATTCGTTGCACGTATGCAAATGAACTCATCAGAGCCCGCTGTTCGATAACCGTCTCCTGCTAAGACAACTACCTCCTTTTCCCCAGAACCTTTTTCGTTCGTTTTCTATGGATGCGTCTTCACTTTCTTTCTTTTTCTCCCGTGTGAATTTTGTTATGCGTTTATCTCGTTCTTTTTTTATTCAATTTATTCATTGAATTTTCTTTCGTTTCTTTATTTCTTTGCTTTTTTTTCTTTGTATACTTATTTCTCGTTTATTTCTTTATTTTATTTTCATTCTTTTTTCTTTCTTTCTTTCATATTCCACGAAAATGCTTTCTCTTTTCTTTCCGTTTTCCTTCCTTTCTCGTTCTATTGATGAATTTCCTCCGTATATCCTTTTCTTCGTGCGATTAAGAATTCATCTCTCGTTAGTTATTTCTCGTATTTATTCATCATTTCTTTATTCACGGAATCATTTTTGTTTGTTGCTCTTTAAATTTTGTTTCCGCTTTACAGACTGCGCAGCTGATTGTTTACAAGACCAAGAGACTTAAGGGCGAAATTTTAAAAAAGATATAAATCAAAGAAAACAAAGAACCAACCAAATACTAAGGAAGAGCGTGTACAAGAAACCAACTTGTAAAGGCATGCGGTGCCAGGGGAGGCGATTTTTTCCATTATTTGGTGCACAATGATTGATCTTCCTTGTCATCTTTTGTTATAGACATTTTACAAGGCTAGCATATCCGGTACAAGTCTACGAGAATTGAAAATTCCTCGAAGATCGATCATAACTATGATTCAAGTTCCCAAGACAAATATATGTAGGAAAAATGATGCATGTAAATCTGCGGTAGTCGTAATAAAGTTAGAGTGACGGTCAACACTTCGGGAGAAATTCCTGTTTAGACACACTTTTTTAAACACTGACGAATCGCTTTATTTACTTTCCTCGAACTGCGGGAAGATCTGGCCTAAGGCCGGCGGTAGAGTAAGCCGGCGCCCCTAAAGGAGGGACACTTTGGCCTCTTAAAATTTGCCTGGGCAGCTCCTCCTGTATTTTCCGTTAAGGGCGCCTCGGAAAGTTAGCGATAAACTAACTCTTTCCCAAAGAAGGAAGACAAGGCCTGGGAAGGTGGACCTCCTAGGATAATCCAGGACAGATAAAAGGCCACCGAGTTTGCCTAGTCTCTGTCGGACTGATTGTCGAGAACGGATCCTCGACTGGTATGTACCGTGTCTGAAGTCTTCCAAACTCCGAATCGCTGTCTGCTTTTAATCCGTTTTTGTTTTAAAGTCCGTTTTTCTCTCCACATTCAAATTAGTTGCTCTCGCATGCAAATCAGTTGAAACTATAACATCGACCATCATGAACATCTAATTCGCTTTGAAATTCGTAAGTGTTCGTTTTCGTCTCTATTACTACAGATGCCTTATCGGCCTTATGGATGCGGTAACAGACTATGTAATATGCCATGCTGAGTACTAATTCTATCGAATCTAATGAAGTAATAAACGCACTAATAGTATTGGGAAAATTATGAATAGTAAATGTCAACCCTGCCATGAATGAAATAGAAGCAATAGTACCGATTGACTTGCATCTAAAATAAAATAATGAAGATTATACTCTAAGTTTGAAACTCGAATAATGAAGTGAAATAATATATGGGCTCATATTTAAGAAATCTAAACTGATACATGATACAACACAGGCAGATGGCAAATCCCTGTTTTGCTTTGGTCTAGAATCTTGTGTCGACAGAAACAGGTCAGTATCGTCAAATATGATCGCTGGCCATCATTGAGTGTAGGGTTTTGATAGTTCATTGTAATTTTAAAAATAAATAAAAACAGAAAAAGGTTCTAAGGAATTGAAAGTCAATGCAAATTGCTATTTAGTCATGTGTATAACCTGCTTTCTGGTACAGATTTTTCGCTGCTTAATATTCCAATATTACCAACTTGCCATGACAAACCTTAGCCTTATAAAGCCTTTTTTTAAACATGTAGCCAAAATGTTGGAATAAATTATATTGAATAAATATATGGCTTTACTTGTAACAGAACACTATCACAGAAACGATTTACAAGATTGTCTATCCAATTCCTATGAACAAAACTTAGCCGGAAATACTCTCTCAATCCCTATCTCTCCCTCCCTCTCTCTACCGCCCTCTCTCTCCCTCCCTCTCTCTGTCTGTCTCTCTCTCACTATATATATATATTATACACGCGTCGTTGACTTGCTGCCGAAATACACACACACACACACATATATATATATATATATATATATATATATATATATATATATATATATATATATATATATATATATATAATCCTCTTAGAGGGAGCCTGTTTTGATTTATAACAGCTACTGAATCTGACAAGTGGCTCACTTCGATCTCGTAGACAGTGTGTGCTTCTACTCATTTGGTCATCAGTCACAAGCCGTAACTAAGCGAAATTTTAACCTGTAAACAGCCGAAGAGTGGTCCTTCTTCTCATGAAGTGTTTTTGCATTTCCGCTACTGGCAATTGGCGATTTCACTTACAACAGTGCTCAACCCAAGAAGGTGAGTTTTTGAATGGGTTCAAATCTTTAGACCAGCAGTAATTAACATTTGGTACACTGCTGATTGCATAAAGTATGAAACACTAATGGCTGTAGGTACGAATAATTAATGCAAGGATTGACATTGAGGTGAATTAAAAAAACAAACAGGCAGTTATACTGATGCGCTAAGCAACGTTCCTTGCCCCGGCAAAGTGAACACTCTCTGACTGCTTGCTATACGTGCCCGCTGATTCGACATTCATAGACTTTAAGTTCCTTTCTTTACGTGCTGATTAATAGTGGCCTAGGGGTAAGAGCTCAGCCTGAGTCGAAGGTGACTTTGTGTATGGGTTCGAATCTTCAGACCAGCAGTAATTCAAATATCCTACACCGATTATTGCATAACGCATGAAACACTAGTATCTGTAGGTAAAAATAATTAATATTCATAAAATATTATATATTATACTCCAGCTAAATGAATGAACGCTTGTTTACTAGGAGTATTTTCTTATATACATTAATAAGATAAACTACACGCTAAAATATTGCTTAGTTCTGGGATTGAGTGATGTTTGAAAAATCCATGTTAATTGTTCTAATGTGCAATTAACTCCTCAAGTGACCGCTCTTTTACTAAGTTTCTACCTATTAGTCTCACCCTATGTTACTATATGTTGTTTACTCCTCCTTTCTCTTAGTTTATACGGTATCTATCATCCTCGCTTCTGTTACTCTCTCTCTCTCTTTGTTCATTAACAGTCAAAAAGAAATAAAATCAACTATACCATCATCATAATCATTCTAATTTTAAGCAATTTCTAGTATATTCTCTGTATCGCCTGTACTAACTCCGAAGGTTACATTGGCCGAAACGTTGTGAGAATAACGTTCGAGATGAGAACAATAGTCCGAATAAACAAAATAATGCAAACTATTAAACCGTATTTTTTTTTGGGGGGGGGGTACATAGTTCACCCCAAACAAGGCAGGCCGCCACTGTAGACGTTAGGGGCTACTGAGAAAAAGAAAAGGGGAGAAGGTAGGGGGGGTCAACCTAAATTGGGAGCTGCGCATCGAGATGTCTGTTTACATTAGTTTTAAATTTCTGCATGTCTGTACTGTCGGGGAAACAGGGGGCAGGGAGGGAGTTCCAGAGGCCAGCAGTACGAGGAAATAAGCTATTTGAATAGAAGGCTCTCCGACATCTGGGGACCTCCACAGTGAATGAATGATATTTAGTTGATTGTTGAGTTGGTCTAGTGAATTTACGCCGAGGGGGCACTAGAGTAGCCAATCCATCGGAGCATAATCCATTGAAGTATTTGTAAAACAAGCACAAGGATGCTACATTGCGGCGATGGGACAGAGACTGGAGCTTGGTTGACAGTGAGGGACCTATTAGGTTGGCGATTCTTTTTTGGACCTTGTCAAAGAGGGAGAGACTAGTAGATGATGCACCAGCCCAGATGTGACAACAATACTGCATGCATGGGCGGATGGTGGCTTTGTAGAGATACACTACTAAAAATATTTTGAACTAATATATTTGTCGTTAGGAATAACAATATCATAGAGGAAGATATAAAATGTACTTCATGGAACAGATAATCTGAGTTTTTACCCTGACATTTTAAATCTTAAAAGAGGAGCGTTTGAAATAGGTTTTTAGTTCTAGCTCTCACTTGCATCACGAGTAGTTTTTTTTTTTACTATCAAACGCCACGGGCTGCACGGAAAGTAATTATTACAACGCGAGTTGTCAAATCAGGCTTGTCCTTAGGGAGATCGTGTCCTAAAAGAAAAATAACCAACACAGAATAAAAGATAAACAAATGTAATCAAATTGGAAATGGTAAAAGATCGCATGGGAATTTATACGAACATGATATTGAAGATTCCGGCATATCCTGGGGGAATGTCAAGATGTCAATTTATGTTTGGAAGTCATTTTTCAGAACCGCTTAGTTTTAGCCACTAAGATGAACTGGGCATAGAAGTACATATGTTATAGACGTGTACTTATTTATCACTTCAATTCAGGTGATATATATATATATATATATATATATATATATATATATATATATATATATATATATATATATATATATATATATAGTAACTCAGGTAAAGTAAACATTAAAAAAATCCAAAAAATCTCAACAGGGCTTATAGAGAATGCTCAATATCAAAGAGTGCTTTAAGATATATGATGATTTTTTATTTATACAGACATGTACATAATCTGCAACACTGACATGTCGATGTTATCGATCAACAGCTGTTAGAAACTGAGCTCTCGTCAGGCAGAATAAAAATGTGATCCTTCCATTGGGCCATATTGGAAAGAACCTTGGTTTTCTAACAGTTGTTGATTGATAACATTGGCATGCAATTATCGCAGATTATGCACATGTCTGTATAAATAAAAATAATCATATATATATATATATATATATATATATATATATATATATATACATATATATATATATATATATATATATATATATATATATATATATAGTCTCGGAAGTTTCTCAACCATTAAAACTATATTAAAAAAATAAAAAATAAAAAAAACAACTTATAGTCCCAAGTCTTCCAGTGGAAAATCACTCATGTAAGTCAATTTATTTTTTACAGTTATTATATTAGTTTATTTCTAACACTATTTTAAGGGATCATCAGTTGTTTACCATGAAAAACTGTTTCGGGAATTTATATATATATATATATATATATATATATATATATATATATATATATATATATATATATATATATATTTACTATTCATTGAATAAAAAATATAAATAAGTACTTACTAAGTCCGAATTTTCTTATTATATCGTCGATGAACAAATAAGATTAATGATTAGAAACTTAAAAACACTAGTACAAATAATAATAATTTTCAACATCAACACTCAAATTATATTAACATATACTAGGTACGTGCAAAATCAATGGCCGATTCCCAAAATGTAAAAACATTTTGACCCCCCCCCTTCACTTAAACATTCAATTAATTCACGAAATATAATGAAACCATTATTTGTTTTTAAATCTTAGTGAAAATTTATTATTTTTTTAAACAAAATACACCTTTACTAAAGTTATGTTTTTATATATTAATAATTAAAAATGCATTAATTGTTTTTGTTGTTTATGAAAATAAAGCATTGTAGATGTTAACAATTAAAAAAAGTGTTTTAATATTTTTTTTATATATTACGAAAAGGCCCCTAAATACCGTGTTAACAAAATCATTATAACTCGAAGAAAAATTAATTTTTGAATTAGTGATATCATTATTGAATAAATATTTTCACCAAAAAAATAATATAATTCCAAAAAATAGTTCATGTGATTTTAATGATTAGAGTTTCTGGAAAAATAAAAAATGTTACATAATTATATTTCCCTTTCATAGATGAACGTGGCATCATCAGCGCAAGAAATTATTTTTATAATCTTGAAAATAAACCAAAAATTGACAAATTTGAGATCCAGGAACTTAACTAAAAAAAAAATTTTTTAAATTGAATAATTTCTACTAACGATGAACTTTGATAGCCCCGTTCTGTAATAACCAGCAACCACTCACTTTTACACCGCCCTCAAAATTTTATTTTTAGAGATTCAACAATTTCGTTAATTTCACAATTCATCGTCAATTATTTAGAAAAGATTTGTATTTATTTTGTCTTTTTTTCATTTATAAATATTTAAAATGTTAAAAACAATTATTTATTAATAAATAAAGAGAATTCAAACATGACATTTTCTTTCAAAATTGAATTCTGTTTATCAATAAATAACTGTTTTAACTTTTTTTTCAATGAATAAATTGTCAGTGTAGTCATTGATTTTAATTTACTGTTTTACACTTAAAATTTACAAAAACACTTTATTTAAATAAGAATCAATGTAATTTATCGTTACGACACGTTAAGAATAAATCGAGTAACTAAAGTTTTAAATAATCTATAAAAAAATTGATAACATTTACGCAGTTCGTAACGTAAAAGTAATTTTTAACATTTAAAAAAACTTTTATTTAAAATTCTAAGGACATTGGTAAACAGATATCATCAATAATTTTAGAGTATTACTAAATTAAAAACTAATACCAAGTTAAATATGAACCTTTTTAGTTAAAAATAAAATAAGATCTTAATTGCGTACACTACAAATATTTTATAAGCATTTCCTTTTTTATTATAACAAAATAAGGGTACTTAAATTTGTTTATAACCTTAAAAAGAATAAAGAAACTAATGGATAATAATTTTTCAAATTCTATAAACTATTACAAATCATTTTTATATATAAAGTTAAAAATGATAAATTATGACATTTTTGTCTTCCATATATTTTGCATAGCGATAGTCAATTGGTAAACAAAGTCCTTCACCGATTAAGTGATGTCGGATTTTACGAATTTATGCCTTTTGGATGGATAATTTTGCTAATTTTTAGTATTTTTCACACATAAATATGCAGTTTTTTCGTTTAAAGATTAAGTTTAAGCTTTTATCTTTCAAACACAATCAAAGTGTACACGGAAACTAATTAAATAATTAATGATAAACCCTTTTTAATAAGCATAGTCCGTACAAGAAGCGGACATTTTTGCACGTACCTAACATATACTATTGTAATCAAATGCAACTAAATTTCAAATTTGAAGAAAAGGCCATGAAAAATATACAGAGATACATATCTTCAATTGACAATAGTAATAAAATTAGACTCATTATTTACTATAAGAAATTTAAAACCCAAAATCTTGTAGTAAAAAACAACTCCTTATCAACCCCAAAACCACGAGAAAGACCCAATGCCATTTGTTTGTTTAATTTCCTTTCGGGAGAATACAACTCCCATACTAATAATAAAGCTAATAGCTACATTGGTGTTACAACTACTACCCTATACCGCCGCCTCACCATTCATCTTGTAAACTCTAGATCAATTTACCAACATCTACAAAAACATAACTGAGTTAAGACAAATTCTAGTTAATAACACTAAATTAATACATTCCGAAACCAATTAAAAAAAACATTAAAAATACTGGAAGCTATCTACATAAAAACACAACAACCTAAAATTAATAACATCACGTACGAAACCAGTGGCAACATTTTCAAATGCTTAACGTCATGCGATTTTATTCTGTGATGCAACTCCAGCGACGCTGAATTTAAACCGTCAACGTATTTCCTAGAACAATGCGAAAAATGTTCTCCGCGCGTTTATCCGCAGTCTTTTAGAAAAATTCCTTCTTTCGCCAGCTTTTTTGTTCATTTGCTTTTGACACGTGAGGATGATTCTACAAAGAATCGAAAACGTTCGTGATACTTATGGGACATTTTTTATTATTATTTTAATACAAAAAAGACCAAAAATTGAAAAAATAAAAGAAGGTACAATTTAACAGACGAATTCTGTTATTTGTAACAAGGTTTGCATAATAAACAAATAAATAAACAAAAGAATATATTTATTATATATATATATATGTATATATATATATTATACTTGTATAGTTGTTGTTTCCTAGATTTTAATCTAATAAAACTCCAGTGTTTATACGATAGTTCTCAATAAAAAGTAAAGCTGTATTAAAGTATAATTGCTTTATTCAAACAAATATTATTGGCTACATATGTTCAGACACATTTTATATATATATATATATATATATATATATATATATATATATATATATATATATATATAGTTTAGATAGTATTATTATTATTTTTATTTTTTTATTATTGTTATAATTAATGTTATTTGATATGCAAATTACTATATCATACGGTAGTCTTAAGGGTAATATATTATTATTATTATTTTATCATTATTATTATTTTTTATGTATATATTAGTGATATTTTAAGCTGAATTATTTCGACACTTGATTATTGGGGAAATGGGCGTATAATCAGTACCATTGGAGAGCCATGAATATTAAAACTGTCCTGTTTTTAAATCTCCGAAACAGTTACATGGTAAACAGCTGATGATCCCCGTGTTAATATTAGACGCTTAAGGTTTCCTGTTTTTGTTTCACTCTTAGATAATTACCCCCCTTTTGTATTTTATTTTAATTTTTTTTTATTATTTTACTTATATTTTTTTCATTTATTAATTTTCCAACGAATGTTAAGTCTGCAATATCTTGGATTTAGTTAGTTTGTCTGGGAATTTAAACTGCATTTTACTTTTTTTAATTTTTTTTTTTTTTTTTTTTTTAATGACTCAAAGCTTCTTTAGACTATATATATATATATATATACTAGAAAATTACTCGTCTTAGGACGGGTAAAATTAATTACCTGAAAAAATAGTTTAGCACTATTTATGTCCCCTTACAAAGATAAACATAAATATATGATAATGCTAAACTATATCTCTAGAATCCTTATTCTAAGTTTGATCAAAATTCATTACATAATAAGCTTAGGGTGTCTTAATGAGAAATTTAAATCCAAAGAATCTTGTTTAATTAGTATCAAATGAATATGGATCAAACTTAATGCAAATCTGAAAAATTTAATTTTTCAAATGTGAAGTTGTGTCAAAAAAAACTTTTAAATACTCCAAAGATACTGAAATTTGTGGAATATTTATTAATTTATATCGAATACCAATCGGTGGTGTCTAAATTTTCCCGAAGAGTTTCCACACCCTTTTTACCTTCTTTTGTATAGAAAAAAAATTAAACTAAATATAGCCCATGTTACCTACAATGCAACTATGTTCCAAAATTCATAATTATCGGTTCATTAGTTCAGCAAAATGTTAGACACTATTCTCCACCCCAAACCCCAGGCAACGTATTTATACTAAGCGTTTAGAAGTGTGTTAATAAATTAAATTTAGCTTATATGCGCTCCTTCAGCGATGTTGGTACGCTACCTGAGTATGTCAATTTGCATCGTTACCGAGCTTCTTCCGCTTTATACGTTACTCAGTATTTGCATGAGAGAGTAAGTAACTACGATTAATGTATTTACGTATTGTTTTTATTGCAAAAAATTAAATATTCGAAATTATGTTTTTACGAAAAATATTTCGCGTTATACTAATGCCGAGTACCGGTTATGTGTACTTTTTGCGGATTATCAAAAAAAAAGTCATTTATTTTTTTAAATATTTATGAACTGTTTTTTTTTTAAATTTTATTATGTTATGTTGTGTTGTTTAAATTTATAAAACAAGTATCTAGTTTTAAAAAAATAATACTTACAACTTACTTGAGATTCGAACTCTGGTATTTGCATCTTAAAAACTACTACCTTATTAAAGATTACTCTGCCTATTCCTTTTTTGCCAACCAATCTTATATTTCTATTTGCGCACGAACAGACAAACGCCATAACTTTTTAATAGTATATAGATAGATATAGATGTACTATGCAATAGACGACTATATAGGTAGGGGACCAATAAAGAACATGACGCAACCTCGATAATTCTCCTGAATCTTCGAAAAATAAATGATAGAAATCACAAACGTCTCAGTAAGAAATGAATAATAAGCCATATAAAGTGTAAGTGCAAAAAAACTGTAGCACTTCATACCAATCGAGACTCTCGCTTCGACAATGTGCACAAAATAATTTTTAACCTAATAGGTATCGCACTGTGTGCCAAACTCCGACCCCTGTCGCATTGCCGCAAGATAGCGGCCTTGTTCCTGTTTTGCAAGTGCTTCCAATGAGCTTACTGCACCTGTATCCTCCTCTGCAACGTAAATACTCCCAACCTACCCGATTTGCAGTAAAATCCCACCCCTTCACTGTAGCGGTCTCTAGATGCCGGATGATTTTCTATTCTGATAGCTTCTTTCCTCAGACCTCTTGCCTGCTTGTAGGTTCTTCAAACTTGAAAGCACATTATCCACTGATAAATTTGACGCGTTTGAGCTCGGCCTTCCATGGCTCATTACACGTCACTTTTCTGACAACCGCGTTCTTCCATCTTGTCCAAAATCCTTCTTGCTTCATTAACGCCCCCTTTCAGAATGTTATTTACTCTTGCACTGGGAGGCGCTCTTCAGTTCTTTCTTGATTGTTTTTATTATCTAGATAAATGGAAAGAATGTCAGCTTCCTGTTGCTACTCCAACCGGTATCCTATCACGCAACCATTAGCATTTTGAATCACTTGTGTCTCTTTACTGTATCATTTTTTCTGGCACTTGATACCTTGGATTCTTTCTCCAGGGATTAAAAAGTTAGTTTTCAGGTGTGTCCATATAGTTCAATACTGTTCAGACCAATTTGGCAAGGCAAGCTATATCTTGGTGTAGCTTCTTTTTGAAGTTTGTATGACATCTTCTAAGTGTTAAATAGATGGGAAGCGATGAATGTATAACTTTGGTGTTAAATATCACCATTAATAAATTTAAACGGGTTCAAATAAGGTGATGTAATTTTAAAAACGAAATGAAACCAAATGACACAATTATATGCATTTAAAAAAATATATATACTGTTTTTACTATTGATGAAATAAAATGGCATTATATATACATTAACAAATATATATATATATGTATATATATATATATATATATATATATATATATATATATATATATATACTGTTTTCACTATTGATAAACTAAAATGGCATTATATATACATTTAAAAATATATATAGATACTGTTTTCACTATTGATAAACTAAAATGGCATTATATATACATTTACAAATATTTATATATATATACTGTTTTCACTATTGATAAAATAAAATTGCATTATATATACATTTACAAATATATATATATACTGTTGTCACTATTCATAAAATAAAATGGCCTTATATATACATTTAAATATATATATATACTGTTTTCACTATTCATGAAATAAAATGGCATCATATATACATTTTAAAAATGGATATACTGTTTTCACTATTCATAAAATAAAATGGCATTATATATACATTTAAATATATATATATATATACTGTTGTCCCTATTCATAAAAAATGGCATTATATATACATTTAAATATATATATATATATATATATATATATATATATATATACTGTTTTCACTATTCATAAAATAAAATGGCATTATATATACATTTAAAAATGTATATATATACTGTTTTCACTATTCATGAAATAAAATGGCATTATATATACATTTAAAAATATACATATATATATATATATATATACTGTTGTCCCTATTCATAAAATAAAATGGCATTATATATACATTTAAAAATATATATATATACTGTTTTCACTATTCATAAAATAAAATGGCATTATATATTCATTTAAAATATATATATATACTGTTTTCACTATTCATGAAATAAAATGGCATTATATATACATTAAAATATATATATATACTGTTTTCACTATTCATAAAATAAAATAGCATTATATATACATTTAAAAAAGTATATATACTGTTTTCACTATTCATAAAATAAAATGGCATTATATATTGATTTAAATATATACATGTATACTGTTTTCACTATTCATGAAATAAAATGGCATTATATATACATTAAAAAAAAATATATATATATACTGTTTTCACTATTCATAAAATAAAATGGCATTTTATATACATTTAAAAAAAAAATATATATATATATATATATATACTGTTTTCACTATTCATGAAATAAAATGGCATTATATATACATTGAAAAAAATATATATGTATGTATACTGTTTTCACTATTCATAAAATAAAATGGCATTATATATACATTTAAGAAAATATATATATACTGTTTTCACTATTCATAAAATATAATGGCATTATATATTCATTTAAAAATATATATATATACTGTTTTCACTATTCATGAAATAAAATGGCATTATATATACATTAAAAATACATATATATATATATACTGTTTTCACTATTTATGAAATAAAATGGCATTATATATACATTTAAAAAATATATATATACTGTTTTCACTATTCATAAAATAAAATGGCATTATATATTCATTTAAAAATATATATATACTGTTTTCACTATTCATGAAATAAAATGGCATTATATATACATTGAAATATATATATACTGTTTTCACTATTGATAAACTAAAATGGCATTATATATACATTTAAAAATATATATATACTGTTTTCACTATTCATAAAATGAAATGGCATTATATATACATTTAAATATATATATATACTGTTTTCACTATTGATAAACTAAAATGGCATTATATATACATTTAAAATATATATATACTGTTTTCACTATTCATAAAATAAAATGGCATTATATATATATTTAAAAACATATATACTGTTTGCACTATTCATAAAATAAAATAGCATTATATATACATTTAAAAAACATATATACTGTTTTCACTATTCATAAAATAAAACGGCATTATATATACATTTAAATACAGAGTGACCCCTCAAAAAACGGGCCCCAAATCTAATTAGGCCCCGTTTCTTAGTGTTTTGTCCGAATTAAATGAATTTTGGGGCATAACTAGTTTATTATATTCACAACATCATATAAAAACACTAGGGTATTTGGTATTTTTTCTCCGTTCTACAGCATGTGTTCTAGATGGACTCCTTTTAGCTCCGCGCATTTCTTGAGGCGCAGAACGAAGTTGTCCATGACGTTCTTACAGACTGAATTGGGAATGGTTCTCATCTCTTCCCTGATGGCTTCCTTGAGTTCCGTGATGGTTTTGGGTTTCCTTGCATACATTCTGTCCTTAATATAGCCCCAAATGAAATAATCTGGGGGTTATAGGTCCGGGCTATGGGGTGGCCACTCAAAATTAGTCTTGAGACTGATCACTCGGCCTCCGAAGTTCTCTTTCAGCCAATCTCAGGACAGGTTTGAGGTGTGAGAACTTGCTCCGTCTAGCTGGAACCAGAACTTGCTCATGAGCGACGGGTAGAGGGTCTGGAGCTCACTCTTGAAGCTTTTGAGGACCTCTACATACCGCTCCTTAGTGACTGTCACTGCTGCGCCAGATTCTTCGATGAAGATTGGTTCGATGATGCCTCTGACTGAGATTGCAGCCCACACCGTGCAATTAAGAGAGTGCAGAGGCTTGGTGGCTACTTCATTGGGTCTGGAGGACCCCCAGAAGACATTTGTCTTGGAGTTCGCCTTTCCGTCAAGATGGAAGTGGGCTTCATCTGAGGTCCAAAGGAGGTTAAGGAAACTCGGTGTCTCCTCGATCTTATCGAGCATATTGACTGCCATAGCGCTCCTCTGCTTCTTGTCTGAGGCTGTAAGAGTCTGTAGCGTCTGTATTCTGTATGGGTAAGCCCTGATATTGTTCACCAGCACTCTCCTGCAATTCTCACGAGAGATACCGAGGGACTGACTTCGCTTACGCACAGAACGTTTCGGACTCTCCTGGAGAGACTCTCTCACACTTTCGACCAGCTCGGCTGTCCGCTTCTTGGGACGTGCCGAGTGGCTTGGACGGTTCTCACTGGCAGCGTTGAAGTTCTCCACGGTCCCATACTTCTCGAAGTGGTCCACCCAGTTCTGAATTCTGCTTTTGGATGGAGCCTTTTCACATCCGAACGGATGCATGAAACTGTCCTGGGTTTTCTTAAACGAGCCTGTCTTGTAGTAAAATTTAACACAGTGTATTCTTTGTCCCAGCTCCCACTGAGGTCTTGGTGTACTCACGGTCGTTGATTCTGCCATGTCCTGTAAAATAAGGGCAATCGGTGAATAAATAAAGGAGATATCACATAAAGTGTAAACGGGGCCCGTTTTTTTTAGTCACCCTGTATATATATACTGTTTTCACTATTCATAAAATAAAATGGCATTATATATACATTTAAAAAATATATATACTGTTTTCACTATTCATAAAATAAAATGGCATTATATATACATTTAAAATATATATATACTGCTTTCACTATTCATAAAATAAAATTGCATTGTATATACATTTAAATATATATATATATATATATATATATATATATACTGATTTTACTATTCATGAAATAAAATGGCATGATATATACATTTAAATATATAAATATATACTGTTTTCACTATTCATAAAATAAAATGGTATTATATGTACATTTAGAAAATACAAATACTTTTGGATTATTTTCACAACGTTTCTGCCGATGTAACCTCCGACTCGAGGTGCGTCTTGTCGAATGCGGGAATATTTATATCGAACCCAGGAAGTTGTACAGAATTTAAAGACTTCCGTGTTCGACAAGACACACCTAAAGAAGGTCGGAGGTTACATCGACCGAAACGTTGTGAGAATAACATCCAAGATGAGAACAGTAGTCCGAATAATCCAAATAATACAAATTATCAAACATTATCTAAAAAATTCTGAAACAAAATTACTGTTTTCATTTATTATTCTAATCGGCTTTTCATTAAACCGTACATTTTGCACCACTCTTCATCCATTCATTTGGGATGAATCAGATGGTTCTATTGTTGGCATTGGTTTCCCTGATATCTTTCTAGTTAGAATTC
The DNA here is from genome assembly GCA_963556195.1 of Sepiola atlantica. Taxonomy (NCBI): domain Eukaryota; kingdom Metazoa; phylum Mollusca; class Cephalopoda; order Sepiida; family Sepiolidae; genus Sepiola; species Sepiola atlantica. The sequence continues at coordinate 1,090,127 of OY744539.1, read as the reverse complement.
GTTCTAGAAATACATCGGGTACTTACAGGAGGTACTACATGAACGTTGCAAAAAGTGAAAGTATTTCTGTGGAACGAACTTGATTCGAACCTGGTACACCCAGGTTGTCAGTCTGTGTCGTTAACCACTAAGCCACCGTTACAAGCCAGCAGCAAGAGTTTCATTCGTGAAGTATTTAGCTCGTCTTATATAGCCAAAATCAGCAAAAAAACTTTTTTTGCAACTTAACTTAGTAGCACTTGTGTAAGAATAAAACGATGACTTTTTCCATTAAAATTCCTTTTTATGACAAGCAAAATAAGTTAAAACTCAAGAGTCTTTTGACTCACCGAAACCAACGAAGCGAACATTCTTCCTTTTAAAATCCATACAACGATTTCAATTCGTTTAAGGGATTTTGTTTTAAGTCGTTTTTATTTCATGAACGACATCTTGCAAACGTCTTTGGCGTCGAGCTAATTCGCGTGCATCAAAGCCGTTTTTTATTTGGTTCATTGATAAATTGATTGTATTATATCGTATTATATTGGATTTTATTTTGTAATTTATTTTCTACCTGAGAATTCAAAGAGTAAAAGCTTGCTAGCAAATTTAAGATGAAAACTAATTAATTCGTTTAAGGAAATTTACTGAAACACAGGTGAGTCACAGTTTGGCTAAGAAGAAAACAAATGAATGACTACTACACGTTAGATCGTTCATATTTTGAAGAACTTCCTGTACCAGGAAGAACTAAACCACGTTTAACGGAATCTTTAACAAACGTATTTTTCTCATCTATACATCATTGTATGCACTGGGTATGACAGAGTACTACATCCTGTGATGAGGAGCCCATATTATGGCCCCTAAAACGCCTTTAAAATACTTTAAAACAACTGAAATGTGTGCAGTATTTATTAATTCATGTCTAATATCTATTGTTACAATTTCACAAAAATTGGATATATCTGAATTTTAACAAAAATTTTCCGCACACTTTTTACTCTCTTTTTATAAACAAGATGAAACTAAATATAGCCAACATGTGAACCCCTTACGCCTATAAACTATAAACCTGCTTAACTTTATAAAGATAGAGATATATGTTAAATCGACACAAACAAGAATATGAAACAGTTTTTAAAAAGCAGGTACGATGATTCACTAATAATAATAATAATAATAATAATAATAATAATAATAATAATAATAATAATTAATAGTTTAAAAGGGCACTATCCTCAGCTGATACTACACAAAATAGTCGTGAAAGGTCAGGGAGGATGGAAAGACTGAGGAGGAAAAGAACTAACCAGACCTTCAATGGAAGAGTGCGAAGAGTACTGGGACCTTGCGGGGGGGGGGAGGCTTATTGCCATCCAAATCCCATGGTAAAGCAATGGTCCTTGCCAGCGAGAAATCAATGGGAAGCGGCTGTTGCGATAACGTGAAGTCATTTGAGTCACTTGAGGAGTACTGGAAATCTGAGGAAACTCTTTGTCACTCAGACTCCAGGGAACACCACGGTTATTATCTCTGATGATGACCTGTGTGAAAACCTCTAATAATAATAATAATGATGATGATGATGATGATGATGATGATGATGATGATGATGATGATGATGATGATGATGATGATGATGATGGTGGTGGTGGTGGTGGTGGTGGTGGTGGTGGTGGTGGTGGTGGTGATGGTGGTGATGATGATGATGATGATGATGATGATGATGATGATGATGATGATGATGATGATGATGATGATGATGATGATGATGATGATGATGATGATGATGATGATGATGATGATGATGATGATGATCAACAACAACAAAAATACAATTTTGTTCCGGTCGATTTATAATAGCGAGAGAAAAACACAAATTGGCAAAACAGATTCTTTAGGATAATAGATAAAAAATTTCCCTAGCGCAATAAGTTATCTAAAATTATCAATAGAAAAATAACATTAATCTTGTTTATCACTGTACGGATAACATGAAATCTATTATCCTACAATCAAATTTAAACAATAAGTAATAACAGTAACATTAATACAGGTATCAAGATTATTAGTGTTAATAATAATAACTTTTGTAATTGAAGAATACGATATAATTGTCAACTAATGAATAAATCATATGGGGAAGCCACTTTGATGATTGTCTCTCAGTAGAAGGTGTGATTCTTAATAGACGTCACACTCATCAGACCCTAAACCTCCATAAATTTATATGTGGGGGTATCTCAAAGATAATGTATATAAAACCAAACTCCCAGACAATTACTAAACTGAAGAGGACCATCACAGCCGAAATCAGAGCAGTACCAAGAGAATTGTGAATTTTATCAAGAATTTCGTTGGTGGAATTTTTTCGATCCCCCTATAATACGGAAACCGAAAAATCCATCATTATAAGATTTGACACCCGAACAACTCCGGACTGTTATATTGTTTGTTTGTTTATAGAAATCGCTCAGGACAATGCATGAAGTCACTTGATGTAAGGAGTTTAAAAGAACGGAAAATGATTATCGCAAAATACAGGAGATGCCTATTGACCTTAGTCTTGAAGGCTATATCCAGGAAGAAAAACAGTCAGCAGGAAGAGAGTTCAACAAGCCTGGAAAGAAGCTATTTGAATAGGAAGCTGTATTACAATGACGTATCAAACCAGCGAATTGCTGGAAATCGCTAGACCAACGAATCAAACGAGCTATAACAAAAGAAGCAGGGAATAGATCAGGCAATTATGGCGAACACATGCAATTATAGTATAGAAAAGACTGAGACTAGCAACATCACGTCTGTGATAGAGAGAGGGTGCGGAGAAGAATCAAATTACAGATACGTTTCTGAACCTTATCAAGAACCTTCAAATGGGGCAGAGATTCACAAGCTGAAATATGACAACAGTACTCCATACAAGGTCTGATAGTAGTTTAATGATCAACTGTTTTCATTTTTTGTTTATTTTTATTTATAACGAGACAAAGTGTCTTTAAATAAGTTCCTGTTTACTCGTTTGGGGTTTTCTTCATCAAGATTTATACGTTGCAGGATCACGCCCTAATTGACATGGTATTGTCTTAAATAATTGTAAAGGGAATTCTCTGGAATATGCAAACGATCTTTTGTTGTCGCTTGTATCTTTCTCAGGATAACCCTTTTTTAACTTAAAAACTGGACGTTATATTTTCTCTTATCGAACATATAGATTACAAGTGCACAGCGCCTCGCCGAGAGATCATCTCAAGCGAGGTTAGTGGAAGCTCCGCCTACTTCTTCAATGGTTAGATTCTCAAATCTCGAGGATCCTCGTCGCCTTCGAGAATGTGTCGAGAGTTTAAAGTGGTTCGTTAAACAAGAAAGTGACTTGTCGTAGAGTAGATTTCAAATGAGCTTCGTTTAAAACAATCACATAAAGCTTACGTGAGCATTCCAATATTGTGATCCAGTTCACAGGTTTGTGACTTTCTTTCGAGTATCTCTTATTTACAACGGCAGGAATTTCAATAAAAGTGAAGATATCAATGCGAATAAGAGCAATATTCATAGATTAGCACATTCAGAAGATACCCTAGGAAAGTTAGGGGACGCATCGACAGAAATGTGGTGTTGAGAATAATATATCTTTATTATTCTTATCTTCTCACTTGATCAATCGTAACCCGTTGGATCAGTATTTGCTATATATATATATATATATATATATATATATATATATATATATATATATATATCTGTCCAAACTATCTCTATCTCTTTTCCCCTATCTCTCTCACTCCCCCCTCCGTCTTTTCTCTATCTTCTTTGCAGACTCCTCTACATCTCTTCCGAATAATTATTATACAGGGTGGGCAAAAATAAGGGTCCTATTTTTAAAAATTCATAACTTTTTTATTTATTGATTTTTTTTTTTTTTTTAGAATAAGTAAAGGACCCCTTCCGAAGCAAGCATGAGCCGTATTAGCCCTAAGGAACGTACCCTCATTTAGAAAACATTATTTTTGCTTAAAAAACTCAAAACAGTGTAAAAAAACAATACTTTAGTTTTTGTAAGTTTTAAGAAGTGTTTTTCGGCTAAAATTTGTTTTGTTTATTTCAAAAAATCTCGGAAGGGTCAGTCTACACACACATAACGTTTGGTGAGTTTAACTTTTATTTTGTGGAAGTTATTCAAATTCAAGTTATTCAAATTTAAAGATAGGACCCTTATTTTGGCCCACCCTGTATATATATATATATATATATATATATATATATATATATATATATATATATATATATATATATATATATATATATATATATATTACTAGGCCCAGCCTAAATATACATACATAATTCTATCGTCTAGACATCATTTATGTTGATATGTATGTAAATACACGGTGATGTTGTTGTTAATTTAAACCATGTCTAGACGATATATATATATATATATATATATATATATATATATATATATATATATATATATATATATATATATAAACTATTTAATAATAATGTATTTTTCAAATTGTTATCCACATACGTATACGGTTCATTTTTGTTTTATTTTACTTCAGTAAGTAAGTTCTCAAAAATCAAGGAGGCCCTTTCTCGGACTAACACTTGATTTCTATATGAAATACATAGATACCAGAGTGTTCATTCAAGATTCTCCTCTATGCAGCAAACGTTGAGTTAGTAAAGCAGTTAATAACACTAATTTTCCTCTCCTCAATTGGCCACTTGATCATATTATAGCGTATCTTACTTTTGGTCTTTTCTGAATGTTGCTTAATTCCAGGACAAGAATTCATATGGTTTGGTGGAGTATCCAACTAAGTTATCTTACTTGAGGTAACATTACTAGGAGAAGAGGCACCATTCCTCGTATGAGCTAGTCTATAGTCGTGTCGATATCTTATTTAGGATTCGAAGACTATGTTACTTTGTAATATAGACCTAAAACACTCGAGTACGGTGTCTAGTAGGTAATTCAAACTCTATGGTAATTAAAATATGAATTATACCTTATTGGCATCTAAGGCCATTCGAAAGATCCCTTAGCAAAGTTGGGAGACACATCGACCGAAATGTGTTTTTTTAGAATAATATATATTTATTATTATAATTAATAATTAAAATGGTCGAAATTTGCACTAAAAAAGTCTTAATTCATACAAAGTTTTCAATGAATATATTTTTTTTACAAAATAATGTTTTATACTATACATTATAATATAATGTTTTATACTATACATTATAAAATAATGTTTTATACTATACATTACAAAATAATGTTTTATACATTATAGTTAGTATTGACAACAATAATAATATAACTGATGCTTAATAATGTTGTATATTATTGTATTGAATGCCTAGAAAATGGTCTATAAATAAGAATTAAATTGTTTATGGTTTTAACCGAATCTAAGTTTATTTTGCAGCCAGATCTGGGGTTTATTTTAGAAAATTGAGAGTAGCAACCTTGGTTCTGTGTTGACCGTTTTAAATAGTCTGACTTGCTTGTGCCTCGTAGGCTGTTCTAAGTAGAATCTAAATTCTTTAATTTTGACGCAGCGTCTACAGCGGTTCTGAACTCTTTCTTTTATGCCACCTTCTTTTTGGCTCATAGGCGTTCTTGCCCTACCCCCGCCGCTGACTTAGTTTGGACTGCTAATCTGTGCAGTTCAGAGTACCATACAACAATTGGGTAAATAAGCTGGTGCTTACGAACAAATTCCTTTCTTTCACGTTATTTTTCATGGGAAAATATGATTTGGTTCCACTATATATAATGTTTTTAAATTGTCTTTTTTTTAAATAACAATAAGATTTATTAAACAGAAATTGAAATATATTAAAATTTATAAAAAAAACTAACATAAAAGGGGAAAATATCCAACGTCAATAACATTTCAGGAATGTAACAACAAATGATAGTTAACTAATAAAATGTCTTTTTTCGGACCAAATATAAAAGGAAGTTTCGTCGGATGTCCTGCTGGCTTGGCAGGCCGAGAGCAGGCTCAAGACGTTTCCACGATTAGTGGCGATGGAGAAGTGTACGCGAAGTCAAGTTAATTGACGATGGCCATTGGTGTGGCGCGTCATTAACAGACCAACGCTGTTGATGAAAGTCGTGCGTGGCGGGGCCAATCGCTCCATTCGTCTCCACGGTAATAGAATGGAACACAAATCTGTCAAGAAGACCGGCATATTTTGATTGCGTGCGGTTCTCTGCTGACGCTGCTGCATATCCAGGGTTTGTTGCTGATTCTGTTACTGACGAAGGCGCAAACACCGTCAGTCTATCGGGCCGATGCAACCACCTCTGTCGAGACCAAATGGTTCTAGGAGAAACGGGGAACCAGATATATTAAGGATGATATCATTGAGAGCGCTGTGTCTAGAGAATAAGCCGGCGCTCCTTCTTTAAGAAAGGGCGTGGAGTCCATATACCTTGTCTTTTAGTGACGTCATTAATGTGATATATTTTATGGTTCGGTACTTTTGAGATGATTATTAATAATGTGTGTTATTTGGATTATTTAGACTATTGTTCTCATCTTGGGTGTTATTCTCACAAGGTTACTTACTTACTCACACATGTGAGTGAAACTATATATATATATATATATATATATATATATATATATATATATATATGTACGTGCACATTTACGAGCCACAAGTAGCTTAATATGTGAGAGTGATTTATTGAAAATACTTAATTTATATAGATACTGTGCTAGATGTGTGTAGAGAAAATGTGGTATAGGGTGGTTAGCCTGGATCTGATCTTAATTTTTGTTCATCGATGAGTTTGCTGATTACAGGAGATAAATTATAGAAATCATCACGTGGTTTGATAGTGTTGGCGTTTGTAATGAGTGCTGCTTCAAGTAGTCTGCGTCGAGATTTATTTGATATGAATTTAATGATTTTAGCCTGTTCAAAGTTAAATTAGTGGTCGTGTTGTGCAAATTGGAGAGCCAAGCGCGTTAAAGGGGTTGTTATTTTCACTCACATGTGTGAGCAATTATGTATAGATTAATACGCTATCAATATTTTTTAGTAATATAATCAAATTTATCCTTTCTTTGGGCTTCTCTGAACATCTCACGATTCTCTCTCTCTCTCACTATATTGTCAAATTAGCAGGTTGTTGTTTTTTTACACAGGGTGTATGAGTATACACCTATGTGCATGTTGTATATACACACATATATATATATACATACTGCATATGCATATACTTATATGCTCATAAATAATTTAATAATTATTGATTATTTAATAATACACCAATAATTAAATAAATAGGAATAAATAAATACATTCACACATAAATAAATAAACTAGTAGATATTATTTCCATCTTTCTCTTTTTTGACACACTTTTCGTTTTTCATCATATTTTGTGTTTTTAAAACTTTTCACATATAAATTATTTTCCTTCTTTCCTTTTTTAAAATTCAAAACGTAGCATTGATTTTCACTTGTGTATACTTGATTGTTACGCCCTAGCTCAGACTTTCGCCCCCTTCCACCATAGGCCCTTAAGTTCGTTTGACACTATGACACAGACAAAACCTTTCTTTCACAGCTTAAGTAATACATTTATTTTCAACCAGCACATCCTTGCCCCCCTAAAATCTCTATAGACTGCTGCTGCTTCTAACGCGCAGCGTTGTTGCCTTCTCACTTTTTTATTTGCTTTTACTCACGAACCAACTGAAGCTCACCGCTTTCAAGCAAATCAAATTGACGCTTGTATGATCTTTTTTCATCATTTTTCTTCATCCTGAGGAAGTCTACAACAAAGACGAAACGTTGATGAATGCATAAATAATATAGTTTTTGGCTTTCTTTCTTATTTTAAATATATATATATATATATATATATATATATATATATATATATTCCGATTTATATACCTACGAGGCCTGTTTAAAAAGTATCCGACCTTAGGCACGAACAAAATTCAAATACCTGACGGGGTTGGGACCCTAATCCCCTCCAAAGTAGGCCCCTTGTGCCTGTACACATTTTGCCCACCGATCAATCCACTGCCGGAAACACCTCTGAACGTCTTCTTTTGAAATGGGTTTCATCTCCGCCACCGCGTTACATTCAGCAGGTGTTTGGAGAAGATGCGATGTGTAACACAAATTAAGGAGTGGTTCAACCGATTCAAAAATGTCCGCACATCAGCGGAGAGTGAGCAGTGTTCTAGCAGGCTCCACACTGCTTGGAGTGCAGCTGTTGTTAGGATGGTATGAAAAAAAGAAATGATGCAGAACATGACGGCGGAGGTGAACACCATTCCAAAAGCCGGAATACGTTTTGGCATGCCTCGTATGTCTGTCAACATAGCTGTTTGTTTCTCGATTTACCTACATCGGTCTCTTTTTCCTTCCTCTGTGTGTGTGTGTGTCTCTCTCTTTCTCTATCTATCTATCTATCTATCTATCTATCTATCTCTATATATATATATTTATGTATCTATGTATCTAGCTATCTCTCATATACATTATATATATAAAAATATATATATATATAATTTATGCGTGTTTCTATCTCTGTCTATGTATTTCAACATTACTTCCCTCTGTTCTTGAACTCCAAACACTTCTGTTTCAATAACAAATAAGACAGAGAGACTCTAAAATGTCTATAAACATGAGTATCTCCGTCCCATTATATATATATATATATATATATATATATATATATATATATATATATATATATATATATATATATATATATAAGTCTATAGATTCGGCTCAATCCAACAGATCATAAATGAAGGCTAGAGAGCAAATCGGCAAGAAACGCAATGTTTACATTAATTACTAATCAGCTGTAAAAATAGATTGTGTCCGAAATGAGTCTATTCAACAAATGAGTCATGAAGAAGCGAAATAAAACCAAGCTGTACTAATACGAGAGAAGATTGTGTCTGTTTTTCTCTCTGCAGATGCCTGAACAGCCGAGTGGATACTATCGACTCTTACACAATCAAATATGCCGGTTTCAAACTTAATCGGATCCATTGTTTCCATTTGCGAACTAATATTACAATAGCTATAATCCCGCAATTCCCACTCCAGCTATGGGTAAAATAGCAATTGGTGTTCAATGAACGGTATAGACTAAATCGGTTACAATAGGTATTATATTTCGATACGGCATAATCCGGTCCTCATTAGATCACCGAAGTTAAGCGACGTTTAGCATCGTTAGTATCAAATTGGTTACCATTTGGGAATACAAAGCGCTGTATGTGTGAGGACGACGACACCTCCTTTGCAAAAACTAATGGCGTCAAAAAGGAATCTGGTCAATGGTTCGTAGTAGGAGGCAAATTAGTGATTCTGATCATGACTTCTGGGCTGCGTGAAATGGTGTCTCGAAAATAAAACACGTGGTGAAAGAGTGTCGGGGAATTCACCAGTAGTCATCCCTAAGAGAACCATGAAATGATACGGTTATCTCAGACGCGAGTTGAACTGAGTGACTCATATTCTCAGTTGCTGCCATTGTAGTACCAGCGAAGTTAAGCGACGTTTAGCCTCGTCATTACACGCTGGGTGACTATTTGAGAGTACAAGGCGCTGTATGTTGGAGGGTGACGACATTTCCCCTGCAAAAACTAATGGCGTCAAAATGGTAGCTGTAGTTGGTCAACGGTGGTCGTAGTGTAGCAGGAGGCAAGTCAGTAATCCTGATCATGACTTCCGTATTACGGGAGATGGTATCTCGAAATAAAGACACGTGGCCAAAGAGTGTTGGAAGCCTCATCACTTTACTTCTTTTTGAAAACCATGAAATGGTATGCAAAAGGGTTGATTTCTCGTAAAAAAAAAGTCCAACCAAACAAAACCCCACAGTCTGGATAAGTTGTTGACGCATTTGTCCTAAAATATTTGTTTGCTGTCAAATTGCTTTTAAATTCTAACGATTTTCCTTCGATTAATGTTATTTGAAAACAAGATGTTGGAAAATACTTTTATAGGGGAGAATTAGAAGACTCTGTAATAATTTATAAGAAAAGTATTGTTAAAAGAGAAAGGAAAGGAAGGTTTTTCGATAAATATTTTTGTTTTATATTGCATAAACAATTGAGTGTCTGCGACCAGAAATAAAAACCGCGATCTGTCTTTTAGATGAAAGGAATAAAATAAAGTTGGTATGTGTCGGTTGGCGATAGTTTATTCTTGATTTGGGAACTGTATATCTTGGAGTGTCTAGTCGATAGATGGCAGCGGAGAATGTGTACGTTTTACTTCGTTTTACTGTTTGAAAGTTCTCTCTCTCTCTCTCTCTCTCTCTCTCTCTCTCTCTCTGCTTTGCAAACCCTAAAGGTCTCACGATGAAGTTCTAAAACGGTCTGGTAAGAAATTGCTACGCTGTATAGTTTGATTGTTCATCGTGTGACAAAGCAACCTCATTCGGATTGCTTTCCGCCAGAGGCAATAAATATTAATGTTATAACTTTTACTAAATTAACCCGCTTTTTTAGTTACTAGTGGGAGATCCGTCTTAATGCGAGGATGTAAAAAATACAGTATTAACTGTATTTTTCTTCGGTAGAAAAAACATCATTTTTATTACGCGATATCACGGGGCTGCATGGTCACTTTGAAGTCGAATGTTAACAAATTCTTGTTGAGCCGTTCTCTTAAATAATAAAATTCTGCCCATTTTCAACCACCGTTACCAATTCTTACGGTGCTGTCTCACAGTCCACCTATCATTAACTCTTATCTTCGAGTGGCATTTGGCCCTTGGTAAACGGTGATCCGTTAAGACATAAAAATATGCATTTTAGAAATGTTTACACAGCTCCATTATAAACAGGTTCCTCTCGGATATTACTTCGTGAAATCTATTTGTGGCTGTGAAGAGAAAAATAAACATGTATTGAACTGTACAGGGATTGAACTCACAGCTTTCGGAATGTGAGACTTGTGTCCAATACATTCAATCAATACTATATAATACCCTAACCTCATCCTCATGCCATTTCTAGTCCTATTCGCCCTTCATTACGTAAGGCGGGCAAAAAGACGCGCGCACACACAATGCACAAACACATGCACATGCATAGACAAAAGGAAATAGACGCCCGACAAAAATAAGTCGTACATGTTTAAAGTCTGACTCATTGATGGTCATTTTCTTTTGTGCCTATCCTGGGTCCGCACTGAATTTCCCTCTCCACCATACACGGTCAGGATAAAGCCCGGCCGTCTTGGTATCTTATTGTAAGGTATCCAACCACTTTTGTTCTTGTCATTCTCTCGACTTTTTCTCAGCTGTCTACTTATAAAAATTAAATATTTTAGGCGACGACATTGGAGAGGAATGTAGAAATAAAAAATACCACGTGTCTTTTATAGTCACGTGGTATCCTAGCACTGCTCTCCTCATTGTTAAAACGCGCTAGAGGGGAGAGAAAATATGGTTCAGTTCTACTCGGCGAACAAGCTGCAACAGAGTATTTATTTCTTGCAACCTTCGACTTTCATGTTTACGATGACGTCGTGTGTGTGCATCATATGTCTGTACAAGCTCATACGATTTGTGCTTATTTTGTTTGAGTTCGGCTGATACTTCGGACAGGGTGGAGTCTAATCAGACTGGAACTCCAGCGCAACATCTTTATTTCCATGACAGATTGTCTCATTTCTGCTTCATCCGTCGACGGCCAGCACTCGGGTCGTACAAAGCAGGAATACAAGCTTTAAACATCGATATTTTGTATTAACTGATATTTTTCGATGTTTCAGACATCAATAGATTTATTATATATCAAAATTTAACTATGACACTGGCCATGTCAACAACATTCTAAGAGTTTCAGAGTAGCCATATTATAGGTTAACATGACGGTGTATTTAATCAGCGTAAAATCACCTCAAACCTCGAGTTCTACTTTTCACTATGAATCGAGTGATCAAAAAGAGAACATAATCAATATCATCTTGCCTAGGTCGATCAGGACCCTATGATAACAATTTCCGAAAGATAATGAAAGCGTCTATTTACTTGTGATATGTCTGTGTGTATGCACACGCGTCTCGTCATTATTATTTTGTGTTTTATAAAATTCTACTATAATTCTCTGATGAATGTTCAAAATTTATGCTTACCTGCATTGGCTTTCGGGCTAGGAGTTGGCCTTCGGGTTAATAACAGTGTCGAAGATGGTCCTGCTGTGTCTAAGAGGGAATAGCTTCCAGATATTATCTCCTCCTTGAGGCTATTTTTTCGGTCGCTATTTACAATCTTCCAAAATCTCCGCCTCGAAGGCGCTCGATTTCCCACATTAAAAAAGCCGACCTTCTGTCAAATTTTGTCTTTTGTGGGAAAGAAGAGTAAATATTTTTCCAGGGAAATATTGATTAGATTACGATTTTCCTGGGAAACCATCTACTAGAATGAACGCCCTGTTTTCTGCAATTTTGAAATTCAAACATGTGTCGGATGTGATAAGCCAGAAACTGGATCGAGTGGTAAAAATAGCCTTGAATCGTCGCCATAAAAGGGCTTATCTCTGCCTGGAGTGCAGAACCTGGATGTGAGAAAGAACAAGTGTACACCAGAAGACGAGTATTCATGCGTATCAATGATGCGTGGCATACGTGCTTTGCCATCCATAGAAGACAAGCCTAATAGAAGTTCTTAGGTGCGTTTTAGCACCCGAAAGGCTAAGATCACTATTTAAAACAGTGTTATTGGAGAATAGTATACCACGTAATGAAGTTCCAGTAACGAGGACAGTATTCATGAGATCAGTATCAAAAATGATGTTGTTGGAGAAAACTATATCACGTAACGAAGTTCCAGTGGCGCGTACATTATTGCTGAGATCGCTATTTAAAACTATATCACGTAACGAAGTTCCAGTGGCGCGTACATTATCGCTATTTAAAATTATATCACGTAACGACGTTTCAGTAGCGCGCAAATTGTTCCCGAGATCAGTATTGAAAACTATGCTGTCGGAAAAAAGTATACAACGTAACAAAGTTCCAGTGGCGATCACGCGGTTTCCATCAACAGAGACCCACTTTTCATCTTTTTTTCTTTTATTTAATCCTTTTAGAACATTACTCCTCTGATAAATTTAGTTGAAAGTAAATCTTCCTAGTAGATAAATTTATTCAAATTAAGCCATTTTTAATAATGCTAATTTTAATGCTATCATTATCAGTACGAATTTACTTTTTAAAAATATCTTTTGTCTGGGTAATTTTGGGATGTGAGTTTTATGCAAAACCGAAAGTGCGAACTTAGTGCGAAAGTGGTTTAGAATCGCATAATTATAGATTGTGTTGTTTTGTTTTGTCTTTGAGAATCTCGACCTTACCATCGTTGACAAAGTTTTTCGATTTCTCCCTTTTCTCTCTATCTCTTTCTCTCTTTCTCTGTCTCTCTCTCTTTCTCTTTTTGGTTCTAGCTCATCTAGTTTCTACTTGTCTCTAGTTTTCTACTTTCTTCTTTCATCAAACTTACTCATCCTCTGCCTCTCTATTCCCCCTACCCCTACTATTTCTATCTCTTAGGATTTCTCTCTCTCTTCTGTGATTTTCTTTCTTTCTCTTTCATTCATACTCTCATCAATTCTCTCTCTTGCCCCTATCTCCCTTCCTCTCTATTCTTTTTCTCTTTTTTTATTCTCTATCCTATTGAAGTAATCAAGTATCCCTCTTTCTCTTTGATGCTCTCTTTCTTTTTTATTCTCTCCTTCATTTCTTTCTTTCTCTCCGATTCTATTCTCTCTCTTTCATTCTCTTTCTATCATGGATCTGTCCATCATCTATTCTCTTACTCTCTCTCCTCCCCTCTCTCTTTATCTCTCTATCTTTCTCCCTCTCTCTTTGATTCTAAATCACCTTATTTCATGCTATCTCTCTCTGATTCACTCTCGTTTTCAATGATTCACTCTCTTATCGATTCTCCCTTTTCTCTTTGATTATCTCTAACTTTCTCTTCCTTATTGCATCTTTCTTTTAGAATTTCCTTCTTTCTCTCTCATTCTCTTTACTTGATTATCTCTCTATCTCTTTGATTCTCTCATTCATTTATTCCATCTCTCTGACGCTATATCTCTCTTGTTTAGTGTCTCTCTTCAGCGTTCTTTTCTCTCTCTCTCTCTCTCTCTCTCTCTCTCTCTCTCTCTCTCTCTCTCTCTCTCTCTGTATTTCTCCTATTATTTTCCTTTTCTTTGATAATCTGTATTTTTCATTCTCTCTTTGATTTTATCTCCCTTTTATTCTTTCTTACTTTCACTTTGTTCCTCTTTCTCGCTTTTATTTTCTCTCTCCCCCTCCCTTTTTAACTCTCTTTCTTTCTCTCTTTCTTTCTCTCACTCTCTTTTATTCTTTTTCATTGCTAATCTCAATCTCTTCAAAAATGTATCCCTCGATATAAATATGTTTCATGCTTCGCTCTCTCTATCTATCTATCTTTCTTTCTATCTATCTATCTCCCTCTCTCTCTCCCTCTCTTTCTCTCTCTCTCTCTCTCTCTCGTCTTTCCGCCATGTCGCCCTCTTCTAACTGTCGTCCGACATTTTCTCAAATTTCAATTCTGATCGATTTTAATCACGAATAAATTGACTTCAAATTGGAACAAAGCTTGTAAACAACTTTCAACATGGCGGAGAAAGTGGTAATCTTTCTCGCTCGGTGTGGAGGGTGACGGTTCTAGCTCACCTCTCGCATAAAAATGTCTGACAAAATTCGGCAGGTAGGAAATATCACATCAGCGAAATACGAACAATTAAAACTACATGTAATTCTCAAGACAAAATACCGCGTCATGTTGAGATTTAAACTTTTACTTTATTAACGACTGCAAAGATAGTAATTTAAATAAATGAACGCGAGAGTTAGGCTCATTTCTCGAACTAATCGTGAAGTCAAAACACCTATTTCAAGTTAATCCAAGTTGACACAATAGCGACAGCCTATCTATTCTATATACTGATTATGTGTATGTTATCTAAGTAGTAAATTTAACACATTTGCATATTACTGCGCAAAAAGACGCTGTTTTAATTAACTATATTTTGATTATTGTTGTTTTATTCAACGATTGTTTTGATTTTAATATAATAAATATTTCTGTTTATGAATATTGTTTTATCACATGAACAAACGTTTAGCAAGTCAATAGAATTCAGGAATGACAATAATTAGGGGTTCTCCTTTTTGGTTCTGATGGTATGACAGTTGTTTATGCATCACTATTGCGTTCCTTTCCGGCCTATTCTTTGGAGGAACTGACTTATTGATTTCTTCTTTCTTTTCTTTTCTTTACGATCATATTTACGAGATAAATGTATATAAAAAATTACCAAAATGTTAATGTTCATCTATCTTCAAATGCGAAGTGTTTGTTTCGTCTTTGCAAAAATGCAATGTTTATTATGTAAAAGTTTTTTTTCAAATATTTTAAGTAGAGGATTTTGCGAACCGATAGTCAGCGAATAGTCAGCTAGCAAAGTGACAAATAAATAGTTGCACTAAGTACAACCATGTAGGGTCGTGACCCCCACATCGAAATCACCTTTGACTGCACATTAATTTTTTCTTCCTTAATTCTCTTCGTCTTATATTATTGTGCCTCAGACCGACATCTTTTAAATAGCTTCAAAATCACACTTCTACTTTATAACTGGAGTATAATTTTTAAACTATGAAAATCTGACTAATATGTGATACTATATCTCTACTTATATAAGCTGAGGTATTTGCATATGTTTTTATAATTGTATTACAGAATGCTCTCCTAAACTAATTAACCGATCGTTACGGATTTTCAAATGGGAGGTTGTGCCCATATTATGTCCGTAAAATATCTTTAAAATACTCAAAAGAAGCTGAAATTATAGGAATAATTATTATTTGATGTCTAATACATGTTGCTAAACTTTCATAATCGCCTGAGGTATCTGAATTATCTGAATTATTACGAAGAGTTTCTACCCTTTTTTACCCCCTCTGCATAAAACTTAATTAAACTAAATATAGCTCACATTACCTACCCTTACACCTAGCAGCCGTGTTCCCAAATTAATGATGATCGGTTAATTAATTTAGGAGTGAAATATATAAATATATACACAAACTTAACTTATAAACACACACACACACACACATATATATATATATATATATAGTCATACACATACAGACTGTTTCGCTGTATCACAGCTCTTCAGTGGGATTGAAACTCAACCGTTGAGCTGACAGTCGCCGCCTCTACCTCTGCGCTATCATAGGACACTGACTGAATATAAGTGATTTCTCAATGTAAACATTAACTTTATCCAATGAGCTATGCTTTAAAGATAATGGCAGTGTGCGATATCCTTCCAAATAAGCTCTACATGGAGCTTTATATAGCCATCCACATACAGACTGTTTCGTTGTACCACAGCTCTACAGTGCGGCTAGGTAATCTAGTGCCTCAAGCCGGGATTGAAACTCAACTGTAGTCGGCGCCTCTACCCCTGCGCTATCATACGACACTGATTGAATGTAAATGATATCTCAATGTAAACATTGTCAAGTGCCGGAGCTCGAATTAGTTTTATCCAATGAGCTATGCCTTAAAGCTTATGGCAGTTGGCGATATCCTTAGAAAAGGGAGCTTTATATAGTCATCCACATACAGACTGTTTCGCTGTATCACAGCTCTTCATTGCGGCTAGACCAGACTAGGGTATATTGTAGTGATCAAGATTGTATTCATTCTACTGGTCATTTATTCCAAACAAAAACTTTGTTACATTTTTTTTATAAAAAACATGATGGCTACTCTTTCTGGGCAGAGATTTCTATGTCTCTCCTCTGGTAAAACTGTAGTCAATGGGGGGTGTTTGTTTTTTGTGATTTTTGTTTTACTGTTTCGCTATGAATTTGTTTTATTAAGAAGAACTTTTTAGTTTCTAAGGAGTTCATGAAAAATCCGGGATTGACATATTAATGTTGGATGTTCTTCTGTCAACGAAACGGTCCGTGAAAACGTACTGAAATTTTGTTGTGAAAAAATAAGCAGTATAATGAATAAAATCTTGCTCACTGGAATGTAGCCTAATAGTGTTTATTATAATATATACTCTGTTGTTATATATTTACAATCATCAAACTTTTTATCTAAAAAATGTTTGTTCGATTAAAAAAATAGAAAGTATATGCAAAAATATATATTTTCCTACATCTATCGATCTATCTATCTATCTAACTATATATCTATCTTTCTCTCTCTCTCTCTCTATATATATATATATATATCTATATATATATATATATATATATATATATATATAAATATATATCCAATTATTTGCCTTACGGGTTTTATTTATTCCAACTAAGAAGAAAATGGTGTGTTTTTGTTTTTGTTTTTTGTGATTTAGCGTTTTTCTTTTCTTTTCACACGGCCGCTGGGATAATCACTTTGGAAGTCCTGTGTGTAAAGTGGTATTTCTTTTTTGGCAGAATAATGTTACCCCTTGGGGATAACGTTTTCATTTTATTCTAGCCAAACATAGTATAGCTTTAGTGAAAATCCGGGTTTAGGGGGCCAGGCGGACAGGGGTGCCATGTTGTATGGCCAACCT
>OY744539.1:1062500-1067500 GCA_963556195.1 Sepiola atlantica | reverse complement strand
TGCGTAGTAAGTAGTAAACAGTGAGAGAAAGAGACTGAGGGAGTGAGAGAGTAAGAGAGAGACAGAATAAAGGAATTACTTGGAGAGATTTACTTGTCATTCTGCGCTCGCTGCGCCCCCTCCCCCCCGGCCTGCCTTGCTGGCAGCAGCGGTCGTTTCTTACATCTGTATCGGCCGAGCGTCTGGGACGAAAGAGATCGAGTCGGCTCCAAACGAAAGTGACGTAACTTCCGACTGCTGTTTTTTCTTTACCCCCACCCCCACCACCACCACCACCACCACCATTTGGGGCGCTTTGTCAATCTGGCACCTTCTAATATTGAACATCAGTTCGATAAACGATTCAACTATATAAATAAATAAGATTACGGTTAATTAGAACAATTAAAATGGATTTTTCAAACATAGCTCAATCTCAGAACTAAGGAATATTTTAGCATGCACTTTGTGTCATTACACTATATAGGAAAACCGTTTTGAAATAAAATCTTTCATTTACTCAGGTTTAGTATAATAAAAGCTTATATTGGCATTCGATTGAATATATTTTTCGATTGATCAATGCCATTAAGCCATTAAGTCTTGATTAAAATTATTAAGATCTTCCTTTTACAGTCGTGGCCTTTGCCAATATACAGGGGTTGGACAAAATAATGGAAACATTTGAAAGCAATAATTTTCTGATGACAGCCCTCCCATGAAATTCGGCCTTGTGAAGCTATCGGCGAACAAGTTTTGTTGAAACAGGATTATGCAGATGATTGTTAAGCACTTCTGTAATTTTAGGTACCGTGGTTTTTTACTCTTTCTTCACAATCCTTACGATCTCTTTCAGACAGCTTCGGCTTTCTTCCATAATTTTGTTTAGAGGAAGTGTTTTCATTTCTTTTTCATAGGCTGTCATCACATTCGAGACAGTTCCTCTCAGCTACGATCGTTACAGTAGCAACTGCCATACGGGTACCAACAATCTGCCAACTTTGGAAATCTGATAGATCTGTCATTTAAATTTTTCTTTCTGTACTATCTGAAATAAAAAATAAATTTAACCAATTAATTCAGGACAACAATAACCATGAATAAAAAAAAAAAAACAGCGTTTTGGTCATTTTTTTTTTTTCAATTTTATAGGTATTTTAAAATTGATGCTGATTCACAAGGTGTTTCAATTATTTTGTCCAATCCCTGTATATATTCGTTTCAATGCCCACAATATCTGCCTCTTTCGATGAGTTACTAGTTTTCTATCGATCTTTACAACCAGAATCACTGAAATATCATCAACAGACAAATCCGTCATGTCGCGGTCTTACTATTAATGTTGGGGAACATTCTCTATTATTGACAATTCAATGGTTAGGTTTATAGGTGCTGTAGCATATCAACCATTTTCGGATTATTTACTGCCAAATTCAGTAGCTTCTCCTTAATCAGTTAGCACGCCTTTTCTGTACCGAATATGGGTTGCATGTGATTTCTCCATGGATTTCTATTATTTACGTCGGTTTTTATATGGCATTTTTGACTGAGTTATTTCTAGTCTTATTGTAGACAATTTGTCGATTGGTTTCATTTATCTGTTTTATGGTATATCGGGTCGTTTTGGTATACTAGTCAGTGTTCTCTAATAGGCCGGGTATTAATCCTCGATCGAGTCATATAAAACCTCAAAAATTGTACTCGATGACTCGTTGTTAGTAGTCAACAAAATAACGCAAAAATCAAAAGTGAGTGTAATAATGCATAGAAATCAGTGGCACCTTCTCATATATATACATATATATATATATATATATATATATATATATATCAGTGTAGTAGCCAATAAAAAATGGAGTAACAAGTTTAGTTAGTACTATGGATAGCTTTCTGTCACATACCAATTACTATATTACACACTCAGATCTTCTGGATATGGTCTAAGTTAAAGGAGAATCTAATTAGATGCGTTATTTTTAAGTTCTAATTAATACTTTAATTTAAAGGCTATCCTGTGCACTTCGACGTGAGAGCGGTGACATGGATGGGCAATGATCTGCCGTTCAATGCACTACGACTTCCATCTAATAACGAATTAAGAATTGTACAAAGCATGATCCAACCACAGACGAACTCTGATGAATAGCGGTTGTAACGATAACAACACTTTATTGAGTGAACGAGAAGAAATATATAATAAAAGTGTTTATGCTCTTGCTGTATGTGAAAGTAAGTTGGTTGGACGAAATATATCAGAAGTTGTTTTAGCCGTTCGCTTGTTTAGAATTGTGGTCCATTTTTGAACGCGATGTATCCTTAACTTGTATCGTCTTCGTTTATTGCCGTGAGTCAGATGTTTAGCATAGCAACATGATCTATCAGTTTATTTGTTTTTTGTCAATTTTCCTGGTGACAAAGAAGTTGCGAAAGAAGAAAGTTGATTTACAATGTAGGGCTTTCTGTCTGAGCGACTCGGGTCTAAGTAGTTCAACAAAGAGTATTCATACGCTGAGGTGTTTGATTTGCTGACACATAACCAAATCACTCATGTAAAATGTTTATTCCGCCGAAGGAAAATTGTTAATCACTGATACAAACCTACTCTGTCTTAACTTCATCATTTATTTCAGTCGGGGTCGTCTTATGTATTTTTATTGAATATTTGTTTCATGAGTGTTTAATGGGTTTGTATGGTTGCCCAACGTGGGTACCGTATCGATGGTCGCCATAATATTGTCGTTTTAATCACAGATGAGATTTACATTAGGGTTAATAGATGATTACGAGCGCGGTAGAACTTTTTGAACATTAATGTATCAACTCAATTCAAATACAACCACAATCCAATGCCATCTTAATTTCCTAGACAAGATTGTATCTCTTCATCTCCTGATGAGGATACAGAACGTTCCACATGACCTGTACGCTACTTTTTTCTTTTCAAATGGTTTGACTTAACTGATCCACTTATCACTGACTGCTTAATATATATATATATATATATATATATATATATATATATATATATATATATATATATATACGTGTGTGTGTACAGGGTGATTCATAAGTCACTTAGCTATTAATTTTTGAAATTCTAAAGTTAAGAAATACGGTAATACAAAACAGAAAGTTTATTCAACAAATTCATTCATGGGAGTTTAAAATTACAGCAAATTTTCAAAATTTCCACCTTCGTTCTGCATGCATAGCTCCATTCTTTTTTGCAATGAATTTACGACTCTTTGTAGCATATTTGATTGATTATGGTGTTGTGCGAAGGAGAATTTCTGTTCACATCACGTTTCCATTGCCTTTCAACAAGTGTGGGAGATTCATCAAATTTGGCCATATGAATAACAATAAAACTTCGCTCTTCAATTGTAAATGACATACTGCCTGAAAAGAACTTACATATGATGATTTACACAAATTTAAATAAATAAAAATAAATATATATAGAAACAAATATATAAACGAACAAATTTAAAATAACAAATAGCAGTAATTAGAGAGTAAGATAACAATTATCAAAAGTTCAGAATTACCCTATATATATATATATATATATATATATATATATATATATATATATATATATATATATATATATATATGTGTGTGAAAGAGAGAGATTATCCACAGACACGTGGTTCGTCTCTTTACAACTAATCAGTCTGGCTAGATTTAGCGATGTGTGTGTGATAATTTAAAAAAATTATTATTTAATATAGTTCAGATCAATTCTTTTGAGAATCAATTTCCAACGCAAAATAAAGCTCAATATGCACTATTTAAACCTTTAAAGACTTAATTAAAAACTTGCAGTAGGGCTATAAATATATTAACTATCTCTTAAGACGGGGAGAGTGTTCAGTAATTATGCTGTGTATTTTCTCGAGAAACATGTGTCTATTTTTTAATATAAAATCACATGTTATAACTCTGATATGTCATTATATATATATATATATATATATATATATATATATATATATATATATATATATATATATATATATATATATATATTGGCTATAGGAAAGCAAGCGCTTAAAACTATGTTATAATATAGAAACAGAAGACACAAAGAAATAATTGTGTAATAGAACATTTCTTACTTTAAATGTTTTAATTTAGCAATGATTTTTTCTCTTATATATTACTATTTTGTAGATAATTAATAAGGCTTGTTTTTTTAATATTTTAAATATAATTTTTGAGGCTTAGACCATATTCTCGTTATTGTGCATACATTGTGTATAATCTTTTCTCGAGTCGATAGGTTTCTTTCTTTTTTTATATTTGTAATAAATTATACATACAATTCATGAAGAGAAACTAGCATATATACACGATGTGATTTAAATATTGAAGAATGCTCGTGGCATCACTTCACACAAGCCGGAAGTCGGACATTTTTCTTGAAAATATTCAATAGTAAAAAGATGATAAAAAGATCTATTAGAAATGGAGGCGGATAAAATATGAGATAGGAATACTAATTTAAAAAAGAAGAAAACTGGTGATAGAAACTTAAGAATTAAGAAGAACGCTTCAAGAGAAAGATTCTTTTTTATAGAAGAAAAATGGCGTACGGCTATGAATCGAAAACGAGGTCAGTCTAAACTAGTTGTTAGAGCGAAAATGTGTTCAGTCACATCGCCACTTCTAGTATTAGCTATACATTATCCCCTCTTGTGTTAAGCACTGTGGTAAGTGATATCGCCAACTACTATTAGCGATATTGCGAAGCACTTTGTAAACACAAAGGGAGTACTATCCGGTATCTGACAGTATTGTTATAAGCATTAAGTTTTTAATTATAAACGGCGACTGTCTGATAGCCAAAAAGTTAATATCATTTTTATGAATAAATATTTATTATCCATTATATATATTTATTATATATAATTATGTTTTATAAATAAATATCATTATCTACAGACATATATGTTTCACGTTCATTAACAATCATTGGTGTGGATTATATAACTGTACGATTTGAACCCCGGACCCGA
>OY744539.1:1052500-1057500 GCA_963556195.1 Sepiola atlantica | reverse complement strand
TAGCCCCTCCCCCTCTCCCGAAGTAAACGACAAATAATGAAAATATTCATCATTAGACAAATACAACCACCAGATGGTAGAGGGTGCTACAATCCGTGATATAAAAACAGACGCACTAGAAAGCACACTCTTTTTCTTCCGGTTTCGCCTCTGGTGAACACACTCACCAGCATGTATGCACTACGCACACACTTTTCCTATGGTGTAAAACATTTCCTTCAACTTGCACACACACGCACACCAGCCTTATTGTACACTTTATTATGGATACAATCTCGAAGCGAGTTTGCGAGGAATAAATGTTTGTTTCCTAAGCGTCGGCTAACTTCTTCAATATTTGGTATCTATAGGGTGATTCAATAGAATGCCACCTATGCAATTGTTTATAAAATTTCCAATTCTTTTACAACATATTTGATACAAATAAAAACGAATCTATGCTTGACTTGTCCACCAAGTTTCAGTCATGAATGTCCAACAGTTCGACTTATCATACTTACTAAACCACCCATGCACTATCTTGCAAGACCTTACATTAGGTCATGTCTCTCTACCAAAATACATATTCAGTAAGTGTCTTAACTTCAAATCACTACGCTCCACGGCACATGATGAAACAATCAATAAGATATATACAAGATAAGGCAACTCCAAATATTGTTAATAAAACCTGATGCAATATGCAAATCATTTCGATACTTAACTTCAAAAAGATTTCGATTTTATATAATACGAGTTATCTCTACCCGGCGTTGCCCGGGATCAAACGATCCTTCATTCTGTAAGAACAATGTGTATTTATTTGTGTAATGAGCAAAGCGGATACTCCCAAAGTAAACTAAAAAGAATTGGCTGTGCTGCACATAAAGGTTAAACGTAGCTTAGTTTTGACAATCATACAGTATGGTTAAAAGCAGATAAATCGAAAATAGAAACAAATTACAAATAAAAACTTTCAACAAACGAATTAAAATTGTAATTTTAAACCGACCCGTATACTTTGGAAGTGTAGAAACTGACTATAAGGTTTATTATCTCTGGAATTGTTAGGATAAAATTGTCTTCACAAGACACGAACGAAAAACATGCCGTTTACTCTCGACAATAACGCTTGGAGTGCTTGAAAAGAATTAATAAAACGAATAGCTTACCCTAACCCTAACCCTAAGTCCAGGGAGTGGGAGGCACCCTCATAACTTAGGATTAGTTTTAGAGTAAGTCATTTTTTAATCATTCATTTCAGGCAAAGCCCACAAGCGTTGTCGTGGACAGGCGACGCCATTTCCTTTTGGTTCTTGTGTAGCGTTTATGAAAACAAATCTAATGTTGAATTTAAAAAAAAATTGGAAAAACGTTCCAGAACGGTAAAAGTATAAAAGTCGATGAAAAATTAAATTTGAATGAGTTTGGTAAAAGTTATTTGTTCTATTTTTTGTCGATTTCTCCGCTGGTAACCATACTGTATGATTACCATTGTTTTAAATATTAAAACAGATGCAGTGAAGCTGATTCGAACTGTCCGGGTTACAAATAATTCGTCATTTCGAGCTCCATATAAGGTGAATGATTCGCCTGGTCGTCGGGAATTTCGGTGCCAGAATTCTTTTGAGCACTCCAGGCCAGTCGAGGACACATTCTCGACAATTAGGCCGACGGAGGGTTAGCCGTTGTGGCATCAGCTGGCCGTGCTCTGTCGGGCTGAGGTATTGTTCTGATCAGTCCTACGAGGCCCATCCTCCCGAACTTTACCTTCTCTTTTTAAGAATTGGTTAGTTTATCGTAACCCGCCTGAGGCCTCCTTGCCGGGAATGCCGACGTTTGGCCTTTTGGCTAAGATCAAAGTGTAGTATCTGTTCCGATGGATACTGCACCGCATAGACTGGTATTGTCTTGGCCTTCGGGCTTGATTTACGCCGGTCTATGGGTCTGTCCTGTGCAGTTCTAGGAGGTCCACCCTCCCAGGCTTCGCCTCCCCTTTTTGGGGAGGAGTAAGTTTATTGCTTACTGTCTGAGGCGCTACTACCGGGGAATGCCGACGGGGCTGCCCAGGCAATTTTTAAACCCCACTTTCCCGACCCGACCTTGGGTCACATCTTACTTGTGGGAGTAAGATAAAAACTGACCTTGTTCCTAACTCCTGAAGAGGAGTAAATCAATACTCAGGCATTTTCGAAAAGTTAGACTACACCACTTCTTGTGCGCTAGTTTCACCCCCACTTTCCGATATCGCACCAGATCTTCCTGCTGGGGGGGGAGGGGGGGAGTAAATCGTTTGATTTCAAAACGTCTCTAGCCTCACCCCATTTGCTGCTAGAGAGCTATTCGCGATAACAGGTGTTTTGTTCGAGGCAGTATCGGTTGGTGACGTTCAACTTTCGGTCTGTTCGGCCATTATATTTCAGAACTTTTGGCTTATCGTTGGAATCGGTATACGAGCTATATCCCGTTATAACGGCCACACTACACCCGTCTATTGGTTGTATAGCAAACGGCATGAGTGAATAAAATGATGGTTTGTCTTCTCTGGCGGAGAAGGGTGACCCGTTCAAAACAGAAATGAAGACAAGGGTACGAAAATGGCGGTATAGTGCTATATTTTTGGAATTAGTATATTTAAACTGCTTGAGCATATTTAAACTGCAAAACAATTTCGGAAAACGCCGAAACAGACACGTCTATCAACTATCTATGTAGAAATATATTTATTTATAGATGAAATAGTTATCCACGGACACGTGTGTCGCCGTTACTGCAACTCATCAGCGTGGCTGAATATGACAAGGTTAGAACATGCGATCACTGTGCTCGAACCGTGTAAATGTCAGCCACATTGATGAGCCGCAGTAACGGCGAAACATGTGTCCCGGGATTACTATTTAATCTATAAGTAAATAATATATATATATATATATAATATATATATATATATATATATATATATATATATATATATATATATATATATGTCTATAGATTTATTTATAATAAAATCGGCAAAAATTCTTAGAAACATCTTTTAAGAAATTCAAAACTTTGAAAAAAAAGACAAACAAAATGCCTTTGTAAACAACGTTTAAGATGCGAATACTTTTTATTAAAAATCGTATCTTGACTTTTTTTTTCTTATTCATTTCGGACAATAGCATGTCCATCTTGTTCATCTTCAGAAAATAAGAGTCTGAATCAAAACAAAATTAGGGTCCTTTTTAATAGTAGGGTCCTTTCTTTGTGATGTTGATGAAGCGACGGGCAGGTGTTGTTGAACGGTTTACGATGAGTTACATATTTTATATATGAATTTTTTAAGAGCGCATGGTCGCTTATAAGATTATAAAATTGGAAAACGTTCTTAGAAGCATCTATTTAAAAAAAAGTGACCACGTTGAAAAACAGACAAACAAAATTCCTTTGTAAACCACGTTTCAGATGTGATAACTTTTTTATTTATATATATATGTATATATATATATATATATATATATGTACACATCCTTAAAAGTGTGGCGACGTTGCATATGCATGGGAAGATAACTCATGTGATGTAAAGGGAGGCAACTCCTTAATGCTCAAGGTAAAAAAATGTACCAGTAGTATAATTATCACTTAAAACAATAATAATAACAACAATATATATATATATATATATATATATATATATATATATATATATATAGAGAGAGAGAGAGAGAGAGAGAGAGAGAGAATAAAAAATACCCACAATGCAGCGGCCATTACTCTAGCTCTAAATAGGCTTTATGAATGCATAACTTGAATTACATATCTTTAATATAAATCGATTTCAATTTTAAATTACTTCCCTTGAAAATGAATGAATATAATATTTTAAGAAACATTTTGGTAATTTATCCTTTTTTATTACATCAATTTCATTAATATCTTTTAACATCGCCAAAACAAACATTGCAAACATATAAGAAATAGGGCAAAATGTACAAATGAATAACACCAAACATTAATTTATTATAAACTGTTTAAAATAGTTATGCAAATTAGGCATACAAATAGCTATGTTTGAGTCTTTCATCTCTGATATATGTACAGTATTTCAAATAGTGTATAATTCATTTAAATAACAGTGAGCTGTTTTGATGGTTATATAGGTGTGATAAATGAAGAAAAAAACTTACGTCAACCATCAGGAAAAATCCTGACCAGTCACCAATGTTATCCGAAGCTGTATGCAGCAACATTCTGGCAACTGGGACTGACAGTATTTCTATCGGGACTTGCTTTTCCAATAGACCATTCCAGCGACATGGTGATGTGAAGGGTCTATTGTATGGGTAATAAATTCCTTTTCATACTTACTTACCCATGTTTTGCGTCCTGGACAATGCAAACTACGTAGTTTTTTTGGACTGAAGGATGTCAACAATAATAATACTGAAACAAGAACATAAATCAGTCGTGAGATGTTCGCCTGAAAACGTAAGAATAAGCCAGTCTTTGGAAAAATCGGACGTAAGACGTTGAAATTCCATCAAACTATTGACATTAATCGGACCTTACAAAGTCAAGATCAAATTGTAAGGTTTATATTAAAGTCAGATAGGGCGCGGGGCTTCATTGGCTACAATATGGGCCAAGTAGCGAGTTTCTATGATTAACAGAATCTAAGTTATCGCCAAAAGTATGATTTTAACATTTTCCATTACCTTCATCTTGACCTTTAACCTAGATATTCCAAATTGAAATCAGTTCTAAGTTAGACTATAATAGATATTTTGACCAAGTTGGTCAAGCGATGTGGACTTTAGGCTGTACACAAACAAACTGCGGCGGTAATAATAATAAATCAAGATCTGGTTCTGTATAGACTTGTGCCTTTCTTTTATTCTTTGGACGATGACATTAAATGTTTGTCTAGTTGTGTGATGAAGGTTGTTGTACTTTTCTTGTTTCTTTGTATTGATGTGTCACGATAAAGCTTGGGGCCTGGGAGCTTTGTATCGGGAGAGAAACGACATATCAAGTAAGAA
>OY744539.1:1040000-1047500 GCA_963556195.1 Sepiola atlantica | reverse complement strand
TCTGAAATAATTAATGCAATACGTGGAGTAATAACTCTCTTGCCATGGTTAGATGTTGCAATTTTGCCATTGAGAGTAATCTTTCTAGACTGCGGCAATTTTTATTTGATATATAAGTATTAGAGTATTAATTCTGTAAAAAAGAAGTTTAAAAGAACCCTGGGTGTAATTTAGGATATTAAAATAGGATTCATCACTTTTTTCTCTGTTTTGTGTGACTGCCCCCCAAACGATTTTAAGTTGCGGGTTATTTGTAAAAAAATCCCAATCCCCCCCTCAACAAAAAAAATAGTAAATGTGAACCAAACATATGCGTGAATGTTTCTAGAGTGATATAATTTTTATTCCAATCCGGAATGCCTTGTTTGGTTTTAGAATGACACCATAGAAAGCCATGTTGGTTTTAATGTGTTGAAAATCTATCTCCTAAGAAAAAGAATAAAAATTGCCTCAGTCTAGAAGGATGCCCTCTTCACTGACATAGGAGAGAAAAGAAGAAGTTTAGTACGTCACTGATCGAGAATAGAAGAGAATAAGTAACAGATACTACACTGTAAAGTCAATTATATTTTGAAACTTAAAAAAGAATAAAAATAAACCGAATCAAATTAACGTTTGTGCGTATTGTAGTAAGTAAATAAAGAAATGAAGAGTTGTTTGTGAGTGTGAGTCCCCAATCGATTAACTGGAGAAACAAGTCAAAATTGGCGCAGTCTAAAAGGATTTCTTCTTCACAATGAGAAAAGAGTGCAAATGTTATTGTAATAAGTAAATAAATCGAAAAGAAAGAGTAAGGCGTAGAGAGAGCGGATGGTTAAAATAGGTAGAAGTTTATATGGAAAGGAAAAGGAAAAATGATTATGAATTAATGTTTAAAAAGTATTGAATTTTCCAAGAACTGTAAAAGAAAAAAATCATATGAAAGAAAAGGAAAATAATTATATATTGTGATATTGTGTGCTTTCTTTCAGTATTGTTCGGAAATACGGATGGTCAAAATTGAAACAATTTATCTGTTTTGTCTGTGTTTTTATTACTGGCCAGTTTTGTGGAAGGAAGCTATTACGTGTGCCCATAAGATTTCTATGGGCAATTAGATGTTTTTTTAACCGTAGATCGCTGTTAGTTTTATGCTGTGACTCGTTTTAAATTCAGTTATAAGCCGTAAAAGTGTTATGGATTAAATTGCCGATTTTTTAAGGTAGTAAAGTATAACTGATAAAAAAGTATATGTGTAACAATCGAAGATTCGCAACTGAAATAAATTGTCTCGCGGAGATTGCTAAGTACGTGGCGCCATTTTGAATCAATGTTTGAACGAATTTATACTGTTGGTTAATGTAAACCGGAAAGTGGAATAAGTTTGAGTGTATGTGTAATTGTTATAAGTAACGACAGACAATAAGTAAGTGTATGTAATCTTATACTCTGTAATTATGAAGAATATCAGGGAGCGGTTATTAATTGATTTAGGAGTCTTGTATATTATGTAGTTAATCATGAGAAGAATGTAATGAAATATTTACGGTGATGATTCTATAAATTACCATATATAATTTAGTTACCGGTGTTAAGTGGGAGAGTAACAGTAGATAAACATTTGAGGGACAAGTTTTTGCTACCATTTGTATGGAGTATGTTTTTGTGAGAGTCTGAGATTGCGGTCTGAAAGTAGCATTATTTATTAGATGATGAAAATAGTCATAACTTTCTTCAAGCACGCCCTTGTGAATAAGGTGAATAGTGTGCTGGGTTTAGTAGCCGATGATGCATGTGGGGATTTTCTTACTCTCATCAAAGGTACAAGTGCAAAAAGATGCAGCTTTATATAGAAGATATATATATATATATATATATATATTAAATATTAAAGTTTTTTTACATCTACAGATGACGTCGTTTCGGGGTTTCTACTCTCATCAGTGCAGGAGTGGCGGTTACAAGCGGTCGCATGGGCTCGAACGCAATTCGTAGATTCAGCCTAGAATTACGAGCCTATATATATATATATATATATATATATATATATATATATATATATATATATATATATGTGTGTATATATATATATATATACATATATATATATATATATATGTGTGTGTGTGTGTGTATTTGATAGAGTAGAGACAGACTAGGAACGTCTCTTCCCTGAGAAAGGGACTGCAAGAAAGACACTAGATCTCTGTAGTTTATATGTTTATTTAGTTTCCAATCTGAATGTAGCAGATTAAAGAATTTCAAACAATCTGCAATAAAATAATCACGTAACCTTTATGGGTGAAGACTTTTCATTTCTGTCATTTCTTTTCTGTTTTTATTTCCAGTTCCAAAAACAAAACAAAAATTTGACTTTTCTTTAATTTACGCATGATTGACATGTTAATTTCTACTCGAGTAAAAAAGAAAGAAACAAACAAACAAAAAAGGAATTGTCTTTTTTGGTCTTAACTTGTCAATAATGATTTTCTGCGCTGTCACCAGTGCGTCATATTAATTTAATTCCTAGTCAATCAGAATTCTTACAACATAAAACTTTTCATATTTTCATTCTACGGTAAGTCATTGAAGTAAGTACTTATATAAGAGTTATATATTTGATGAGATGGAGTACTGCTGATATCTGAGGAGATGGCTACCTCTCAACGCACTGTTTCCGGTTTTGACAGGGTTCAAAATCGACTCTGCAATCTATTGAGTTGGTCTATTCTTTTCTCTCCAGACCCTTTTTTCATAGAAGCGACGCTGTTTATCTTTCTCCATCTATCGTTATTTTGATGGAAAGTGCTCGGTTGAACTTCAGTCTCTGTTTCGTCCCTGCAATAATTCGTCTTATTACCACAACTGCAAAGAATGTTCCATTCTTCTTGCGCGTGCCTAACATTAAACGACATTTCTATAAATAGAGTTTCTATCTAAGATCTTCTCATCTGTGGATCGAATATTGTAAATTCCATTCGTTATTTTCTCACAATATTCTTGATCATTCCACTTACCATATATATATCTCTTTAGCTTTTATACTCGAGTATTTATTTACCTCCTCTCCAGGAGTTAGGCACAAGACCAGTTTTGATCTTACTCCCACAAGTAAGATGTGACACAAGGTCGGGTCGGGAAAGTGGGATTTGAAAAGCCAGCGTCCGAGAAGGTGAGCAATCTGGCCATTAAAAATTGCCTGGGCAGCCCTGTCGGCATTCCCGGTAGGGGCGCCTCAGGCAGTAAGCAATAAACTTACTCCTCTCCAAAGAGGGGAGGCGAAGCCTGAGAGGGTGGACCTCCTCAAACTGCACAGGACAGACCCATAGACCGGCATAAATCAAGCCCCGAAGGCCAAGACAATACCAGTCTATGGGGTGCAGTATCCATCGGAACAGATACTACACTTTGACCTCAGCCAAACGGCCAATACTCGAGTAACTCTTAGCCTTGATAGGTGGTGACTTATTTGTAAATAGCATATCAAATTATAGCAGAAATAAAAATCATCATTACCTCGACCTATTGTGGAAATGAGCTATTGTTTTCATTTGTACTTATATTTTCTATCTCTTCAGAGACCTTAATTCTTAATACTTTCTCTTAACTAATCTATAAAAGACCATCTCGTTTTTTAAAGAACCGTGTGCATTTCCTCTGCGTGCTCTTTTCATTACACTGGGGTGAGCATTGCGTTTAAGACACAATGTTGGAGAGAGAACACCCTGCAATAAAACTCCAGGAAGAACCGTCAATGTTTTTGGAGAACTCATTTATTAATCGGGATTGTATTTCGACGGAGGGTAGCGACGAAACACAGCCTTCCATCGGCCAAACCCTTCTCAAACTGCTTATGTCCGTTTGGCCGGAACTGCTAAAACTGAAACACAACTTTTTAGATGAGAAACATAAAGACCTTTTAATTATGTTCTTTCTCCGGTAACTAACTAAACGCTGCAGTTCATTTGGCCAATGGGATATGCAAGTCTGTCAAATTAAGGATTTATCACCCTTTTATCTAATAATGGATGTTTTCATTTTTCTTGTAACTTAACTGAAAACATTTTTATCTTTCCTATTGGTATACCTGTAAATATATCTAAATTTAGGAAACATTAAATTTACTCAATGTTGTAAAAAGTAAATTTTTATGTACAATATCGTCTGCAAATAGATGTGTGTTTATTCGAGGCGTCTTTATAATTTGTGCCGCATGTGTCGTATATTATTTGTGTTGCTAGTCAACTAGGGGTCATAGAACATAAAACCGCTTAAACTATTTTAGTGAATAGTCAAGGGAGGACAGGTATCCAACTTGCCAGTTCTCTACTAAGAGGGAGCGTAACCGTTGTTTTAATTATTTTGGTTGTCAGACTTTTTAAGTATGTAACGTTATCTCCTCTATTGGTGGTGGGGGGTCTAAATGTCTCACAAGCCACAATCAATTAAAATACACGAGTTCATGAGCGTACCTTTTAAGCGAATGCGGATCACAATCAGAAATGCACCGGTCGACCTCGCCTCGTGTCGTCAATTGCTCCGTGATTTCGATACCTGCAATTAATGTTTAACCACAACACGAAGAAACAATGAAGTTATCAATTTGAAGAAATTACCCTTTGGGGGATTTTAGCGTTACCTTCTCTCCTGCTAGCTGTGGGGGTGCATTCCGGGCTATGGATCGTTTGGGGCCCTTAGCCTCTTAATTTATCGTCGATGTTCAGACATTTCTCACACATCGTGTTCGCCTCAGAAGCTTCCAAGCGACTCACTGCCTCTTTTCCTCCTTTTTTTCTTTCAGCTATGCGATGTCACGTCCGTTTCCAGTACACTGTAGGGGCGAGATGGCAGTTAATGCACTCGCTGACTCGATGCCCCCGTGTATGTGTCAACATTGTCCCGTGAATAAAAATCACGAGATGAATATTAACAAACATGCTCACTTACTATTTAACAAGTAGATTTGTAACGTTATCCCGTTCTTTACTGGTCTCAAAATACCGATATTGTTGTAGCAACAATGAAGAATCGAACCCCAAAATCAGAAGTCTTCATAGCTTACAATTTATTTGTAGTAGAATGTTGAAATTCCATTGATACACTCATGCCTTACAGATGCAGTCAACTTCCCAGCCTTCAGCTTAAAGGAGCAAACGGTGAAACGTCCTCTCACTTCGATCGTCAAGTCTCGCTCCGATGTGTTTCCCGATCCTCTCGCAATCGGTGAGGTGATTCTGCAATTGTGTTTAATACATTCCTCAATCGGCATACCTCAAAATAAAACCAATATGTTTATACTTTTATTCTCGTCTCAACCCTAAAAGTATAAAAAAAATGATCACAGTCGGATTCCAAACGCGACGTCTACTCACACACCTAACTTACATGATTATAATTCTTACTTACTATACTGCTTTTTCCAATCACTCTGACGTAATCTCATTGCACATATATGTAAGACTTAGTCGTTTTGTTAGAAATCACTTCACCAAATCTCTCTAAATAAATTGGGCTTCTTGGCCTTTTGGCTAAGATCAAAGTGTAGTATCTGTTCCGATGGATACTGCACACCTGTCCTGTGCAGTTCTATGAGGTCCACCCTCCCAGGCTTTGCCTCCCCTCTTTGGGGAGGAGTAAGTTTATTGCTTACTGTCTGAGGCGCCCCTACCGAGGAATGCCGACGGGGCTGCCCAGGCAATTTTTAAAGGGCCAGAGTGCTCACCTCTCAAGCGCTGGCTTTTCAAACCCCACTTTCTCGACCCGATCTTGGGTCACATCTTACGTGTGGGAGTAAGATAAAACTGGCCTTGTGCCTAACTCCTGGGGAGGAGTAAATAAAACTTCACCAAATCTCTCAGTGCATAATTATAGAATCTCATAGTTCTCAGCCTCGTCTTGACGCCAAATTTTCACGGTGATTTGATAAGATGTTAGTAACGTGATTTGATAAGATGTTAGTAACGTAATTTGATAAGATGTTAGTAACGTGCTAATTTGATAAGATGTTAGTAACGTGCTAATTTGATAAGATGTTAGTAACGTGCTAATTTGATAAGATGTTAGTAACGTGCTAATTTGATAAGATGTTAGTAACGTGCTAATCACATATGTTTGTACGGATTCAAATGCTAACAGGGTCAGGTCTTTATAGTGACTGTTCTCTCTGGATTTAATTTACTTCTAGTGAGTTCATGCTGTAAAAATATTGGATTAGTTAAAATAGAGTAATGCTGTCACAAATGTGGATGTGGCGCTCAGGGTATCCTTTCTTGCCTTGTTAGAGTACAAGACTGACTTTACGATGACGAATGTGGGTTCTTCTGTTCTTAACAACCCTTTTCTCACAGAAGAGACGTTGCTAGTCTTTCGCCACTCTATCGTCATTTCAATGGAAAGTGCTCGACTGAGCTCCAATCTCTGATGCCTCCTTGTGAGACATTCGCAGCAAAAACTCGTCTTCTACCACAACTAAAATAAGTTTCTTTTCTCCCTCCGTGTGCCTAGCACCAGGATAAAATTTCATTCCAAGAACTTCTCATCTGTGAAACATATTAGTACGGGACTGCTTTCCGGCAGACTACAACGTGGTCTTCTTCAAATCCAATGTCAACAAATACGTGTCATAAAACGGTCATCATAAATAATCAGATTTTCTATTTCCATTTATTATTTTAAATCCTCTCATAATATTTTTATTATTTAACTGACAATCAATTCATCTCGTTAATTCTTATCCCCAAGTGGCTTTTGGTCATGATAAATGATGACGAATAGTAAAAAAATATCTTGTGCCAGACTAGTATATTTTATGCAACGTTTAAACGAAAAGCTGATTGCAGGTGAGTAATTGTGATCGCGTATGTAAGATAATAAAATGTAGTGGTACAACATGAAGGAGGGGAAAAGAAGCGGGAGACGACAGACATGATGAAGGGTGCGCTCTTTATCTATCTGAATCCTTCTTTTTTTGTACAAAAAACGTATCTGTACATAAAATTAAAAATAAACTATACATATGTTAAATGAAAATGTCGTTATTTATTTTCATCAATAAACGTAGATGTCGAAGATAGATTAAAAAATCACGAAATAACAGCACTCCAGAAATATATAATAAACAACCCAACAAAAAATGGCATCTGTGTCGTCATCCCCATCTTCATTATATTACAGTCATGTATTTATATTGTTTTTGTTTTTTATCTGACTATTATCCTTACTGAGATTTACATTTATATTAAGTTTCGGCCGATGAGTTATTTGGCCTGCTTCGTGTGTAAATTCTTTTAAATATGTTATCAGATAGTTCCCTTGAATATTCATTTAATTATCTTTTTACAATTATTCATGAATCCATCTAATCCATATATATATATATATATATATATATATATATATATATATATATATATATATATATATATATATATATAACTCATGTGTTTGTATGTTATTGCGATGTTTGTGTTCCCTATAGAAAAATAAGTTAGAGAATCTACATAAAATCTAAAAGTGTATTCT